>CM052131.1:10898664-11259298 GCA_028454255.1 Halictus ligatus
ATTTTCGTAAAGGAAAAAATTACTTCAAATGACCTCAAGAATCTTTCTTCCAAGAAAGTACAACATTTTTGGGAAACCCTGCATGACAGAAGGTGTTGGTGTAGAAAATGATTGATGGCTGATTAATACTGCATTACTATAACCATGTACGTTTATACATGACCCAGTAAAAAACTGAATAAACAAATATTGCAATAGCAGCTGGAAAAACATGACCTTCCATTCCCTGGAGGAGGAGTAAAGCTAAGATAACGTACGTTTCATTATATTCGTCCTTTCTATGTTTGTTTATAAACACGTGGTTCACCATGCAAATTTTAGAACGTCGGATCATCAGAAGGAATGTTTCGAAACACGTGTAGATCGACAGACCTGCTGTTATAATGAAGAAAATTGAAAACGGATGTTGGTCTTGTTTAGCATTGATTGCTATATTACTGGCAACATACGTCGATGCAGAAAAGGTGAAACATCAGGCTATACGTAAAGCGATAATTAAAGGCGACGAAAATAACCGACAGCTATGTCGTAAAGAAATGCATAAACGTTTCTTGTGTACAACTACTTAACAGAGATTTGTATTATACATTTTCTTTTTCGAAATTTTTCCAGCAAAAACGACAGATATTCAGGGAACAAGTTCTACCAGCGTTAGGGGGTAAAATTCCGGAAGAAGCGTTCAGAACCGATCGTTTAGCGTTGAATCGGTTAAACAAAGAAGGTATTACTGTACCAGATGGTGTTCTCTTAGACGCCAGACATGTTCAAAAACATGCGCAACATGTTCAAACCATGCCTGAATCGATCAAGGTAACTATTCGAAGCTAGTACACTTCAGTAATGTTTAACAATGTGTTTAATTCCTATCTTTATTATCCACATTTTTTCTACGATGGCTCCGGATTTTTACGCAAACATTCTTTTTTTTTTAGTAATTTCGTCGCCTGACACTTTCCGTGTTTTGTGTTGCGCCTCATTTGTGTAAAACCCGAAATTAATTAATCAATTAATTTGAAACACATTTTGCGACGTTTTCTCTTGATAATCATGCACAGTTTATTCTAATTATTTTTTTATCTGTGGTACCAGATAATTTTATTCTGTAATAGCGAATCTGATGGATGGACGAAGAAGTTTACATTATGAATACGTGATTTGAACTGATTATAAAATGAGAATTTCATTTTTGAAGGTATATTTGAGACCAGATGGCCGATACGTGCCACCAGAAGGACGATTTCAGTACAATCATGCGAAAACGATCGACACTACATACGTTATTCGTGCTCCACACTCGCAATCTAACAGCCACAACCATAAGCGACCTAATAACTTCAGCAGCAACAAACATCGAGACTACCCGAAAATACAAACTTATCCGAGTTTCAGGCAATTATCGCCCATAATGGTGCCTACAGCACCTAGAATCTACACACCTATCGTAACGCCTTTAGTGCTTCCCGGCAACGCCGACTTATTAGAGGAAGCCTATATACCCACTTGGGACATTCAGTATGACTGGGACACCGTTTACGATCCACTGGATGATTACTTTGTCAACAATATCGCACTCTTTAATTCGCATCAGGTACAGTATCTTCAGCTACAGACATCTTTCCTTTTTATATTCGATAAAAATGGTATAGATTACACTAACAGCTATGAAATTTTTCAAAATTAATCGATTCGAAATGGACTTTGACCAGGACTTTTTCATCTAATTAAATATGGAATTTAAAAATGTGTGCAGTGGATGAAACTGGATGTATCTGGTACCACAAACGTTGTGTGGAAATGGCTTTCGGAAAATGGCTGCCACGTCCGTATGGATTAAGATATCGTGCTCAAATTTTCACCAAATACTAGTTAGATGTTACACGATGAGATGTACATATTGATTTTTTAAAGAAACAAAATTTCATACATAAAAAAATTGTTGGTCTCTCATGTTTCAACCACGAACCTTGTGCATACATGGTTTGGGGAATATGGCTACCACGTCCATATAAGTTACGATATTGAGTTCAAATTTTTAGCAAATACTATTTAAATATTCTACGATAAGATGCATAGATTGGTTTTCTGAAGACACATTTTGAGCAAAATTATGGAACTTATGTTTTAACCGCTCAAAGTCACGCAACCCCTTAAGCTCGCATCCGAACGGTCACGCGAATTTCGAAGTGTTGACCGCGATAAACATCCGTGGAAAATGCAAGGTTGTGTAGCGGCTACGAGAGAATATTAAATGATACGGCTGTGTCTTAACGGCCGCGCGTGGAAGACCACAGGCTGTGCAAGAAAAACGCGTGTCGACACACGAGACTCCAGTTTGCCCGGTCCGTTTGCGCGGACCGCAATTTTCTAGGATTACCGACTGTGAGAAAAGATAGGTCTCGTCCAGTCTTGCTGTTCTCAGGACGCGAATGAAAGTGTGCCCGGGAGTGCACTTGCTACTGCACGCTCGCTTGCACTCGTAGTATGCAGATCGCACGCAGAACACCGATAGAAGCGTTCTGCGCCGCTACGCCTTTTCCTTTCCTCGTGGAATTCATCCGAGAGGCCCCGTGAGCATCTGTCACGCCGGTAACAGTACCGCGTGATGCAACTTGCATCACCTCGCGTGCTCCCGCCGATGCATCAAAAAGATTACCACGCCGTCGGACGGTCCTCTCGGGTTATTTTTATTTTTATTTCTCTTTCTCCTTGAGCGTGCACGAACCAGTTTCTCTGACCGAGAAATTCGGTCGTTATCCCATTTACGTCACAGGAGACAATAGAGAATAACGTCCCTATCAATTTTCTTTTGTTATGTCGCTAGACAACGGACTTTATGCGCTTGTGACAAAAATGAGTACATTAACACTAAACCTACCGACACTTCTTGCATACGTGTTCCTACCGTGTGCGGTCAAAATGACCGGTCCTTAAAAAAAGTTATTTTTCATACATTAAACGTAGATAATAATCAATTTGTTGCTGAATGAATTAGTAGATGAACAACTTCCATAAAATGACGATACAAAATTTATTTTTATATAATTGCAATTATTTAAAAAATACTGCGATGCTCTCTCCTCGATTTACAAAATTCTAAACAGTATTATAAACCAGGCACGTGCGTAATTTCATAGCGTTCCATTCAATAAGTATTTCAATCACTCAAGTTATTTTTTTTTTTTTTGAGTGAAAATAATCAAAATTCCATGAGTTATATATTTTTAATAGAGTAGATTATGGAGTTTCCTGCGCCATTTGAATTCTGAATATTAAATTGCTTTGCCTTTGTTAGAAAATAAATGCTACGAGTAATTAAATAGAGAAAAATTTGGAAGCTAGAGATGTGGTTAAAAGAGTTGTTTATCTATTAGTATGACACTGATGCATTATTAATTTTATTAGTGGAATGATTTGCTTAATGTTATTTACTATTCAAGTTTCAAAGTGTGATTTCTTCGATAGCTGCTGAGTGATTAATATTTGAGGAGAAAGTTGTATATTTAGGATATTTATAGAATGCTGCATTATTTATGTGCAGATTATAACTGACTACCAAGGATTCCTGAACAAGTTCCACGAACGATCATCGAGGCACGTGCATGCTCATCCGATGAAGTCAAACCAAAACACTCATCCGAAAGTTAGGAAACAAGAATCGAGAAATATCGGTAGTCATTCTCAAGCAACAGCCTATCAGAATGTTCGATTTATCGTTGACAGTACAATTTCTCGGTATACTAATCTTACTACCATTCCGGAGACTAATTTCGCGTGTAATGGCAGAAAAGGTTTGGTCGCCGATATTGAAACTTATTGCCAGGTAAGTTCATCAATATACAGTGTACACTATATTCAAATGTAATAGATTGTACATATAACATTTAATGCACTAAAATGTATACAATAAAAGTTGCAGATAATATTTGAAATAAATACAGTGTTTACTCGATATATGTCTAAAACACGGGTCTCGCCAGGGACATATATCGACCAGGAGATACTATTCTTTGATCCACGTCGAAAAAGACAATAGTGTAAATAGGAAATAATGAAAAATAAGGAAGTTTTTTATAGGATTAGTAGTGGTCTCACACCGATATACCCGACCCGTATTATGTTACATACACTCCTCGGCGACCGAGATCTCTCAAGCCTCATGGCCCCTCACGGGGTAAACACGCAGCAGTGGGGATAGTTCTGGAACTTTTATCGGCTAGGCATTTGGGACATATATAGAGTAAACACTGTACAGCCAAGCTCTGGTAGAACTTATTACAGGCAAATAAACTGCATTTCATCTGTTGTAACACAATTGTTCAGTCCACATAATTAAAGATACCTTTCAATGATAAAAAAGGGTTTATAATAGTAAAATGGATGGCGATAATATTAATAATGGGAATGAAATATTTTTTCATTTGGTGCTTCGTGGAGAAAAAATGACACATGTTTGAGCAATAATGCGTTAATTAAATCGCTGTCAAATTTTGTAATACTTGTGATTCTAATTTGTTTAATTTCAGGTTTTTTACAACTGCTCCGGTTGGTCGAAAATTGCAACCCTGTGTCCTGCAGGTACAGCGTTTAGTGAAGTGAAAAAACGTTGTGAATGGTGGAGTACGGTACAATGTAAACGACAAGATCAATAAATTACATGTTCAAACGTACTAAAGAGCTGTAAAGATGGTAGCAGTTATTTAAATAGTAACGTAATTTATCGAGTAACTCCAATATTTACTATTATTCCAATATTTACTGGTGTCATGTTTCATAGTTCAATATTAGGATAACATATTAATCTTAATATTTCTTTATTGCCTGATTTTAAATATTGAGGAAAAAAGTTGTTCCAGTCATACACATTTACAAAGGTATTAACCAAATATCATGATATTCTCAATGCTCTTGTAAACTTCTAAAAATGTATTATAAGCACCCTCAAATATTTTATTTTTAAAATATATAAAGACTATGTACGCAGCATAACTTAATAATCGTTGTCACTGCTATTGTGAATTTTTGCTAACGATATCGGTACAATTCCCCGACCATGTCATGATGCCCATGTGATTTTATTTTAAGCTCCCATAACAACCGTATATTAATCATAAAAATCTTTGTATGTACAAGTTAACATTTACATATACATGGCTGTAATCCCCTTGGAATGCCTTAGTAAGTTTGGTCACAATATACTGAGCACATAATGTTAAGCACGTAAACACATAATATTAATAAATAACGTGTCAAATAGAATTCATTTGCAAGCAATCCGCGCGTAAATTATCAAAATTTTATTCTGAGCATATATCATCTTTAATTCGACTTTGAGCTTCTTGACAATTACTTAATAGTTAAAAGTAGATCTCACATTTTGGAACGGAAGTTATCGAATTTAAAGCACGACGATCCTCATGTTTTTCTGCGGCTCCTCCTTCTTTTTCTTTGGCAAATAAGGATTCTTTTCTGGATCCAAATTTAAGCTGAAATCAATAAAATGATAATATAAGTGACAAATGGTTTGATACTTCATAACATCTTTTTGAGTAAGAAATAATAAGTTATGATACCTAATAATAAAATACAAAATAAATACAACAATAATCGAATTATTGTAATGTATAAATTAAATTCCTGTAAAGTTTCATTTCAATATTATTATGCAGATACTTCAAAGTCTTGCATCTAAATGTAAGCCATTATTATTGTGACATTGCAATATTGATAATAATATTAATAATCATAGTAACAGTATACCTGTACAACGCTATAGCCTCAGCACACTTCACGTTGTACCACCAATCACAGGAGAATTCTCTTTGACTAAAAATAGTCCCATTAGGACAAAGGAAGGACGCACCCTGATGACCTTCGCGGCCATCGTGGCAAATGTGATAAACCTACGAAGTAAGCATACAATATTTATTCTTATCATACTACATTTCAGTAGATATTCTATCGATACATGATACAAAAGGTAGGTTTTTATATTTAGAGAAATCAAGGGGACCTTGAAATCTCCGAAACTCCTTTGCGCACAGGTGCGCAAGTTGCTTGGACCACTATGTATATTATTATTTGCTACAAAGCTGAAGAAAATGCACGTTGATGGATTTTAAGAATAAACTGCAGTACCAAAGATTTCTATTATTCATTTTTTACCAAATTTCTCAACCAAAATTGCATCTTGCATGTGCATCGTTGAACTAGATGAAAGAACTTCATCCAGGAAAACGTTCAACTACATTATCGACTGGAAACTTTCCTTACCAACTGTAGACAACAGTGATGTTTGCACTGCGAATTTCTCCCGCAATGCATCGTGTGAAACAACATAAATTAAAATACATTAATCCAAAACCATAATTGGATTTTGTCTTCTCTAGAACATAATGCAACTCCTAAGATAAAAAAAACAAATTTTCACTCGTCCCTAATTATTACAAACTTTACAAAAATCTATAATTTAATAATAATATTCGCAAAAATCAAATTCGTTTTATATTTTTAATTTATTCAAAACATAAAATATGTACACGTTCTTCGAACAGTTTTTATCAACCTTGTTCTACCAATGTGATCAATTAAGATCTCAATGAGATTGTGCCGAGGGGAAAAAGTAATTAAAATTTAATGAATGGCCGACGTTTCCCCAACTTCATAGAAGAATGATGTCGTCGGGAAGAAAAATAGGAGTCGCGTGATTCGACATAATTTTTCCGATGAGCGTAATCTCATACCTTTGCTAAAGTTTACATAAATAATTGATAAAGCTAATTAGAACGAAGCGGATTACCTGGCAACCGGTTTCCACGTTCGCGTACATTCCTGGTGCGAATGGAACGTAGGCGCAGGAAAAACTTGTCCGCGGTATAGTGTGATACAAAGGAAAGTCCACACCGGGAGTACCGGGGATTTTACTAAAGTCTTGCTTGTCTTTGGGTTTCTCGATCGCCTTCACGATAATCGGACGATCGAATTTCGAGTATGGCAGATTGTTTTTCGAATAGGGTTGCTCGTGTTGTGGGTAGGGTTGCTCGTGTTGTGCGTAGGGTTGCTCGTGTTGTGCGTAGGGTTGCTTGTATTTTGCGTACGGTTGTTCGTCTTTCGCGTTGGGTTCAACGTACTTTGCGTACGGTTCATTCTGTTTCGCGTATGGTTGATTGTATTTCGTATATGGTTGATCGTAATTTCGATAATCATTGTGACCATAATCGTCGACCACTATTGGATACTGAAAGAAAAAAGCTTACGGTTATTCCAAAGAAAATATAAACTCTCAAAATGCAATGATCTCATATAGTATAAACACTACAGAAATACTAATTAACAACATGCATCTACTTAGATTGTGAATCTTCACGTCTTTATGTAAATGTCCATACTCTATATTATTTTATGCTGTCTTATTTATTATAGTATTTTAGAAATTTGCATATGCCTTAAGCTCGTAAAGATTCGCAGTCTAGTTATGATTGAACGAAAGATATGGAAGAACCTGTATGCATGCATTCCTTTGTACAAGAGGAATTTGAAACATATACAAGTTGTTCTATTTAAGGTGGTTACTGAAAATGTATTTGCAAAAAAAGGACGCAAATGAAATAGAGTATATTGTGAAAGTTAAAAGAATTAGAGAAAAAAAATATTTTATAGATTTTATCTTATCGTGGTCCGGTTACAATATATGTTTATATTTAGTTTACTTTATATTTATATATGTTTATGTTTAGAAGTTATCGAAATCTTCGCATCTTTAAATAATAAAACAAAACAATTTGAAATAACTAACAAATACGATACTTCTTTCAATTATGCTTTACATAATTTGCAGGATATTTTGGAAAAATTACGTAGAACATTTCACTCAAAAAATGCAATATTACAAGTTAGTATGAAGTAAATAAGAAATTCACAGTAGTATAAACTGAATAAGGAATTCTCTGTAGTATGATTTGAACAAGTACGAAGTGAATAAAGAATTCTCTGCAGAATAAAGTAAACAAGCAATTCGCTAAAGTATGTGGAGAACAAGAAATTTCCAAGAAATCGACTTCGAATGCTCAGGGCTACCGCGATACTTGCATATATTATTCTCATACCAGATATTTCGCATATTTAATATTGCCTCCGTTTAACGGCAATGTTACATCGAAGTTGAGGAATAGAAAGGCAGTGAATGTACGAGATACAAAATTGTTCGAAGCAAATCACACGTGAAAACACTGTGGGAAATCCATTTACAATGGATTCGATTCGTTGGTATTATTCGTTAAACTACATTTTTCTACATGTTTCAACCGATCGTACCGAAATTGACACATCTCCAAATCGAAACTTTAATTCCAGTATTCTAATATTTTAAAAATAGTAACTATTCGAACATAATATCACAAAACCACATTGCATTGCAACCTCTCATAGTTTTAGAAAATCACAAAATCATCCGAATTTTTATAGTTGCAATAACATTGTTACCGAAATAATTAGCAGCGTGAACTCGATGTCAAGAAATTTCAGGAAAAAATTTTAATTATAAGGAGCCCTTGTAATTAATTGTGAGGGACCCAAAAACTGTGGGAGTACCAATTATTTATTTTTAAAGCATAATAAATATTTAACAAAAAAGATATTAAATTTTTTCATTGAAATCAGTTAATTAACTAAATAATTAAGTTATATATATCCTATGTATCTCTTTTTTAATATTCATTAGGCTTTCAAAATAAATATAATTAATATAGGCACAGTAATTGGTACCCCCACAGTAATTGTGTCCTCTGCCCTAATTTTCGATTGAATTTCGGTTCGAAAGAATCGTGATGAAGAAATTAATAATGAGAAGGCTGATGTTAAGGTACAGCACTAATTAGATTTAATGCAATGACGACGCGACGTTACGTGGAACTATGTTAACAAAGTTAGATGATAGGCTCATTACCTGAAGAGGCGTAGTGTAGGCTATCACCAAGAAGATGGCCATCAGCAGTACAGCAAAGTTGCAACAGTGCCCCGACATGTCTGCACCGTAGGTAATAATAAACGAAACTAGACCAGTTTTCAATGCGCAGCCGGGTCTCAACTCTCCAACTGTTCAAAAGATTATGTCACAGCGTGAGAGAGAAAGTTGTGCCGGGACATAAGTCGAGCAAGGACTATTCCGATTTGATGTGTACAGTGTTTAATTGCATCGTGGAACACTTTCTTACATAACCTCAAGAATCTGTTGTTGCACCGACCTTTTTTTCCGTACACCTTTTTTTTTGCACGAATGCCAATGTTAACGCATTGGAAAAACGCTACCTGAATCATTTCCGCTGCGGACATTGGTAAACGTTCGAAATAAGCCGGTAATCATGGCTGTGGTCTCAGCAAAACGTGCTTAAATTTCATTTGCACCTCGTTTTGTGTTCTATTAATTTATATTGGAATTATATCGAATTAATAAGAAATTATCGATTACATTGAGTTTGTTGCATCCTAAGATTAAATTGAATATTATTTTATACATAAAATTGCAAAATTGAATGACTTAATAATCACTGGGTATTTCGAAATGATTTGATTAATTTTTGTAATTTTACGAAATTATGACTGACAAAAAATAATAATAAATTTTTAAGTTCGTTGATCGTTGTCGTCGAATACTTGTAACTATTGATAATGTGTCGAAAAATGTTTATACATTTTTTAGCAGTGTATATATACTATAAATATGTCTAAAATAATATTCAAAAATTCTAAATTAGAGGTTTTTATTTTTATTTATATATTTTTCTCGTTTTCAGATATTTATGTATGCCATTATACTTATAATAAAAGAAACGGTAAGAAGTATAAATTTGTAACATTCATCGTTGGTCCTTTTTACCACAATAATTTCTGTGTCTTCATTTTTTTGTCGATTGAAATTCATATTTTTTCAATATTAATTACTCTGTTTTCACAGTATATTTTCCTCATTATTTCTATAGTGTATCTCAAAATACTTGATGCAATTGAAATGCGTGTGAATAATTCTTTCAAGTATAATAAATTGAATATCGAAGTGTCACAAATATTTTTACGCGTTTCCTTTTTACGATATTTTCAACTTTCCACGATAATTTACTATACGCCTGTTCCGTATACCAACTTTCAGGAAATAGTATAGTCAGTGAAAGCAGACAATGACATACCGCCATCTGGGTTCATTGGACCCAGCGTCAGTAAGTGATAAACAGACACATTAATCAGCCATAATCGAAGTCGGACTCTCGCGTGCCTGACAAATTCTTCAAATCTTTCCCAACTCTAACACCAACGTAAAATGTTTATCACTTATGCAGATTTTGAACAAAATCATTTGTATTTGCTTTTCGTAAGAAGAACATTGCTTAAATTCTTACTATAATTCCTAATACTGTGTTTAAATTCGTTTCAGTGTTTTCGTTACGTTTCCTATTTCAGCATTTCTCACTAAAACAATTAATTTCCTAGCGTTGGCGTCAACATTCATGTTTTAGTTTGCCAGGATTAATTTACATTAAGAATCTTTGCTGAATTATCTTCATTTTAGTCATAAAAGAAACTTGAAAACTTCATTTTTAAAAAAAGAAGGGACAAAAATTCGTGGATGTAATTAATTAAAAATATTATATATGTGTCTCTAGATCACACTTTGTCTATTCGTTTATTTCAAAAGGTTGCACTGAATCGAACGACCGATTTAATTGACCATGGTTAATTCGAAATTATGTAATTGGAATCTCAATGACTCTCAAATCTGGCTATTGAAAAAAAGTAAAGCATAAATACGAGCGCCGCCCCACGACGAGAAACACAAATGGCAGTGCCGGCGTGAACGTGTTAAAAAAAGTTATTGTTAATATAATTAAACGTAGATAATAGTCAATTTGTTGCTGAATGAATTAGTAGATGAACAACTTCCATAAGATGACGATAAAAATTTATTTTCATATAATTATGATTGTATAAAAAATACTACGATGCGCTCTCCTCGATTTAAAAATTGTACTGTGTCGTCCACCTTTGGACGTATTTGCCATGAAACAGTATTATCAACCAGACATGTGCGTAACTTCATAGCGTCTCATTTATTTTGAGTTGAATATTAGGGTCCCTTACCCTAGTTTCCTACCTTTCAATGACTGTTCAAAACTCCTAGACAACGAATTTGATTTATAGAATAATAATTCGATGTACAATTCACAGATTAACAAATTTTTATTTCCATTCAGAACGGGATATGGTTCGTACAATGAGCATTTGAGGGGAATGTATTAGATATCACAAAGCGGGACTTTTGAACTGTTTTATTAAGTAAAAATCTAGTATATACAAATAGTAGGTATAAATTAATAATTATTCGACTTAGCACCGTCGCACATACCATCTACAATTAATGTCGCGTAAAATGTGTACTGTCGTACTCGTTTACGCTAGAAAATTGTTCCGCAATCTATACTCGCGCCTAATCAGCGGCAATTTAATTCGATCACTCATCTTGATTGACATCGTTTACGAATCTAGGAAGATTCAAGCGACCAGATTCGTTGTTATCAGCGCTATTCGGATCGGGTTATTCTCCCAACGCTTGTAAATATAAATAAGCGATTAGAACGAGAAATTTCGTTATGAATCGTTTGTCAATCAATATGCTTGGCTCGTTTGAATCGTGGCTCGAAGCGATAAACAACATTGAACATTTAACGAAAAATATAGATTCAGGAATACGGAAGGAAACGTCCGTATCGAAACTACGAAGTAAATCATTGCTAAGCTATAATTAATAGTTATTTACTGCACAAGGGAACATGTAGACACTTGATTAACAAATACTTTTTTATTCCCGTTTCAACGTTTCAGTGGGTACTACTCGGGCAAATCGAAATAGGATACGAGACCCAATTACTGTGGGGGTACTAATCACGGGTTACTAAAAAAAGAGATATTTTTTCATTAAAATCAGTTAATGTATATGTTATATATCTCTTTTTTAACATTCATTATGCTTCAAAAATAAGTATAATTAATACAGACACAGTAATTGGTACCACCCACAATAATTGGATCCTTTACCCTATAGTAAGTTGAAAGAAGTTGAACGGATGAGAAAATGGAACAGTGGCGATAATATATGAACATCGATAATTGCCTAATTCGTGATTTAATGAAATGTTACCTTTTCACGCTTCCTTGAAATGAGAGCGTCGCAAAATTAACCCGTCGACAGGAGGATCGTGTTCGCAAACGCTCCGGTGCGATTGCGTGTGCATGGAAATCATTTTAATCCAACGCAAAATTTAATTTTGCCAAACGCGTCGAGTCTCGACACATGAATTTTTAAATAAATTAACGAGAACGTATGAAAAGTGAATATTGCCGATCATTATTCGACAGGTTAATGTTGCAAGAATAGGCGGTTGAAAATACAAAGGCGTTGCAAATTATTAGTCTCGAACGGCAACAAACATATGAAAACGTTCTTCGCAAACAATCTTTGTTTAACCGACAAAGACTCGAAAACCTTTTCCGTCGAAGCTTCAACATGATGCCGTGTGCAGATTAGGCATGTCTTACATTAAAAAGTGTTGCTTACACAAAAATACTAATCAATCCTCTGAAAAAATGTAGATATACTCTGTAGAGAAACACTATGAAAATAAATACACGAATAATTAAACTAAAAGCAGACGATGGAAATTCATCTATCTGGTCTTCAAGGCGAAGAATATAAGAAGCGAACATTTCTAGACTGTAACAAGGTGAAAATCCGATTTACTTCGAAATAAAACGAAAACGTTAATGAACCTTCATTAAGTGTTTTATTCCATTCTGACAACAAAATTCGCATTTCGAACATTGTTCTCCTCCTATAGACGCCGTGTCTAATCTGTAACTCGAAGTGACATGACCGATAAGCATGGAGTAGATTTCTCATAGATTTTCAAAATTTCGATGACGCACTGGCAAATCGTTATGGACCGTCGAGCTAACAATTCACACGCCTTAGCGCCGCGTTTCAATCAAAGGACATATCGTGGGGGACCAAATGCGAGACCTACAGTCTGTCCCACAGAAGTGTAGTCGTGATATCTCTGGAAATATTACCATATTTGCGTAAAACTTAATAAAGATAGCAAGTGCATCCAAGACAATAATACGCTTTTACTTGATGGGTCAAACCTAACGTTAAATAGACACAATTTTTTTCTAAATCAACCAATTATCTAAAAAACTTGCTTCCAGTTTTGTTGTTAACTCGGTGTCAGATCTGGCATTCCAAAATGCACTTTCAATCCGTTTCACATCTTCTCCAAACATATTAATTCTTGTAGAGACGTCGCCACTACGCTTTTACAGTTTCTACTGTCGAGGCGTTCGCAAGCATTATAGCTAGCTTCGTCAAGAGTCATCCAGAGTCTTCGTCAAGAGAAGACGCACTGGCTCTGGCAACTTGCAGAAGCGCTTATTTGTAAATATTAGGAGGACCGGAGAGTAACGTTGTATTTTTTGTAAAATTAAAGTAGAGTAATTTTTTATTGACATTTTATTTTTGATCTGTGACATATAAATGCTCTTGTATGGTTGATCATGATGAATGAAGCTTCTCCGAGAGTTCTTCAATCGTCTGTCGAGACAAAATGTTATTATCGAGTGCCACGGGTCTTCCTAATCGAGGTGCGTCAAAAAGATCGAAATTGCCCGATTTAAATTCGGCAAACAGATAAACGTCACAAATGTTTCTTGTAGCTATTGCGACATTGCTGCCCTTCCGAAATTCGTATGGCATACAATGCCGAATGTGCAACTTTTCTGAATTTGAATCGGTTATTTCAAACATAACTTATAAAAACACAATATTTTCTACAAAACAGTACTAACTAGTCTCCTGAACCTGCAGCCATGTACATGTACTGAACAACGTAGGTGTACGAAGTTAGCTGTTATTATCAGTCATATATTGACTTACGCAAAAACGAAATTACTTTCCGGTCCCCCTAATGTTTATAAACATATTGTTCTTCTCTCTGAGAGCAACTGTCGTCAGCCACTGACAATCGCTCTCGCAAACAATGTTACGAGTCTCTTGTTAGTGTATTCACATCATAACACGCATTATCCACCGGCGATTATTCCATAATTTTTGGAAGTCTATGTGGTCTCTGGTTGAGGATTCTTTAACCTATTTGCATCGTTAGCGTTTATATACGAACTATTTTACTGTCTTTCACTATTGTCATTATTATCAACAATATATGCGTAACGATACGTATAAATTATTGAAATACGAAAGGTACTTTCTGCAATGCTTCCATTTAAATGAAAAGAATTGAAAACATTATGATGTGAATGTGTTAATAGATCCTTCAATCATAAACCAACAACTCAATAACGTAATCTAATAATTTCGTTCTGGATATTACTGTGTGAAAAACGATTTTTAAGCTTCCATTTGGTAGAGCACAATTATTGAAAAGCCTGTTGATAGGCCTCCGGTAGACAGAGTGTTAAGTCCTGACAAAGCTAACTGGAATGCTTGCGAAACATTGACAGAACTATCCCCTAGAGGACATGACCGAGAGCCTCCATAGTAGAACCTGTCCGACGCTCTTGCGGGACAGACTGCATATTCCAGTTGCATGTTGCGCGATTAATACTTGTTAGAACGCCGCCGAACGGGGGAGCATCTTCTACCTTACTATTCTTGTTTGAGCGGGGGTTGTCTCGTGCCGAAGGCGGTCTCCAGAGGTAGCAGATAGGTGATTTTCTCGCTGGCGTCGGTGTGTCCGTCGCTCTGTTTCAGAGTGGCCCCGATTTTTCCGTTAAGCTTGCGATAGCGATGTACTTCCTCGTAAGTGTCGTATTCTGGCCTAGGCGCCTGCGGCTTCTGTTTCTTCGTATAGTAACCGACAGGCGCAGCGTTCTCCACCGCGAATATCTGATCCGACTTCGCGGTTTGCGGGACGGGAGTGACGGTGTAACCGGCGTTGATCAGAGCGGACAGCTCCTCCTCGGACAGTGTGAGCGCCTTGGGCTTAACGGGCTGATAGTTCTGGCGGCTGTTCACTTCCGGGTCCACCTCCTCGATCGTAATCGACTTGATCGGCGATTTCTTCAACAGCCCGGACTCCGACACGTACACGGACTGAGGGGAGGGGGGCAGCTTGAGCTTGTGTGCCTGCCGGGGCTGGGTGATGGCGGGTTGTTGCACCTGGGCGGTTTCGATATGGGCATCGGGTTTCGGCACCGATCTGGGCACGTGAGAGGACCCGGACGCCTGGTACTTCTGCAGCTCGTCATTGGTGAAGTAACTGTTCAAAAGTGGGGAAGGAGTGCTGCTTGGTTGCAGAGTGAAATGGTACACCGGGGAATTCGGGTCCACCTTCTTCCCCACTACCTGGTCTTTCGAGATCGCTATGATCTGTTTGTTGATCTCTTCACGTTCCTTCTGCTTCGCCTTGTACAGAGCCTCGGCTTGCGCCAGCGCCACTTCCTGAGCTCTCGCTTGGTGCTTCTCGAAGTTCAACGCGTAATTGCGCACCTCCTCCTGGACCCTCAGGTGAGCTCTTTGTTGAGCCTCCAGGTTACGAATGGCGTCCGCGTGAGCCTTGAACTCTTGAGCGTGCTGCAACTTCCTTGCTTCCGCTACTTCCGCGGTGGTTTGAGCTTTGACTTTGGCACGGTACGCGGCTTCCGCATTCTTAGGCTGCAGCTGCTCCTGCAGATAATTGCGTCCCGCTTCGCTAACCTGTGCGCCTTGTTGAATCTGCTCCAGAGCGGTCCGCTGTTTGTCTTTTTCGATCGTCACTCTTATCTGGTCCAGAGCGTTTTGCGTGTGCTTCCTGTACTCGGCTTGAGCGAGGTTCTGGAATTCCAACGCCTGAGCTTCAGCTGCAGCCTGGGCCCGAGCCTGGGCCTGTTCCAGAGCTTTCAAATGCGCTTCGTCAGCTGCGTAATCGTATTGCGGCGAGGGAGGATACGCTTTCGGGGGTTGAGCTTGATACTGAACAGGCTCCTCCACCGATTGATAAGCGGGTACCGGTCGCGGTTGGTAGGCCCTCGGTGGTGAGGTCTCTATGTGATACTGTTCAGGAAGTTGGGGCGCTGCGGCAGCTGGCTTATCGTACTGCGGCTGGTATTCCACCAATTGCTGAGAGTACACGGACGGTCCGCCCTTCGGCTGGGTCGGCAGAAGCTTAAATTCCTGCGCCTGGTTCGCTGACACCAGCTGCAGCAGCTCCTGCTCGAACGTTCCCAATTTCGGCTGACTGTAAGCCGGGACTTGATACGTGTTCGCGGCCGATGGGCTTGGCGAGCCTAAGCGGGCGGTGCGGATCGCATCCGCGCGGTTCTGAGCGTCGACTTGAGCCTGAATCTCCGCGGCTACCTCCGCTTGAGCTAGTGCTTGAGGGTGCAGTTGAGGACGAGGTCTGGGAGGAACTACCGTTGGCTTACGGAAGTTGTAGTAAGCTTGCTGCAAAGCTTGCTGTTGTCTCGCGTACGCGGGTTGCGGTCTCCGCTGGGGCGGTGCGGGTTGCGGCTGCTCCTGCGCGTATTGTTGCAAGATTGACAAGTACTCCGGCGACAGCTAGAAATATAGACGGTGTCAGCTTGGTGGAAGTGTGGGTGTGGAAGGTGATCGACTGTGTCTTAGCTGTAAACTGCGGGTTTTTATACATTTTTTGCGGGCTGTTTTGGAAAAGCTACATGGTGTCCCAGCTAACTTGAGTTCCTTAACACATTACTTAGAAGAAGCCTTTTAACCCATTTGCATCACAACGAAGAATGAAAACTAATGGAACGAAGAACAATTTAAAACAGTAAAAAGAATCTTCATAGTCCAGTTCTTTTTATATACTTTGTGTTCATACCGTTATGTACAATATTGTATGTTTAGATTATGCTCTGGTGACAGTGACAAATAGCGTGTATATTGTTAATGATGCAAATAGTTTAATATTATTCTCACTGACTGCGCTGCGACAAAAAAGGACTTCAAAATCTTTTTTCACCAAATAATACCGAAAGTAATTATTGGAGTACGTTTCTGAGGGTAGCTTATCGGTTCACGACCAAAATTGCCATTACTGTTGAATAATCTTTTAAGAAATACTTCAGATGTAAATCATGAACGTTTACAATCTATTAAATAGTCGTCGGTAAGTAATGTGTTAAGTACGCTGCTTATTATTGAATATGGTCAACTACGTCAGAGGAGAACATGATTACGTTTAAACAGAGTCAAATATTGTAAGAATCAAACAATTGTTTTTAGCGATTTGTAACGTTTCAAGGTTAACCATGCTTTTTGAACTCTTTGAGACCAAATTTCAACATGTTGACATATAAAATGGGAGTTTTATTAATTATATGAAAATACAATTTTTATTCATGAAAATATCCATCGGGCTATATTCAAACATTTCAACCGAATAGAAAATTTGTCTTCCGCTCTGTTGTATTATATAATCACGGAAAAAGTATATATCGCATAAAATTGGAAAAATCTTATATTTTCGCAACACTGACAAATAATCCTCGATCGTTTTCAAACAGAAGTGAAAACTTTTTAATGCATTGTAATCCGGAACTGCAAGCACCTCTGCCAAACTGACTTTCACTAACACCTACACTACAAGTCATTTCGCAAAATGTCACCATACGTCCACGGTCCAATTTCAAAAAACAAGAATGTGTATTTTGTACAGACAAGGAATTATTGTTAACCCTTCACTCAAACAAAAAATCAAACAAAACTGCTGTTGTGTATTACGAGATAATACTTTTTAGTGTACCACAGAATTGTTAAATTGAAATTTAGCCTGTCAATTGTTTAATATAACGTAAACGTTAGTTATGTAACAGCGAGATGTTCTATTAAACGCTGTTCAGAAAATGTTAGTGTTGTACCGAACGAGAAAAATCGCGAGTATGGTAGCGATCTTCCCATGAATGGATTGTCAGCATCGTGGATGAGTCGATGACCTATAAATGAGAGTAAAGATGGATTCATTCAAAGCAACTTTCGTCACGGTAACGGTACACAAGGCCGTGAACCATATGGAGAACGTATCTAGGGCCCCCGAGACTTGCAGACGGATATACTCTCGATCATTGGGTGTGGTATTACCGGTTTTGTCAGGTCGAACCGATTAGAAGGTAAAAGTTATGCAAGAAAGCATGATCGCGTTTAGCACGGCTAAACAATCAGGATCGGGTGTAGGTGTAGAGCGACATAAGAAACCCCTTCGAAACTAAAGCACCGTAGATCAATGATTCATTCTTCTATTTTAAATCCGGATTTTCCCCTCGTTCTTGAAAGTACGCTCCTAGACTTTCTCGACGCAGTTTTACACGCGATTTTCGAATCTATTTTCGTACCTTGGACTGTCTCCATAAAAGGAAACACTCCACAAAGCCATTTTCTACGTAGGGAAGTAGTTTCCTATATGAAATTTTTATATCAACGCACTGTAACATCGAGTCAGACTCGTGTTGAAGATTTCGAACAGGTTCTATGCATTACACTATAATGAATATGTTAAATATTAATAAACTGCGGATTTTATGCATAAAAATGAGTAAATCATATACAAAACTACCGAATAAAATTATTATAGAAAGAAAGAAATTTTCAAAACACATAGGCATACGATAAATACAAACATCCTTCTTCTTCTAAGAAATTATAAATGACGAAGAAGTTCTAATTCACTGCAATCGTAAAATAAATCGTGAGACAATGGGTCCATGAAAAGAGAGTTTTTCTATATCAAATTATAATCTCAATCAAGCTAGTAATTTTCTATACAAAACCTTTTCAAATTCTAACAAAAAAAAACGAATTTTCTATATAAAATTTGAACTCGAATAAAAGTAGTGATTTTCTACATCAAATTTTGCATTAATGATAGAAACAGTAATTTTCTATATGTACAATATTGATTTTAGTTACGGTAATAGATTCGAAAGTCATTTTAATGCAACTATTGCGTTTCATAAGTCGTGGACTTCAAATATTTGGTAAAAAGTAATTCATACAGTTTTAAAATTTATTTTCATAAAGTATAAATTTGATAAATCATATTACAAACACATCGATAAGTCTGCGTTTTCGTTCGACCGAGAACAGAAGATTGTTGAAATAGATGCTTCGGCGCATTTATGCAATGTTTACGTTCCATTATAGTTAAAGAACGTTTAAAGAACATTTCGTTGATCCACCGTGCACAGCAAATTCGCTATACCACAACCTGCTCTGGAAGGAGGATTTACGATTTCGTGAATTCCTCGACTCTGGAATTCAGTTCCTCTCACTTTCAAATAACTCAAGTATTTTAACCTAGATTATTATGGAAGAATGGGGAAAAATTGTGATTCCGTCCGGTACCTCGTATCGATCTGTATAAGGTGCAAATAAATATTAAGTTACACATCGAACATTACGTTTTACCTTAAACAGCAAACGATACCTCATAACGGATTCCTCTAACATTCATGCTTCTTATGTAAGATATAACACGAGCTTGTAGGTATAGTGTTATCTTTTTTACAATACCGAAGAATAAATTTTTATACAATTATTTGCTTCGAACGCAACCACAAACACATTATTAAAAAATTAATAAATACAAACTTTGTTGTATAATGTGTCAGCTGTACTCACAAGAAAATTAATATTTATTGATGAAACACGAAATAGTCTTGCACAAAGAGAGAGCAAAAAACGCAGACGCTATTATTAATTCGTAATTTGCTTTATATAATGCATTATCATTTATAAATCTACAAGAATGTCTTATAATTTACGATGCTTGAAAAACGTATAAAAATTGAACATCCATTAAACAATTCATGATTTATTTTATATAATGCATTATCGTTTATGAATATACAAGAATGTCAAGGAAGGTTCTTGGAAAAATTAGTTTTAAGAATGTAAATACAACATTTTTGTAAGAATGCAAAAATGACATAAAATAATTTGATATAAAGAAAAAGCAGAAAAATTGGACGTCCTTAGTAATTCGTAATTTATCTTATATAGTGCATTATAATTTAGAAATCAACAAGAATGACCCCCTATAAAAACGTTGCAGTGAATAATGCACAAATTCTCGAGCGTGGTTGAAGTATTACGGATTAGTGAAGTGACAATGGTAATCGCAGGTATGGAAACCAATGGTATTGAACCAATTGCAGTTGTCGCAACGAAATATCTAGATAATGAAGGCGGACCCTCCGTTGTAATGGAAAAGAAAAATCCCGACTGCTCATGGCTATACTTTACGAAGTTAGTCACTCGGTTGGCCAGTGATAGGCGGCCAATAGTCACGGTTGACCGAGAGCAATGATGTTGCCCGTTTCTAGGAACGCTTATTGTCTTCGGACAAGAAAGGCAGTCATGGCGGCATTATTGGTCATTTATTATGTTATCCTTGAAAGGATATACATATATTCTGTCAATCTGTCGTTAACTCATAAATACCGTTAGTTATTCCTTTGATTTAGTTCCTCTCAATGCAGATCAAAATTAACAACAATTTAATATCTTCAAGTCATTGTTAACAGATTTAATCTATCTCTCACACTATTCCTTATATTTATTTTTTAAAAAGCCCTTGGGAAAATATATTTTCTGATGAGAAAATTCAAATCATTATTAAAAAATTAAATAAGACATTAAGTTCTAGGATTGCGTGCGGTGAATTAGTAATTGTGTAATTTGATTAGTCTTCTATTACGTCACCGGACTATTACATGAAAGTTTTTCTGAGTGAATAGTGAAACTTACAAAAATGTGCTAGCACGCACGAATAAAGTATAAAACAAGAAGCGCTAATTTTTAGAAGATTATGAAGACATTGCTTTCTAATGAAGTCATCATTTCTCTTTTTAAAGAAAAATTAAGATAATTTTAATGGTATTGCTTATGAACTTTGATTACTTAAATTATAGTATACCAATTTTTACTGGCTACACGTGTATCGTTGGTTTCTTTTATATCCTCACAACGAATTACGAAAGAAAATATATTTGTTAATTTAAAAAATGTTATGTTTTCTGTTTCTGTGCATGGACTTTAAAATGAAATTCTGAGTAGTTTATTAAGCACATATACAAGTTCTCAGTGGAGTGTCCGGTCGTACCTTGGCGTAATCAATTAATCACTCCTCCCAAGGAGTGTCAAGTGCAGGAACAAAGGTTGTCGACAACTGCTTATCTTCATAGTCGCAGACAATCGCGAGTTCATTAACATCATGGGACATTGTCTCGGTTACGTTATCGGAATGTAGACAACGCTAGTTCGATATCGAATATAGATAAAGATAATAGTGTTACTTCGCGACATTGGTCTTCGGTCAAGGATCTTACTTTGTATACTTCCTCGAAAGTTCAACGTCGCATAACTGTTTCAAATCACTCCAATTGTAAAAGTCTAAGATTTATCCCAATCTTTCAAAGTATTAAACGATTATAAATTAAAGTGAAATTCAACTGAGAAATATCTGCTAAATACAGAAGGTATTTTTTAATGAATAACAAAAGCTATGCTACAGTTTTAGAAAGAATTTTTCGAATAAATTTTACTATTTATATTGCTTGTTGCGTATCATTTTGAAACTCATTGATATTTTTCCAACGTCGGTAAAGAATACGATATAGTAAAAAAATTATTTTTCTTTCAGCCATAATTCTTGCGCAATACTTAGATTAATGTTACAGTCGGGCGAAAGAATGTCTACGGTTAACTTTAATGTAATTTTAGATAAAAAGTAAATCGGGAAAGAATATCTGAAAAATGCCTGTGTCTGTACACTGCTGGTTGTATCTACTTATCATAAATGTAGACACACTGGTATAGTATGATCTGTTCTCCGTCCATTTTGTTACTTTCTATCGACTAAAATGACTGTGGGCCGCAGATAGAAATAAATGCTGAGGAACAAAGCACGAGGCGATGGTCAAAGCAGGAATTTTTATCTTATTCTGAATAAAGTCAATTTAAAATTTATGTTCTGCAACTGTTGCATCGGAAACTAATATTAACAAATTATATTCTGGCATGTACTTCGATATAATTTATCAACAGTATCAGAAACACACTTCCATTACAATGCAAAAGAATTCGAACACGAAATTAGAATATGTAGGTGAAGTTTTCCTGTCTGAAGAGGTCAAGGTCATTTAAAAGTCAATTATACTTTTTCTTGCAAAATGAAATGATCAAACTCTTTATATAATAGCTGACTTTCTGAAGTGTCCCTGAAAAATCTACAGCTGACGTTAATGAAAAATTTACAGCAAAGTTTCTTCACGTTTTGAAAATTATGGAAATTCAAAAACATGGTATAACAAGATTATCTATCGGGGTGACTCTTTGATTGTAAATTGTAAATTTTGAATTGATGTTCGAAGCTCGAAAAATGTTCAAAACTTTTTAGGGAACTCGATTTAGAACGTTACCTGCTGAGCGTCAGCACTCTGAATATACTGATTAGATCCGTAATCGGGGCTGGTTTGTATCGGTGATCTCTTCACAGGTTCCTTTACGTCGATTTCCAGCATGACAATGTCGTCCGCATTTCCGGAAGAGGATTCTACCTTTTCAACTGCGGGGGAAACCGTCTTCTCTCCAAGGGAAATTGCTAAAAGACCTTGTCAAGCAAACAACAACAAAAATAAAATAAATAATATAATAAATAAAGATAATATAATTCCTAAACACTAGGTCTACGAAGTGACTATTTTGCATTACATAAAAGTAACACGAGTGTGTCTATCTAAATTTTCCACCTTTTTTTATAATATATACCCAAAGGAATAAAGTTGAATAATTTCTCAATCTATACAATCTCAACAAATCGTAAATTAAAAATATTAGAACCACGAGTTACCTCGTGATAAAAAAGATATGTCCAAAGTTTCATTTCAATGCATTATGTATAAGTATATTGAAGTTTATTAAGACTGTTTTACTTCCACATTCAATTACAAAATAATAGCTAGTGACATGAAATAGCTTTTGCATAAAATTTCCGGTCAACAATGTGTTAATAATTTAAGCTTGCTACTGACTCACAAAAATTCAAAGGTCTTTTAAGGGTTTTCTCTGATCTTCATATAACGGAACGGTTCCGTTTCAGTATAATAATACTTTAATAATACCTTTTTTGATATGAAAATAGGGATATATATGTATCGGTAATTAGAAAATAGTAAATCAAATAGAATGAAATATTTAAGTGTAGCTTTAGCGTAAAATGATCTAAATAAGTCGGTAAAGCAACGCCTAAATACAGACGCATCGAATGACGCTGATGTAAGTTCTGGGTTAAGGACCTGGAATATGGCTAGTACAGGACCGTTGTCCTGTTTTGGCAAGGGAAACAGGCTGGCCTAGATAACAGTTGAGCAGCGGAAAGGCGACACTAATTCGTTCCTTGAACAAGGGATCTTTGTGCAACGTCCTGCGTGAGAAAACGAAGTCACGAGGTCAGCAAACGTTGCACAAGACAATGCTCTAAATTGTTCGTTCTTCTCCTAACTTGATGAAAAATTGCATAATTTATACACCGAGTCAAAACAATTACTTACTTCAAAAAATAGAAAAATTCTTAATTCGTAGAAAATACAATTATAGTGCATGGTACACTAATAACATAGAAATAAAGGAAGTAGTTAATCTCTTTTACCGCCAGTTCATAATGACCAATAGAACAAAATTTATTTCTGCATCAAGTTTATTTGAAATAATTTTATTTAGAATCTAGAAGAGTTCCAAAGGATAGTGTTTATTATAAAATCCATGCACTGCATAGTATGATACAATGGTCAAGCAGACGATCATTTTTAGCTATCAGGTAACAGTGTTCAATAGGAAAAATTTGATTTTTATAGGTGATTATATTCAATGGAAATAATATTGTTTAGAAGATGGAAGGTTCGAAAATGTTCAAATTGCGTACATCAAAATCCGGACACTGTTTGCAGAGACGTATAGCCTGCTGCCAACGGTCAAGTTCAAGTCTTTTCGACACAAGTGCCCAACCTTTTTACAAAGTAGAATAAAACGTAACCACCGGTAGGCGTAAAAATGAATGTAGAGTGTCCTTCAAAGAAATATGCGTCACCTTGAAATCCCTAGAACGCGTTCACTTTCGCGTCAGATGTTGTGCGGCACGCGATGAATCATTCAAGACTATTTAATTTTTCCCTCTCTGAATTTTCGTTCTATCTCCCCTCGTTTCACAGCTATGGTTTAGCCTGGTTGAGACACTTCGCGAACAATCGCAATTTATACTGTAATCGGTAAACTTTATGCGAACCGTGGGTCACGAGCTACTCATTACGTTGCGTCGGACATTGTTGCATATCGATCGAGACGATGATGCCACAAATTGGACCTCTTGGAGCTTTGCGAAATTTGATTAGCCCTCCGTATACTATGCCGGAGTCATTCGTGACCCGTCGCGGTGGGCTAAAAATATTTTACAATCAGCCACGTATATTAATACAATTAATAAGTAATTTGTTTGCGTCAACTTACTTCCCGACTGACGAAAATTTGACAAAAATTTTAGAAATTTGTAATTACTACCCTTTCCGCGATACTTCCGTTTTGAAACTCTACAACTGACTGTGGCACTACCCATGCTTACTGTAAACAAAAGCAGAAGACCAGGAAAGTCAAGTGCAAACCATGTTAACACTATGCCGTCCGGCTACACCACAGTGGTGTTGTGCGCAAAATAGCGGCTAACGGCCGGCGACACCACAGTGGTGTCGTTCGCAAAATAGCGGCCAAAATATTAAACAAATATTAATAGCGACAACGTTGAGAAACACGTTGTAACATACATCTTCGAAATTTCATGAAAGTAAGGGAACAGGGTTGAGGACTCATGAGAACTAGAGATGAGTTTATTAAAACTTTACAATTTATAATTTCCCGATAATGTCAAGAACGACCGGCGACAAGCCAAGTAATCCGAATTAGAGCTGCAAAACAGCATCGCGTACTCCGAATTCGACCGCATCAAGGTAAATACCGACGCGACTGTATTTCATGGGACGGAAATTTGTTTTCGTTAATTCCACCGATTTTATAGGAAAGGTCCGCCGCGCGCCGTGGCTACGGGAATTCCAGCAGGCGAGCTCGGAACATGGGTATTAAAGGAATTACTCTTGATTCGTAATTCGACGCTGCGAAATTGCGGAAGGACGAATTCGCAGGTGACTTTTATGTCGTTCTGGTTGACTGAGAGTGTGCAGTCCGAAGGCGGAAAGGAGTTGGGAAAGCAGCCTAACGCAGAGAAAGTTACGCGCTCTTGAGAAACTTTTCCCACAAGGTTCGCTTTCGAGGTTCGCTATTCAATGAAACCTTCCGTCGACAGCAAGTCAAATCGGAGTACTGGGACAATCGATTGCAATAAGAAACGTTCGATATTTAACGTACAAATCTTGTTGACCCGGTTGCACAAGTCGGAAACTTTCGTTGTTGGAGCCTGTTCGAAAGGCGATGCATGCTATTACAAAAATTCGAACGCCATAGTTGAACACTTTGCCGACCGGTAGTTTACTTCACAGACCTTCCCGAATCGATGTTACACAATTCTAGATTTTTTAATTGTTCAATGGCGGTGGCGATCTTATTCGTAAACGAATAAGTTATCTGGAGAAGCGTGTCATAATCAGCTCTTTCGAGATTGTTATTTACAAGAGAATGGTTATGTGCTCGGTTTAAGAAATGAAATAAAACTAAAAAGTGTTAGAATATTCTTCTTTAACAAACATACAAATATTCGTCTAGCAATATAATGCAATAGGTGGAAATTCCAACTTAATATGTTTAAACTAATGTGCATTTCAAGCCCGCAAATTGGGTAAATCAATCGCAAGAAACCACGGTTGTAGAACACGCTACTACGTAACTTTCGAGCGTAATGCATAAAAAAGAAACCGTTCGAAGGCTAATTTAATAAAACTGTTTGATTTTCTTCTGTGCAGAAATTGCAACAGAAGTGACCACAAGCGAAATGTCCATTTGCATGGCCGTGAGCTCCCGATTCATTATTCGATTCACTGAACAACAGCAAACAAAATACGCTTACTTTCGGCCATCGGTATTCACTTTGTTCCGACGAGAGGTCGGTTTCGCGATCGAATAGAAAAGACGAACGGGTAGTAGAATCATAATCTAATTAATATTTCGTTAGCGGATAATTGAGATTGCTCGTTTCTTGCCGCAAACAACAATTGCGAGAGCGACAACGGGCGGAGACCAATGACATAATCGCATTGTACTTCTCCATAAGCAGACAGTTGGAATTAGACCCGAGGGAATAATAACAATTTCGCGATAAATGATGGACACACGTTTCTGCATGTGGTTCTGCATACTCCGTTCCCTAAGTCCCCATCAGTTGAATAAGTGCGTTCGCTGGTATCCATAACACTTATTCACCCGACCAGACCCGGAAGACTTTCCTATGGGCTCAATATTCTTTGATGTTGTTTTACTCTGATTTAATGCGACTAACAAGGAAGTCGGTTCCCCGGGTATAATAGACGCGATCGCATACAGACGCTGCAGGCAGGGAGCAAATTTAATTAAAGAAATTAAGCAAATTATCGTACAAGGATTCTCACGGTTGACCACCAGGATACAAGGCTGTTCTAGGACAAATCTTTGACGAAAATGCCAATGTACAAAGCTCACTTTATAACTTAAACGATTATACAGATGCAAAATAGTGGCCCCCAAAACAGACGATGGCGAATATGTCGAAAAATTCGTTTACAGCTACAATGAACTAAACTTCTTTGTCTTTAACTTTTTTCATATTTGGAAAAAAGAGAATTTTTTTCTTTTTTATACGCCTGTATTTTTCCTAACTATTTTTTCAGCGTTTTCTCCTTGACATCGTGATAACGGAAACATAAAAATTGACTCCTTTTCTTTTTTTAAAGAAATCAATAACGTTTGACTCGACACACACACACGTGGCGTTTGGGATTATTTTTGCAAAGCGAGAGAAAGAATCTATCGAAAACAATGCCGCGCACTTTCAACTAACGACTTCTGACACAACTATGACACTAATTAGCGGCAAAAATCAGGAGAGCACATAAAAAGCCTAAGAAATGTTATGTTACGCTATCCTAACTCGTCTAAATGGTAATTTTCAACTAGACTCAACGCACTAATTAAAAAGACATTTACGATTAAAAGAAACATTAACAGAAAACATAAATTTCATTTTCAGCGCGAGATGCGGGACTAATAGGTACTTGTACGTACTTTAATGCAAGTGATAATTACATAATAATTAACCAAATGATAATTAAACGAAAAGTTAATAGAAAGCATGATTTTTATTTTCAACGCGAGCTATAGGATTAATAACCCAATTTGTGTACCTTAACGTAAGTGACGATCAGAAGAGACATTAACAGAAACTGCAATTTTCATTTTCACCACGATTCACCACAGAATTAATAACTAAGTGTACCTTCGCGTATGTGATGATTAAAAAAGACATTAACAGAAAGCGTAATTTTCATTTTCGGTGTGAATCGCAAGACCAAGCAAGGGTATTCGTCTGCCAACGTTATTATTATTTGATTGGCAGTCTCAGAATCGCTGGGAATCCTCCGCGCTATGTACAATCTCTGCTGTTCATCCGAGGAGATAAACCAGTCCGTTAAACTTGAAACGATTATGTAAAAATAAATGACCTTACTTTCATCGATCAGTGTCAAACAATCGTGAAAGTGAACCTACCGGAAATTTCTCTCATACTCTAGCGACCACACTTTCCTCGCAGACAAACGTAATGATAATAATCTTTTAGTAGTCGCGCCTCTAAACCGGTCTTCCTCAGAAAACAGCCTCCGCTGACCGCTACGAATAGCTATTTATATAGTACCAAGAAACGTAAACGGTACACAGTGTGTAATTAGGTACACTTAATTAACCTATCCCCAACGGACGACGTGCCGGTGAATTAAAGCATTGTGTTTTCCCACACACACAAACACACGCACAATAAAACATATTTATCTTCCTCCGATTGAACAATTCTTTCCGTACACAAATTTAACTGTCTTCAAATGTATTTAAAAAATTGCCC
The DNA here is from genome assembly GCA_028454255.1 of Halictus ligatus. Taxonomy (NCBI): domain Eukaryota; kingdom Metazoa; phylum Arthropoda; class Insecta; order Hymenoptera; family Halictidae; genus Halictus; species Halictus ligatus. The sequence continues at coordinate 10,926,807 of CM052131.1, forward strand.
TTGAAAATGCAATAATATATACGTATAACATAAATTTTTACCACACATACACACAATAAAATATATTTAGCACTGTTCATCATTAACATTAATTTTAGCTGAATTGGTAGACAGAAAGTAATAATAATTAATTTAAATACATAATAAATTTCAAAAAAATAATAATTAATTTTTATACATAATAAATTTTTGTGGGGGTCTATCAGAAATGATAGATAAGTGTATTTGCTCAGATTTGTAAAAGAATGTTTGCATTAATGTATCGAGTGTAGAGCAAATATGGTTAGGTTCTACAAAATACTAGAAAAATGAAAGAGCGTCCTTGGAGTTATTCTTTCACTTTGCGATTTTAATTCCGTTTTAATGAATTTTTCAAACTGGGCACTCAGCGATAAAAATGCGATTTTTGAAACTAAGGATAGTTCGTTTCTCATTTATAAAAATGTACTACAACAAGTCCAGATATAGGTCCATTGGTTAACGGGAGATGAAAAGCACCACCGGAAATAACTTCGCGGAGTTTATCAATATTTAAGAGAAACTTTTAGGAACTATAACGCGATATAAATGGAACGTGATAGTATCAAACGAGTGATGGCAGTTAACTACTATTACAATTTATTGCTAATTAATTAGCTGACTATGTAAATCGCTGTTTTCCGTCTAACGGGCCCGTTAATAACCGAGAAAGTAAAACTTCATTTCAAGATCAAAGTTAGTCTATAATTGTCTAAAAACATTCTTTCTCGGCAAACTAATAAAAAGACCGCTCACTTCCCCTCCAGACAGGAAATGCATCGCTTCCACGATCAACTTTCTCTACACATGAAATCACAACGACTACGCCGCGCTTATAATTTTACAAATGCCACTCGCACTGTCACGCTATTTACCGGAGATATTTAATTGCGAGTATTATGCACAGTACGAGACGCAGAATGAAGACAGCAAGACTTTGAATACGAAAGCATAACATTATTACTACTACACTACGCTACAGTAATATCATTGAAATTTCATTGCGCATCACTTTCTTATAAATCATTACTTTGTCACAATACGCGGTCTGCCGCGATCCCAATAACATCAACGAATTATTAAGTGACATTGATAATTACACGTTTTCATTCTGCGGGAGAGCGAAAGATAGTGGACTGCGAACTTGATACATTTATGACAGAAATGATCAAATGCAATGGTAAAAACGAACTTAATAATACAACGGTAAACACGAATTTAATAATTCTACATTCAACACGTTATAATTATTAAGAAAAGAAATTCATGCCTATGTGGCTCTGGTTTGCAATTAACGCGGACAATGTTTATTTCCCATGAAATTTCACAATCTAGGTGTTAGGTATATTATTATTTATTTATTTATTATTTAGTTGTTACATGAGTCCATAATGTGTTGATTCATTTTTATGTATAATAAATTAACGAGGAACGAATGGCCGTCTTAATGTACAGTCGCTAATTATGTAATCCTATTGAAAATCATGTTCACAAAAAATATAAATCATGTACAGACGTTCAAAAAGATTAGGCCATTTTCTTTGCTTTATCCTGTATTTCGTGATTTCAACGAATATTTGTATGCCCCAAATGTAAATTAACTCTGTGATCATACACGAACATAAAAGTCTACAATAACCTTGCTACTTGTAAATAGAAACATTAAACAAAAAGAAATTGGAAATGCCTAGCCGGGTAGCCGGTTATCGACGTAAGAGTTAAATTGCAAAAAGCTCGGCGCAACGATTGCACAACCGTGGTGAAGTCACCGATAAAATGCTGACCGTTTCGTGTAAAGTGTAACGATAAATAAAAGCGGGGTAGGCCGATATAGGTCCTAAAACTTCGTTTCACTTTCACCTCGCCCCGGCCGGCGAAGCCATTTTGTTTGAAGCTGTGAACATGCCCAAAGATGTAATTGTGAGAACTTCTAAGCTGAGGAGAGATTGCCAAATCGTTTCCATACTGCGCGCAGCTTAGATCGATGATCTCGGTGTGTTTTCCTCGGTGGAAAATCTTTGTTTAAAACCGACAAAGAAAAAAGGAAACCCGGCGGCGGCGGCAACGCGGTTCTCCTTTTCCTTTGTTACCGCGCGAGAAATTACGCGGATACGAGCAATTTGCTCGCGTTGAGTAATAAACCAAGCGTCCTCAGCTCGAAAGACAATTAAGTAACAACCTCCGGTTAACAAATCTTATTTAATTAACGCCTGCCGTTCGCCCGCGGCCGTCTATGTCAAATTTTAATGATGCGGGCCTCGTTGGTTCGCGACGGGTCGCGCGCTATTTCCGACGCCATGTTGGACCATCGGCGGAGGTTTCTCACACTTCTACTCAATAAATAAAAGTTATTAACACTAGAACTACCGAGCTTGCTTCTGATCTCGTCTTTCTCAGTTATTGAAATTTCATTTCAATTTCATTTTGCATATATTTCTTAGAAAAAAATAAAACGAGAATAATAAATATATGATTATATATGATTAATAAATAAATGATTTATAAAATTCACCGTACATTTATTAATAAATACCGTAGATTTTTCAACAAAATAAAACGTCGAACAATCTGACAGAAATAATGTCAAACAAAATAATTCTAAAATTTCAACATTAAATCTCCAAAATTATTAAATTCTATTGCATTCCCGGTACCTGTACTATCGCATAAATGAATAAAAATCCGCGTTCCACGGCTCCGGTCCAAACCGCGGTTTCTCTTAATGCAGTTGCAATGTGAATAAAGTAGTGCAGCGGCTAAATTTAAAACGGACACTTTACGAACTATTTTACATAACGGTGAACAGGTTGCGTGCCCGGCGTTCGAACACTTCGCGACATTTCACTGGCGCTGATTGACATTTAATTGGAGGCGACATTCGTTCGCTAAAGGAGGACAAAGTCGGCTGACAACAAAGTATAGCGAGTGCGAGTCGAATGCTCTTTAATTAGAGGGGAGAAACGAAATTAATGCCTGCGTGGTCCCGGACAGCCTCCCCCGTCATCGGTGGAAATCACGGTGTTTTGCAAAAGTTCGACGCGGAGGCATGCCTACGCGGGTAAAATCGATTCGAAGAAGCTAATCGTCTCGACACAAGCTGCTCCCCCAGCTTAGATCAGAGGTTAATTGGCGAGATACGGAGGCGGATCTTTCAAAATCACGTTCACAACGCGTTTAGCGGATCCGAGCATCGGTTCGGAAGCGAAATTAGCGAAAGCAAATCGCACGCTGCGCTACCGACCTTTCATTGCCGGACGATTTTCTTGCTGTTTAACAATTACGGTTTCTCAAGACCATGGTCTTTCTCCATTTTTCACGGGAATAAGTGGCCACGCATTTCCGAACGGTCAACATCAGAATGCTTATGAAGAAACCGACCTACCCGTTTTTGTAATGTTCCTTTTTTCATTGAAATCACATCGCTGCAATCGAGTTGAAAATGATTTTAATTCTTTAAAACACTTTTTGTATCACTCCTTAACCCTTGCACTATTATTTATTTTGTGATTATAATGATTAGAAATTCTTCATCGTTCAGAATTTCATAGAAGAAGAAAACAAATTACTATGTTTAAGTTTGAAAACTATGTTTTCTCCAAAGGATATATATCAACTACAACAAAATAGAATTTTATTTCGATGTAAAGGAACTTAATAACATACATATCAGTCACGATATCGTAGAGCTAGGGGTTAACACATTACCTACCCGGCGAGTATTTTATAATTTTTAAAAGTCTACGGTAAAAGAAGATTTTTGATCTTCCTTTCAGTATAGTGCTATTATTGAAAATGTAATGAAAGGTAATGTTTCTCTAAAATGTTGTATTCTTTATCGTGATTTAAAATCAAGCCTACCAAGAAGAACTATCAGGTTGACGGGTGAAGCACGTATCTTTTAACCCTCCATATGCTATGCCGGGGTCATTCGTGACCCGTCGCGGTGGGGATAAAAAAGCTCAACCGTCAATATGTACAATTTTATTTCGACATAAGATGACGCTTTTTCTTCTTCTCCATCCGAAATACGACAAAAGCCGGTCCCTAGACATCGCCTTATATCGAAAGAAAACCGTATTCGTGAAATATCGTTGTGGGTCAGAAATAACCCATAGGCCTAGAACTCTCAGTGGTTCGAGGGTTAGTAAACAAACAGGAACATTTCGTGAATAAGTGTATTTAACCTTCCAGAACAGATGGAAGTAGATCATCGAACAAATGATATATCAACAATGTAACAAATGTGTATTATTAATTAGGGAAATTTTATACAAGATATAGTCTGACATTCCTGTCAAGAAACGAACCTAATTACACAATCTAGCAATGTGCTAGACTAGCAAGGTGCACACATGAAGTGAATTTTTACGCCACTAACAATCAGTTTTATTGTATTTGGTAAATTGCTAACCGTTCAGATCTTCGGTCCGTAATTAGGTAAAAATAGCTTCGCGGGTAAAAATTTCGTTGTCCTTCGATTCTTCTCTTATTTGATTAACGATCGAAAGAATTCTATTACGTTTCCTACGAGATACGAATCCGCTGCGGTATTTCGATGAATTTGCATGAAGGAGAGTCTTGCTTGGATTCGGTAATTAATCAAAAACCGGCAGATACGTGGACCGTAAATGTAGCAGCTTGTTGCTAGTTAGAAAGGCGGTATATCGCCGTTGTATATGTACGCGCATAATGTCTACTTATTCCGCTTCCCGGCGCAGATTTCTCAATCCGAAGTGACATAGGTGCAAAATACTGCGTGAATATCCTAGTTTGGTTCACTTTCTTTTCCATCAGCAGCTCGCTGCCATTATGCTCATTTGAAAACGCATTCGACAGTCTTAGTAGCTTCCTGTCCGAATAAACCGATTCTCGTTGAAACCAACACGAAGTATCTTCTGTAAAGAAATGTATCTCCGTAACAGTATTATTCTGCAATAGCAATAGAATACCACGCTTACCGTTTCAACAACCGTGCACCATTTTATTGCGATAATGACTGAATTTGTTCGCTTTTCGAGTTTAATTTTTGTAATAGATTGCTCGTTATACAGGGTGTCTCAAAAATGTTGTACTTCCTAGAAATTCCTCAGATCATTTGAAGTAACTTTCTCCTTTGCGAAAATCTTCTCCGCGGCTTTAGTGAGGAGTTGAAAATTTAAATTGGAATTTTGTTAAATGAAATTTTAAAAATTCGCGAGGCTTGTTTCAACCTATGTTAGTGTATGCTGCCTTCGGTGGTAATAAAAATGATCAGGATAACTTGGATCGTTCTTCATTGCTCCAACATCATTGGTCTGATTACGAACGGCAACGTTAAACAAATCGCAGTTATTTCAAATATTTCTGGGGCACGGCCTTGTGCGAACAAACTGTTCTCTCCGAGTTTTTTTCCGCTCACTGGATAAATGAAGGGGACTTTTCAATTTTACGTGGTTTCTTGCGGCAGACAACCGCGACAAACTTCGCTACATTTTTATGTCTCTTTGCCTCCAACTTAATCGACGCACAAGTAATCTTTTACCAACCGATGTGGACTCGGTACTAATGTAACCGTAATGAAGATTGTCATCGGAGAACTAATCACACACCGCGTAATGATCAACCGTAATGGAAGTTGATAGAAATGGCGTTCGCGACAATCGAAATAAAGAAAGGAAAAGACCGCGGTGTTGCGGGAGTCGTGCTAAAAGCGAAGTTTCACAAACGAAATCGTTGGCTTTGCTGATAGTCATCATTCGCAGATTATCATCGATTTACATAAAATATTACAGTGGGAATATAGAAGTAGAAACCTTATACAAATCTTATAAACTCTTTACCGGTAGCCAATGCAATCGGACGATGACTTGGAAAGTCAATGAAACCCGTCGATCCACGACGGCCCATGCATTCTTACTCCTCATTATTATGACTAATTGACTACTCTCTCATCATTTAGGAACCTCAGAATCGAGTCGTAATCGACGGGAAATAACGTCACAGCTCTTTCAAAATCTCTTTTAATAAGAAATACCGAGCGCCAAGGACGAGGTTGTGATTTCCCTCGAAAACGAAAGCACCGTTTTATTGCACAAATTCTGCTCGGTTGGAACGGTTTCTAAACATTCGATCGAATCGCTATTATTTTAATCCACTGGCTTTTGTTTACCATACATACGAGAAAAACGCTAAAATAATGTTCGACAGTCAAATTATATTAATAAACTGCCCTGCCGTAACGCGATTTCCATTGCTGTGAGGAAAATGTAAGAGGCAAATATAAAATATGAATCGTGCTAGAATATAATTCGATTAAAAATAGAACTGTAATTTAAGAAGAATATGTTGGGTCAAATTCTTGCATTAGTTTGTTCTTAACGATTTGTGTGCCAATCTAGCAATGCATTGCGGACAATTGTGCGAACTATGCAATTTCGAAGAAGGTTACATATCTCGAAGTAACAAGTGACTCACATTGCTCTCGCAATAAACAATCGCGCAGCATGACAATTACGTGTTAAACGGAAATACGAGGGATCAATTAACTCGACCTTCATTAGCCGATTTCACTGATAAATCTTATTGGCTTGCAGACACGCGCCGCTAAGAGAAACGTCAATAGTAACGGTTCGAATCTAATTTCACGGAGCAATCCGTGTAACGAAATTATCGCGCAAAGCATAACAGGTCTTCCTCGATTTATACGGGAAAAAAAACAAAAAAGACGGAAAGAGAAATGTCAATGTCCATTTCGTCGTCGTTATTCCACATTCCGGGACTACTATTTCCGTGGCATGAAATCGATTTGATAAACTAAACGCAAACAAACCGGACAATAAAGACAACCATAAAGGTAAAGAGATTAAACATTTCGATTCGGTTACGCTTCGATTACCGTCAATTATACAAATCATTTCATTTTTACTTTTGATGGTGTAATTTTCGTGACGAAAGAGGGAAAGTATGAAAATTATTGTTAATTATTGTTTATGTTTCCTATCATTGGGTTCAATTAAATTTTTCTCTTATTCTTTACTTCTTGCTTGATGTACCTTTCACAAAGTATTGTATGTACAACAAAAAACAAAAAGTGTTCAAGTACTATTTGTCAGCACAAAGTGATAAACTGGAATTCGCTATTGAATTTTATGAGTATATAAAAATATTTACAGGCTGTTACCACAAAAAAGATAATTTTACGAATGCAAAATAAGTATTTTTATAGATACCACAATGTTTTGTTTAAAGTCGGTCTTACGAGAACGCAACACGTTCGTTAGATTTGTGTTAAGTAGATGTTTGAAGGTTTTATGCAGAATTGTTCACACGTGTTGAAACTCATTAGTTAGTTTCACACACACAACAATAACACTGTCTTCTTTCCCATTTAATTCCCACAACGGATTTCACTAATGTCGAGTATAATTATTACGTTGCGAAGCCAGAGAAAGTTTACACAATCTTGATACATTGATACCGCGCGATACATAATTATTACAGATTTGGATCATGCAGAATATTTACAAGTATAATTGTTGTTCAAACAAAAGTCTATTTAGGAAGCTAAAGTCAAGGTTGAAAACAGAAGCAGAAAATCACGAAGTAGAAATTGGCAGTTATGTAGATTTAAAAAAATAACTTCACTTTTCACCAGCAATTAAAATGTATGATCAAACAGACAACCATTTGAACCGTGGCAAACACTTAAATAAACTCAAATATGGATTTTTATCTATAGCAACTTTTATCTATAACAAGTTAATTAATTGAACAATATAATTTTAACTCGGCGCATTTCCCTACCCCATTTCCTGCCTGATTTAACGTTAAACAAAATCATAAATTGATGATAATATTATCTTTATTATTGTAATTCGTTACATTTTTTTGGAGAAACGAAAATCTAATCTATAATCAAAAAATACGTTGCAAATAATAGTATGATAAATCTTTGCGCTATAAATTTCTGGAAAATGTAAAAAAATATTGATGAACTGTAAAAGTATAATATATTCAGCTTAACAATTCCTTCGTAGTGTTAATTTTAGACTCGCGAAAGGAGGAACACGACATTTCTGACTAATTTCCAAATTTCGATCAATCTCCAAATCGCGTTAATTAAGCCACAGCTGTGAAAGAAAGATTGGTTCCTCCTATCCCGCTATGAAAGTAACGGACTGCATATTTGTATAAACCGAAACGCGAAAGTGAACCAAGTTGTTCAGGAAGCAAGTTTCTAATACGAATGCAATGCCCGTACGCACCAGTTTATCTAGCGAATCAAGGAAAGTCGTGCTGCCTGCTCTTAATTTTAAGGAGTAGTCCACACCGGCTTGATATAGTTTTCTCACCGAAAACTAGTATCCATTTATTAAAACTTGAAAATGATTTGACATATCAGAGCCTTCGTGAATCGAAAATAATTTCTCTTCGCACGATTATCTCTCAGATATAAAAATTCCCTTACTCCATTAATACACTCATAAAGATATATTGAACCATTTAGAAGATACAACGTATCGCACACGAAAAAAATAGACGTTTATTCGAATAATCGCGTTCGTCCAAATTGTAGAATTTACCTATTAACACGTTCACATTCCTATAAATGGATCAAGACGGTTCCAATTGCAAGTAAAAAGCTGACGCTTGTAATTAACCCTCCGTGGGCAACTGGTGTATGATTACTGCTGTAATCTTTCAAAAAATCTAAAACAATTCTGAAATACGTATCGAAGGTCTCTGTGTTGATATATAATCGTTGAGACGTCAAACGTTTAAAACGGAAAAAGATAAATATCATAAACGACCTAGGTAGACCGCGGAGGGTTAAGAGTAACAATTTCCGCGAACATGATTAACCTGGAAGCCATTTCGAAGCTAATGGAACGCAGTCGCGTAGTCCATAAAAGCTGACCGCTCGGTGTCGGTCGAAATAATAATAGTCATCGTTCCTCTCTATTCGAGATCGAACGTCCGGACGTGTAAACGTGTTAAATGGTCACAAACAAACACTGCCGTTGTCGAGCAGCAGATCGATCGCTTTATCCTCCGATCGATCTTATCGGTCGTAAGTTCACACGCGATTCAAATCGTCGTTGCAGCACACGCGTACGGTTTTTTCATCGTACGACCCGAATATTTTCCCCGTCGAGTTTCTCGAACAGTTTTCACAGAAAACAAAAGAAAGAGAAAAGGAAAAGAAAGAAGAACATGCGGAAGAACACAAGCTGTCGGATGGAAACACCAAAAAATATTTGTGTCCTTGTTCTGTGAAACGTAACGATGTGTGTCTTTTTTGTGTCGTTTCGTGAATGCATGTACGTGTAAGAGCACTACTCACCTGCGAAGATAAGGAGCCGCATGGTGAACAAATGAGTGACGAAGCGACGAGTGAATGTTCGGAAGAAGTGGATTCCTGGTCGCTTTATAGACGAAGGGGAAAGGCCGCGCCCGAACGGACCAGGTGGGGTTGTTAACCACTTTTCCGCAACGCGAACTGTTTCCAAGTGAGCATCGCCGGGGCACACGAAATGCAGAAAACAAAGACATTAATGCACCGCGGTGCTGCAACACGCGTTATTCCTTGTACCAATCAATTAGAATCCGGCGATCGTCGTTGACGTTCAGCGTCCTTCGAGAATTTCGAACACTCACTTTTGTTGGCCTAATTTGTTTGAAAACATGCACATTATTATGGGGAAATAATATTGTTGTAGAGCACCTCTTTGGAGGCAAGATGTCCTCAATATTTGTTGGCGATCACTATACTACGGATCTTTATACAAGATAAAAATTATTCTGTTAGATGGAATTTCATCCAATTTTATCTTTTCATTTCTTCATGAATGCATAAAAATCCGAAGTCTAGTAGTCACTGTGATCTTTATCACTTTTTGAAATTGTATAGATTGTAATAACTAAACTGCGGATCTTTGAGCAAAATAAAAATTTTATACGTTGATTGCAAGGAACACGGACTAAATGAGGATATGTTTCTCCTTTTAATAATTTTTATAGGTCGAAAATAATACAACAGCACTCTTCAAAACATGTGTTCAATATGTATCTGTCTTCAGTAGTGAGGATTATTTTAAATTAATACACTAAAGGGAAATCGTTTTATTATAGGACCCCGAAGCTTCTAGGAAACAAGATACTTTCAATATTTGCTAGTGGTCATTTCTAATCGACATCATAAGAATTCTGATTCTTTTGCCATTTCGTTTCTAAATTGTATAGACTATAATTATAGCTTTTACTTTCCAGTAATCTTAAGTAGTATCCATTACTTCAAATAGATTCACTATAGTGAAACAATTTTGTTATGGTTCATTGAATTTTCTTGGAAGCAAAGTAATTTCAATATTTACTGGTGATCACCTGACCACTGTAATTTTCAGTCGATATTAATCGAATTTCTATTGTTGTTACAGTTTTTAAAAATTATGTAGATTCTAACTATAGCTTTTAGATTTTTCATACACAGGGACGACTTGAAAGTCCTACTAGAGGTTTTCTAGACGTCTTTTAAACGTCTTATAGAGACGCCTTTTAGACGTCTTAGAGATGGTCATAAATCTTAATTCAAATCAAATCAATTTAAATGAATAAAGCAATATTTTATTGTTATTCATTAAAATATACATTAAAATTCATTTCAAAGTATACATTAAAATTTAAATTAAAGGTTACAATTAAAACTAAACATTAAAATTAAACATTAAAGTTAAAAATTAAAATTAAAATTAAACAATACAATTAAAATTCGTGATTCTTTTAACACAAGCAGTAAAATACCATCGATATTTCTTTCTATGAACAAAAAATGTTCCATGTGTATTTGTTATAATTTTGCTATTCTATCGTAACTATGGGTACCTAAATATTAATGCAATGTTGCCTCTTGTGCATTGTAGGCACTTTAGTCTACTGCAGCACTTCGAGTAGCAATCCGACAAACTGTATCCTAAAAAAAATGACCGAAAATTAAGAAAATTTATAAAACAACACTAAGATAAATATAGCAAAAGGGCACAAGCAAAAATAACAACGGTACAAATAGTAGTACTGAAAATACTTACTTGTCTAAATAATATGTAAATAACGACGTGCAATACCGATGTGGAATAACGCTGTCCAAAGTTCCCAGTTCACAACAATCCACCACTCCGAACAATAAGGGATAGGTCATACACGGCGGAAACAGCGCATTTGAACGAGTATGAAGACGCTAATGTAAATAAACACCGCGCGGTTGATCCGCGTAAAGTTAAACGAAACACGGCCCTGAACGGTTGTAGGGTAACTGACGAGAAGTCCTCCCCCACTCTGTGACCAGGTCCCTTAAACACGGACCACCCGGCCGAAGGCGCACTAGATACCGTCAATTAAACCACTAAATACAGTTCAAATTGTATCGTGTTTAGTATCATTTTAATCAGAAAAGTACTACAAATAAGTTGGCGAAGGTCAGGGCAATTCAGCTCAGGGCAGCTCGAGGAAGCTCGAGCTTCATGGCCCCTCGCGGGGTATGTCCCCCCCCCCCCAGTGGAGGGGATAAGTGACTACGATTGTGTAGATCAAGACAGTACCGTATTAAATTATATAGGGTGTCCCGTACCTGATGGTACAACCGAGCAGGGGATGATCCTACGTGAAAAACTGAGTCGAAAATATAGAATAAAATTTTTTTACACAAGGCTTTGTTTTCGAGAAAAATGGGTTTGAAAATTTGTCTAGTGCGCGTGCACTCGGTTTACATTCGACTCATTATGTAGAATCATCCCCTCCTCGGTTGTACCACCAGTTACGGGACACCCTGCATAAGTACTAGTTGTTTTTCAAATTGTCCAAATCTTGATGTGCTATAAATGCGTAAAAATCAGTCAATCGCATTACACTAATACATCAATCAATTGGAGAGTTCGTTCTAGCCACATGAATATATAAGCTTCGTGTTACCTATTTCGAAATCTTTCCGCGGTCGCATTATTCGAACGCAAAGAACATTGACATATTTACAAACCCTTGAGCATTAAACGAGTAAAAACTAGAATTCGAAAGAAATTTCCTTTTCCGTACATTCGATGTTTTGTATTACTAAACAGATTGCTCCAGCAAGATGTATATATTTTCTTACACAAAACTGTTACATTATGGAACAACTGAAATGCTGTCGACGCGTGTTATGTTGGGAATACGGCAAGAAATTAATCATACGCCGTTCAATCATCTTCTTTGGTTGCCTGATTAATTCATTCATGCTGTAAATCGCATGAAACCCGCAGCAACGGCTGATAAAGGTGAACACTCGCTCGAGATAGATTGAGCAATCATGCTGTTCAAAATACAGGATGTAAAATGGTGACATAAAACGGAGTCGGTCACGGATACCGGCGTGTTGATTTTACCGTTTGATAAGTTACATTTTTCCATCCGATCGGTACCGATAGTACAGTAATTTCTATCAAACGTAAAGCGACTTTCGTCAATAACATCGGTCATTTTCTCAAATAAATTCTTGCAATTTCATATATATGCAGTTGTGATTCGATCGCTTAAAAGTAAGCACGTATGTAATTACTAAATGATTCCCGTGTAATTCCAAAGGGAAATCAATAAACCATATATCTTCCACTAAACGATCCAAAACGAAATCTGCCAGACATTACGCACTTCGGTACTGCACTCTAATTACTTCTTTTCCGTTTAAAGGAATTATTATAAATAACTGACTATTAGTGATTCCAGTTACCGAGCACCATAAATATAGACCACAGATGAAAAATGGCAAACAGATTCGTTAAAAATTGTTTTTGTCATATAACAAATTCTATTGGAAATTATCAAGTATATTTTCTACTAAAATTTACCATGCAGATTCCATAATAGACCACAGATAAAACTGACAAGCATAATCGTTAAAAATCGTTTTTGTCATAAAACTAATATTATTTAAAAATATTCGATAACATTGGAAAATATTTTATACGAAGCTGTTTTCGGAAAATCGCTATAAAAAAACAACACGAGCATGTATCTAATACCACAAGGAGCATATGTACCTATGTACCGTAGCAGCAAAGTCGATCGAAAGGAAAGCACGACACTCTGTCCGCTTAGGTGAACGCTGCACGGTGAATGTATTATAAGAAATTCGAGAGGAAACTACCGGGTCACTAACAGTTGGACCACCATTTGGAAATACGGCGAAACAAAGATAGAATAGGAGGAATAAATCTAACCGTATCAATAGAAACGTCTGATGTAATGGAAACCATTTTGTACTGCGACACGAACAATAAATATTCTTGTACGCGACTTAATGATAAAAACACGCGTCTTACACGGGTCTCGTGAAAGTTCTTCCCTTCGGTCAATTACTCGTAGACTGGAGATTTTTATCCAGAAAAATTTACTTTCTGAAGTAACGAATTTAATATTATATCAACGTGAAAATAAAAATAGTACTAAATCAATATTATATGAATGTGAAAGCAAAAATAGTACTACATCTTTTTGTATTTCATATTTTATTGTACTTCTTATAACCATTTTTTTATACAAGTGCATAAAAATCGACGATCTGGTTATAGTAAATTAATTCTTGAAATATAAAAGATCATTGATACAGGACATGTATTTATATGTAATAAATCTTTATGCAAAATAAAAATTGTCTATATTAAGTCCGACAAGCGAGGTTTAAATAAAAATGTGTTTCACCTGGTACTCATAAGAAACCTAAGGGGGACCTTCGAATTATGGACACCCACGAAGACATAATAAAAGACAAGTCAAATTGAGATAACAAAAGCTTTAACTTTAACAACACAAGCTTCTATATAAATTCTTGTGTATATTTTAGTTGTTCGGTAATCAAAATCCGTAATATCGGAGTGTTCGGCTCCGCGGAAATCGAAGTTTTACGGTCGCCAGGAAAAAAAAAGAAAAACAATGACCCACTGGGTAATTGATTCCGCGAAAGCCAAGAATAATCTCGTAAAGATTATGTCACGGTGAACTTGCGTCTGTTTTCCATCTTATAACATATCAGATTGTGAGTGCGCGACCATAAAACGTCGGCGAATAATCGTAATAATTATTTCGATGGACGAAGGATAGCATTGGATATCGTCGATCGGGTGCCGGCTTTTATGCCGATTTAAACGAGCAGCCGGGGTTCGCAGTATCGACAGACAAATACCTCCGCGTGTCGCGATAAAAGCCGATTTACCGTCGGTTTAATCACACAAACACACACGACGGAGAGGAGATTCTATGCGTTTGATTTTCAAACTGGATCAGTGCCGACGTTTTACGATTGCAACAGACAATCGCCCTCGCAATGAGAATTTCTCATAGCAGGTCGTATGTTAAGTTTGGCCGTGTACGTGCACGCTCGTGTGACTAAGTGCGCAACGGCAGACTGTAATATAAACGCGGTTATGCACCTATAAGCCGCCCGTGGGAAAGGTAATCGGTCAGAAGAAAAGCAGACTATATAGAGGCGTATACATGTACTACGTGTGTATGCGGGGCCGGCACTCGCTTTCAATCTCCTGTTATATGATCTAAATAATTTCACACCGGAAGTCGAATCTCTTTTTCAGGATTCTCCGATCGATCGTAGAACTTTTTACCGTTGTTGATACGCAATTCAACAGGGGATCGTGATACAGTGACTCCCATAAATATTCGGACACTAGGTATAACTAACTTTATGATTTAATAATTCGTTTGTTGATAAAGCAATCGCCCTGGAAATTGTTTCTAGCAATAAAACATTTATTAAGGATGATAAACATATAAAATTTATTTGAAAAATATACATACGTTTCATAATAAAAATTATTAAACGAAATAATGGACCATTTGTGGCTCACAAAAATATTCGGACACGTATTATATTTCTCTGGCAATCGCCTTCTGGGGACGTGATATTCCAAGAGCGAGAAAACGTTTGTTTACAAACAGAATCTCGTGGCCCATTAGATGTCCATGCCACCTCACTAGTGTCAGTAGTAAACGTGAATTCGTTCAAAATGAGTCGTAAAGGAAAGAATATGAGTTTCAATGTGCGACAGTTTGTAATTTTTCATCGAGAAAAAGGAAAAACCTATCGCGAAATTAGTGCAATGCTTCGTATAAGTAAGAGTACTGCTGCAGATATCTGTCGACGATTTTATATTGAGAATCGCATTGATTCTATTCCGCAAACTGGAAGACCAAGTCTCTTATGTAAGAGGGAAACAAGCGAAATTATTCGGAAAGTGAAAAAAAAATCCGCGCCTAAGTGCTCCAAAACTAGTTAGTGAGCTATTAGGAGAAAGCTCCAAAAATGTTTCAGCCAAAACAGTTCGGAGAGTGCTGAGGCAAGCTGGTTACAATGGAAGAGTAGCTAGAAAGAAACCATTTATCAACGAAAAGAATAGGAATAAACGAAAAACCTTTGCAAGAGAGCTAATTTCTAAGGATGAGACATGGTGGAAGGATGTCATATTTGCTGATGAAAGCAAATTCAATCTGTACAATTCCGACGGAAGAACTATAGTGTGACGGAAAGCGAATAAAGAGTTTAATTTTGAAAATACAAGGGGTACAGTGAAACGCAGCGGAGGCAGTGTAATGGTCTGGGGTTGTATTTCGTCATATGGAGTCGGTAACCTAGTGTTTATTGACGGTATCATGGACAAAAATCATTATTTAAATATACTCAAAAATAATTGAATTCAAAGTGCTGAAAAAATGGGGCTTAATAATAATTTTAAGTTTTACAAAGACAACGACCCCAAGCACAAATCACGTATTGTGCAAGAATTTTTATTATACCGCTGCCCCAAAATTCTTCATTCGCCGCCCCAATCATCGGACCTGAATCCTATTGAGAATTTATGGGATGAATTGGATAGAAAAATTCGAAAAAAAACAATTACACCGATAACTGAATTAAAACAAAGACTTGCAATTGAGTAGTCGAATATAACTGTTGAGTATTTTTAAAAAATTACAAACAATATGCCAAACAGGTTAAGACATGTTCTTAAACAAAATGGTTATGCCACGAAGTATTAAACAAATTTTGTAACGCTAAATTTCATTATCTAAATTGAAAAATTAATATTGTCCGAATATTTTTGTGAGTTAAAAATGGTACATTATTTCTTTTACTAATTTTTATTATGGAATTTATGTATATTTTTCAAATAAATTATTTGTGTTTATCAACATTAATAGATCTTTTATTGCTAGAAACAATTCCCAGGACGATTGCTTTATTAACAAAGGAATTATCAAGTCGTAAAGTTAGTTATAGCTAGTGTCCGAATATTTTTGGGAGTCACTGTATAATTTAGACACATTGATGAGAACAGCCGAATTTTGGCCAGCGCGCACTGCCCGGGCTGGAAACTCGTTGTTCCTAGCAAAAATTAAGTTTTTAAACAAAATATTGTAATCAACTGATAACCCACCGAAGCTTCAAATTTAGAATATCAGCCATTTTAGATATTTATGTGTGCGAAGACAACACTTTGAAAACAAAATTGAGAAATTCAAAGTGAAACCAATTATCCATTATCCATTTATATAACAATATTTCAATTATTTCAATTATTCATTATTCAATTGTATATCCATATTTATAACAATTTAAACTTTGAGAATGGTTTTAAAAAAATTATTAGAAGTGTTAGACACCAGACTTAACTATAACATAAGACATGATAACACATAAATAAAATTCTTGTATAATGATAAAGTATAATGTAATTGCCACATAATAAATGAATATAGCGATTTCCATGATCGATCAAACACACAATGCCACAAAAATTTCAAGATGGACCTCCTTCGTACCTCTTAGTTCTCTGCTAAAATGAATTAAACGGCATAAAAAATGACATTTAAAAATCGTTCAAATATGATCATAAAAGCCACTATTCAAAACATTTTTATACCTGTGTGTAAACATTTGCCTATGCAAATATACGCTGTGATGAATAGAAGAGAGGCCATGTAATAGCGAAGATAAAGAAGTATTTCCGATTACCGTACAATAGAAGCATAATTACATTGGCATTACACTGGTGAAGTATAGATCTAAAAAGTCGCAATCGCATGCGTGTTAAAAAAGTAAATACATAATTGGATCGAAAAAGCCTCGAAAAAGCGTGGCAGGGTTATGAAAGTAGTAAATCACGTCTAGTATATCTCTCGTTAACGTGTTCTGATTTAAATAGACTAACTATGATCGGCGGAGGAACTTGTTGCTGCGATGGAGAGCGACGAGACAAACTATAGTATAGTAAGTAACTTAGACCATATACATATACTTATATGGTAGATCCGGCACAGATAATTTTCCTTCAAGAAAAGATAAAGGAACACGTGGAGTCACAGGTTCCAAAGATGTATAAGCTATACTCATCAACCCACGGACCATGAGAACAGTACAGTACACGAAAAGAATGGACAGGATAATTTCAAAGAATTAAGCATTTTATCATGAAATAATCAATATTTAAAATATGTTTGAGATACAAATATTTATTTTATATGTTTTATTAAGGTATTACCATGAAGATCTACCGTATCAGCCATTTTGGAATTATCTTAGGAATTATCTTGTAATGTCACATGTTCCCGTTATCTTTTCGTCACTGGATTGTCGGCTTTCCTATACATGTACTATACCTATGCCTGGTCTATAAGTATGTATGGTCTAGGGTAAGTACAATAGTATAAAATATAGTTCAAAAACTCACAAAATACCAAAACCACGTGCATTGAAGCAATCCCAAGCATGCACTTTTAGTGACTGGTTTGTAGTTCTATGAACAGAACAATACAGCTTTATAAACTCGCACCATACGATTTTTGATTTGCTTCTTCGAAGCTTGTCTGGAAAACGTCTGTACTCTTTCGCGAAAGAAATTTAATGTTATTTCTTTCTTTTAATTCGAAATGAAGGTCTATTCCTTCGTTATTAATAAATTGCGGATTTTTATGCAAAATGAAATGTTTCTTAATCAAATGTGAGAAACAGAGATTAAATAAAAATGAATTTTTTCTTTTAACAGTTTTGATGAATCGAAGATTGTGTGACAATATATTCTTAAATTTTTCTAATGCTTTTACAATTTTGTATTTTACTTGTATTCGTTTTTATCATACACATACAATAAATATATATTTTCTTTTGCTCCCGATGATATTATTAAAGACATATAAAGAACGCGAATGTCTAGATACTTTGCACAACATTGTTCATTTCGATTAAAAAACAAAATGTTGAATTGGGGACTCTAGAATCAAGGACATCAATAGAACGTAATCTGATGAAAATTATAGACTTTGAGGTCATAAAAAATTGTAAGAGATATTTGATTCCCGGATCTAAAAAGATAATAAAAACGTTAACATAAACATTAACGCTTACTAGACGATTTTTTTTTAACCTTTATCGATCTACAGTTGTATTCTCAAAATTTTAAGCATGGTTTTGTAATTGAAAAAAAAAACATAAAAAAATTGTATTCCATATATAAACAGTCACATTATAGACACATGTTTATAAGTCATACTCATTTTGAAGTTCAAATTCACACGAATTTAATACATTCCTATTATAAAATTTTCTATTTACAAATTTTTTAAATAATTATCTGGCAAAAATTATTATCTGACTTTATTGTTTAAAATTCGTAACGGTTAAAATCTGCAGTTTTCGAACAATATTGATCGTCAATCGCAAAAATCCCAGCGGAACATGCATAATTATTGTAGGTGTAACATAAACAGACGCTGTATAAAATACGCATGTAATTACATTTGTATTATTATCTAACAGCCTGTAACTATCATGTAACTTTTTTGCGAGCATTGCAGACAAGGGCGTTTATGTTGGAACTGAAAGCTACACTCACAGAAGATAATGCAAGGTAACTGTTACTTTTACTTCATAGCGACTCGCAGTGGTACACGTATCCGGGGGTATTGATTATTCGATTTGAAAATCCGATAGCTATTGAAAGTGGCGAAGGAATGTCTTTTTACCTAACTATTCTACGTAATGTTTGTCATTTCATAAAATTTAAATTTGACGAACTACTTTTTCAAAATGATAAATTCTATATACAAAATAACAATTTCAATGTAACATTTCTAATTGTGTATTTTCTCACAGGTAAAGTAATTAGCATTTACTCGTTAAATTTTGGATCAGGAATATTAAAAATTCTGGACAGGACGTGAATATTGAATAGGAGACTTTTACGATGAATCCGTGTCTATAATATAGATACTCTATGTCAACCATGCGCAGATGGCGCCATAATCAGTTTCGAATTTGTACGTCGGTATTGTAGGTGTCTTGTGTCACGAACGTCCATAAGCTGTTCTATCTATTCTTCTGAATTGTCTACACCACTAGAAATTTGGATGTCGGATAGGTTGGACAACTTTTTGTCACTATAGGCTCCAGTGTCGCCCGATGAGGGGAGGAAGCACGAATTGAGGGGAAAAAGTTACCCTCTCTCTCTACTAGTACCAGAATATGCACGACAAAGACGAAACGCGTCACGTGACCGGGCTGCGGCGGAAGCGTGGGGAATAGCGCAGTAGAAGGGGAAGTTAGAGTGGGGACACCAGCCTTGATCTGGCGACACTGATAGGCTCGCAATTTACAACAAATCACATATCTATTTACTAGGTATATATGGGTCGGAAGTTGAGTGCAGATTATTATTAAATTCGATATTGTTATTATTTAATATTTTATATAAAAATAAAGAAACATGGCATTTACTATTTTGAAATGTTTGTATCAAGAGAAAAGTAATGCTTTTACGAACATTACACTTTCGAAGATAGGATATTTCCCGAAACCAATCAGTGGTATAAAAGTATCATCGTCTATGCAAAATGCATAATATATGTGAAATGTAATTATTGTAGTTAATGCAAAGATACCATTGGCAAAGTAACCGGACACATACATTTTGCAACGTTTACACTCATTATACGTTTACAATGTAAACGACGTCAAACAACACCAGAGGAACGCTGTCTTTTTTACTTTCATGCCGTCGTTCCGCCATTATGGTATGTCGTATATATTGTAATATGCATCGATGATTGCGAAGGATCAAAAATACGTTCATAGGAAAATGTGAAGACAGCGAGGACGCATTGCGTTCTGTGTCTTTCTATCATTTTCACTTTCTTAAGTTTAACGAGTAAAATCTGTGTGAGAATCAAAATGACTTGTACGACTTGAGATTAAAGTGCTGAAAGGAGTTATATAGTGTAATAAGAATGTACGTGTCTTAGATTAATAAGCTGAAGAACTAGAAACCCTTTGTATAATTCTTTTTCCATTGGTAAGTAAAATTAAAACTTCACGTTTCATGATTCGTGAATAGCTTATAGTTAAAGTAATTTGTTAAATGTTATTACTTTTGTGTCACAACATTTGAAAACAGGTATGTATTCAATTTGCAAACGTTATAATCAAATAAAATGTTCTATCATTTTTTGTTATAGTTGAAAATGTCCACAGAATATAGTAGAAGTGTTTTAAAAATGGTCGTCGCACAAATTTGTCAAACAATTGGATGGCATTCTATTAATTCAACGCCATTAGAGTTTATGGTTGATCTCATGCAAGAATACCTTTTGCGAACAGCAAAATTGACGCATCAGTATGCAGAAATTTGTAAGTATCGTAGAACTTCCAGCTAAACATCATAAGGTTTTTTGATAAATGTAAAAACTCGTATATGTTTTATTTCTTTCTCAATATAAATAAACAACGGTATTGATGTTTTAGTGGGGAGAACGGAGGCAAATCTTGATGACGTAGGATTAGCTTTTCAACATATGAATATTGACATGCAAGAATTGTCAGACTACATTAAAAATGTAGATCCAGTACCGTATCCTATGACAGTACCTAAATTTCCAATTCGACGGGAAAGTCACCTAAATTTTCTCAAACCAGGAAGTCGAGAAGTTGTAACAAGGCCGATGCATGTTCATGAACATTTACCAGCTATGTATCCTAATACCGAAGGTACGATACTTGGTACAAGTATATTTAAATATTTAATTTTTATTAAACAACAAACTACATACTGTAATATAAACATGTTCCAGATTATATTCCAAATATATTGGACTTTTTTTAAGAGAAAATGTTCATTGAAAATTAATCTAAAAATTTTTATTTTTACATTGAATCAATATTATTAACTTAAATCGTAATGTTACAGAAGATTACATAACAGAAAAATCTGAAACTTTACTAAATGGGTCATCCGATTTATCATCAAGCAATGGGACATCAGGCAATAATTCTATGAATGTGTCACCTCATAGAATGTCCCCGCAAGTAGTCTTCAAGCGTCCAGGAGATCCTGTATCGTTTGAAAGTCCAATAGTAAAACGTGTAAAGGTAGTAGAAGAAGGCAGACCATTGCGTGAAATTCACAGTGTAATGATGACCACCTCGGGTTTTTTATCACCTGCGCGGGAAGGAAAGCTGCCTGAAGCAAGGACACCGCATCAGACTCATCCGGACTCACCACAATCCAGTTCTTATCCGATGGTACCGCCTGAACTGAAGTTCGATAAGAAACCGAAGAAGATCATAAAGAAAGGATTGGAAGATGGCAAGCTTGATAAAGAGAATAAAAAGAAAAATCGTGCTAAAGAATTATTCAAACCAAACAAGGTGGATGATAACAAAACTAAAAAGTTAATTGGTATGAAAGAGTTAGCTAAATTAAAAGCTTTAAAGCCAGGAGGTGGGAAATCGCAAGGTATTGCACAAGGTTCATCTAGCAGGCCGTCTACTCCGAAATTAATATCGCCTAAAACAACTGGTAGTCCAAAATTAGCGAAAAAAACAGAACCCAAAGTTAAACCAGAAAAGGTAATTGATGTTGCAGCTGCACCTCCGTCAGTAGAAAGGAAAGAAGGCACGATTGGCAAGCTTCCATCGGAACCTGATAAGCAGAAATTGAATATTTTCAAAAAGATTTCAAAACCGCGAGAGGATAAAGAAAAGGATACATCAGAGCAGCATAAATACAAAGAACTCGATTCAAGAGAGAGTTCTCCGGGTTTAATTATTGATGAAAACAACGACAAGCAAGCGCTTCGCAATGATATAGAAGTAAAGCATGAGGAGAAAAAGGCCCCGCATACGCCAGATGTACATATTCAGCCCGATGGAGGGGAATTAATTGATTTGCCAAGTCCAGATTCGGATGTTTATATGTTCGACGACATGTCTCCACCAGGAACACCTAGCACACCTAGAACACCGGAACTGAACATGCCACCGACTCCTACTGATCATAAAAAGAAGAGAAAAGAAAAGATTAGCAAGAAGAAGGAACTGAAATCGAGAAGTCCGAAACATTGTACTAGTCCAAAAAAGGTTAGTTGAAATTTTTTTATTTCCAGGTATTATGTACACATGTACTGCGCGTGCCTCACAAGAAGTCCCCTGACAGGAATGCGGCTGTAAACCGTTCAATTGGGTCATTCCACACGCATTTTCGGTTCTAGCCGAATTATTAGTTAAAGTGTGTAACGTCAAAGCCATAGGGTGCGAGCGAAAACCCCTCTTCCTATTGTGACGTCTCGATGAACTTCTTGTGAGGCAGGGACAGTACAGTTGCTCACGAAAGTACGCCCTTTAAAACAGAACAACTTTCTTAAAATTTGACCAAATGACGCGCACAAAAGATTTTTTAAAAATTGCAACTGTATATGCTGGGTCAGTGGTTACCAAAGCATGAGCCACAAGAAGATTTCTAAAATGATTTTCGTATTTCAGACAAAGCTTTCCAACGATCCGGTGGAGGTGGATATATTAGATCGACCAAAAACTCCACAGGCACCAGAACCTCCACTTTCCAAAGAACCAGCTTTCCCATCAACAATTCCGTTCCCCTTTTTCTCTGCGTTTCCTCCAGCTCCTGGTTTAATACCGCATCCTATGTTCAACAGATTTCCATTGCCTTTAGGAAGGGGTGGTCCTGGACCACATCCAGCAATGCCAAATTTGCCTTTACCACCCCGTTTCTTAAGTGCTTTACCTGTAAAATCGGAAGACTTCCCCAACCTATCAAAAAATAAAATTATTGACCGAGAGAAACCTGCGACACCTTTGTTAACTGAATCAGTATCTCTAGTAACGAAACATGAGAAATTTGAAAAAGAAAAGGAGGAGAAACCGAAGATAATTAAACAAGATAAAGAAATACTCGCACCTGCGCCTATGAATACTATTACAATACCTTCAGCGTCCGCACTGACGGCACCAGTTACATATCCTACACCTGTACCCGTTGTACCATTATTACCTACGAAAAGTACGAAACTCGAGAAATTAGACAAGAATGAAAAGGTAATTTTCTACTGTATATCTTTCAATGTTTAATATATTTTTAATGTAACAAAAAAAAAGGAGAATATTTTACAGAAATTGTAATTTTAGAAATCAAAGGAACATAAAAAGGAAAAGAAGGACAAATTGAAAAAGAAAAAAGACAAGAAGGAGAAACATAAAGAGAAAACAGAGAAAGTAAAAGAAAAGAAAGAAAAAGTTGATAAAAAGGAGAAGATCGAGAAAGTAAAGGAGAAGAAAGAGAAAAAAGATAAACGAAAAGAAAAGGAGGTATAGTAAAAAATCAACATTAACTCTATAAATTTTCGTAGTTGACGCAACAAAGAACATTTTTAGTTTAGCTCTAGTTTTAATTTACAACTTGATAACATTAATTACAGAAGGAAGATAAAAATTCTGAAGCTGTACCAAAAATAACTTTAAAGTTAGGGACAGCTTCTCCAAGACCACCAACCCCAGATGCTGTTCCAATGAAAAAATTGTAAGTTTATGTTTTATTTTTTTTTTTTTGTATTAATAATTTCAACTTTATTGCGAATGTTACATTATTTTACGAATCATATGATTATTAGACTGCAAATCTTTATGCAATTTTTATAGAATCCAGTTTCCATTTTCTGTAGTAATAATATTTCTAGATAAAAAATAACGAAATACTATTTCACGAATTTTTGATGTATTGTAAATGCATAAAGATCCGCAGCTCAGTCATTATATTAACGCTGTTTAATTTTGCTCTTTATTTACTTTTTAAAAATACAGTCACTCGTAATAATATTTGGTCACTTTTTAAAAGATGAGCATTTTTGCTTTTAAAAGTGACCTAATATTATTGCCAGTGATCGTATATGGATTATGACTTATCTTCTTAATTATTTGAGTAATTGAATAGAATGAAGTAGTTCAACATAAAGTAAACACTGCGTTAATATATTGTACCACACATAATAACACATGCGTTATTATTAGGGAAATGTGTTATAGAACGATAAAAACAGTAGTGAAGAAACCCGAGGATGAGACGAAACGGGAGCCAAGTCCAGAATTGGCGAAAATATCAGCATTAGTAACGCGACCGCCAAAGCAAAAGTCGGCAAGTAAGAAAACAGAGGAGGGAACATTAGATGGAAGCCCTGCTCTTCCTACAGATACTTTCTCTGCCAATCTTACTAGTGTGCCACTCGCAACAGTTCCTCGAGCAAAGAAATCTCTCTTCAAAGCCCTACCTCAGAGAGAACCTCCTCCACCTCATTGTGATCCTCCTCCTAAAATCCCTCCGGTGGAACAACCACCACCGTATTATTTTGTAAGTACGATTCATATAGTACAAATATACTTCAAATTAGACTTCAAATTAGATAGAAACATCATATTATCGAATATTTACATGCAAAATTTACAGATTACGGGAGTGTCACCGCTTAATTTTTTAAAAATACAAAATTTACAAGTAATCGTGATTACCGAACTTTATTTCTACGTGTCAGGATCATTTTATCTAATACGTTGATCAATATAAACAATGTAAAGGTTGTTGCATCAAATGCAATTACTAAATTTTAATATTCTGTTTATAAAATATTTCATATAATATTCGGCTGAGTAAATTAATGCTTTTCTGATTAAATCAGTTATGTTTAATAATGTATTTACATAGTCTTGTGCACACATTCCTGGGCAATTCGTACCTCTTTTTTGAAGTAGCTCATGGGAATATGTTCATTGAAAATGATAAATTTCGAATCTTAATATGCAGACCATTAATATTCTTTCAATTGGCTCTACTTTCGCACACAGTTTCTAACATTTTCTTAAAACTACATAAATCATTTGAAATTAAATACAGTTTACAATTTTAATAATCTATAAAACAAGCTTTGGTGACAACCCCATTCAATTTTTTCGCTCACGAATTTCAACTTCTAGTCGTATTAGTCAATTATTTATTTTTGTTAATTACAGTACTTTGATTCCAATAGTATGTTTCAACATTATTATGATAATACTTAAAAGTATTAACATTGCATAATTAATGATAATAATTATAATTATAAATTTTACTATAATAATAGTGACTCAACCCATCGATACCATTCGAATTTCACCTCATCCAAGAATCCCAGATTCCCAACATTTCATTTTTAATTTTCTATGCATTCATGACTTGCGGTGACGGTATAATTTTCATTTGGCCTGCTTTGTTGTATTGTTACGTTTGTCTAAAGTATATTAGTAGAATAATTTCATAGCCTACATTAGACTTGTTATGTATTTCGTGTTGCAATTATCAATCTATTTAATTATTTCAAATTTTACCACTTCTATCAAGTTAATCAGGTGGATTTATGACATTGAAAGAAGTCTCAGAACTTATTTACTCTAAATATTTTAAAGCCTAACGTTTTACAACATGTCTTATGATATTTTATAATGCCGGGTTTGTCTGATAAATGCGCTCTATAAGTGTTATTAATTTCAAGAAACCAAGTTCTAAGACCTTTCTTATATTACACTATCTTATTGGGTCTTAAACTTTCTCTTTTCCTTTGATATTTTCTCTTACAATGGAAATGCACTTGCAGTATACTTTAAGACGCTTACAAAAATTATTTTACTGGATAAAGTATATTATACAACTGAATACAGTTATTTTAGTTTTAGGAACAAATAGTTAAAATTTAAGTTATCATGGGAAAATAAACAAAACCTTATGGGTGGTATTTTATATCTTTTTTAGGTGATCAATTTGATTACTTTAAAATCTTCTAAAGTTTTCAGGATCAGTTTTTATTGTAGTGTATTGTTCTCCAATATGAAATCGTATATTAATATCAACTACGGATATCTGAACAAAATATCTGACATTTAGAAGAAGACATAGAAGATATAGACAAAAAGGTTGTTAAGAGAAATACTAATTAAATTATCACTTTTTACAATTTGATGTGATGTTACATAAAACGTGAGTGGGAGGTAACAATAACATGGATAACATTGTTGAACATTTTCAAATAAAAATATTACTGTGGAACAGTATTGACGTATTACAACTTATCAAGTATTATGGAGGAAACAAATAAATGTTACCATTTTGTATCTTTTTCGAACTATGGAAGTTAGAGAAAAAATTGTCAGGTATAGATAATCTTCTCTAATTTTTATAATTTAAAAAATATTCAAAATAGTCATTTCTATTAGTTTACCGTGCATATCTCTGAATTCTATGTTTGCCAATAGTTCAAGATACGTGACTTAACCTACTCTGTGCAAAACAGTGTTAAAATACCTTTAAGAAAATTCACTTTACTTGAGAGATATTTGAATACCTAAGTTTGTAATAATTGCTCCTTGCAACATAAATTACGTGTATTTTCTTCCGTCTGTGCATATTAATACAATTACAAATGCTTTCATTATATTCATACGAATGTAATTAGTATCTGATTCTATATTCGAATTTTCTTGAAAATCAATCTATGGACAAATTTTTTTATTGTACGTGTTCAATTTATGTATTCACGAACAATTGCCTTGTATTTGATTGTGCCACGAACAATTTTAAGCAAATTTTGTTGGTATCCGTCCTATCAAGAAAATCTTACTCAAACATTGATCAAAATTTGGAAAACCATGATCAGATTGCTAAGAGCAATTTTTATGCTGGAATAATAGACTCACCAACACTGTATACCGCACCTTTCAAATTACCGGAAAGTGTGCAACAAATTCCATACAATGCTCTATCTCACTTATAGTTCGTCTGATAATTAATATGAAGTTAATTTCCAAAACAAAAAGAACTACCTTCTCTGGTTATAAGGTATATGATAAGCTCTAAATGCACCGTATTTAATCAGGGTAAAAACTTACAAATTAATGGGAAAACATAGTAAAAAACTAGCAAGCAATATGAAAAATAATTTCATAATAATAAATTAATAATAGCATAAACAAATTCTCTTCTAATCGAATAATTAAAAATGAATGTCTCATAAAGCATTAAAACATTTTTAAAGGAAATTTCATTACTGTTACAATTATTGGACAGATCTCCAATTCTTAAAATGACTATTACAGTATTACGAATTTTGGTATAGTAAAGGCTAGTACCCGTGATTACGTATCTTATTTGTTTTCCACCACAAAACTAATCCTCGTAGGGTATAATATGATAATAGCAATATTAAAGCTAAGCTATATATTATTTTGGGTTTTACATCAGTGTTGATCTTATTTTTATATTACAACTTCACTGTATTCTCTATCCTCTATAAGTTCGTTACTTTGCCCTATCACATGGTTGCAAAAACGCTAATAGTGCATAGCAGTTCACATTAACTTTTTTTATTGTATAAACTTATGCTTGTTGAAATGTTCTATACTTCTATCTTTAATAGCAAAGTAAAAATAATCACTTTGGATAACTTTAAATCGTGTTTATTATGGATCATAATAAATAATAACAACATACAGTGGCATGTAGTTTGAGGTACAACTAAAGTTGGGGTGATCTGAAAACATCAAATTAATTTTCTTCTCACCATTGATTAATAAACAAATTAACCACTTATTTATTTAATTTATTGAATTGAAATTCTGTAATTGGAAATAGTGTTTAATGGGAGACATAATTCTATTTTGTTAAAAAATAGAACTACAAAGTATTTTATTTCTTTATGTGGGTAAAAGCACCTCCTTTTTGGTTGTAGAACGAATTATATATCACATGAAGTATGTCATACAGAAAAATATATTAATAAATTAAGGGTGCATATATGTATAGAGATCTATTTCGTTCAACTTGGTCAAAACTTGTATATGAAGAACAGTGATGACATAATAGTTTCATTGCTTCTTAAATAATGTTTAAGCAATTTTCCCTTCGTTTAGTACAGTAACATTAGTCGATTTAAATGAATGGTGTATTGGCCAATAAAAGATCAGTAACCGGCAAGAATCTATTATAAAATGCAAAGGGAGGTAATAAACAGTCACCAAAATAATGAAGAATTGATTGATTGCATGCAATTTGCATGTTGTCATTAAACAAAGCATGCAAAACAGTTAGGAATATAACGGACGGTTTTAACGGCACAGAGACGAAAGCAGATGCAGCTCTTAAAACGGATGATGCTAAGGAAGACAAAGAAAATGGCAGGATCGTGCTGCCCACAACACCAACCACTACTGTGGTGAGTACATTCCCATTCTAAACAAAAGTCATTAGGTATTCTTTGTACAATGATAATTTAATCTATTTTCTACCTAGTCGAAATTATAGAGATATTCAAATTTCTGCCATGTCTCCAGCTTTTGCCTGAAACACCCTTAGGCACTTTTCAACTTCAACTTTTGGAATCTTATCTTCGACCGAATTCTTTTGAAATATGCACAAGATTATATTTTTAATAACACTTACATTTTGACATATTAGTCAAATTAAACACAATTAATGTAATTGTGGTACAAGTTTATATCGTAGGATATTTCATAAGCTTTTGCAAATTCTAAATACACCAACAATATAAATTACTTATTTGAAAAATAGATAAATATAATACGCTTCAATATAAACATACATTAATACCCAAACTTAAATAAATACATTTATTGATGAACCCCTTAAATTGGGATTATATGTCCACATAATTGAATGCTGCCCTAGTTTAGGAAACTATGATTATTTTCTACCTTATGTTATTGTGGAGCCAATTTTCCCTAATATATATGGGAAACAAGCTTATTGTAATATATAGATTTGTTTTGTCTAGGCAATCATTTAAAATGATCCACACAATCTACATAATCAATAGTTAAGTGTCTAATATATTGAGTATTCACATGATATCAATTATGTGATAATTAGTAAATTCAGAAATAATAATAATATATCAGATTCCTGGTATCCAAAAAAATCTATCTATTCCCAAATTCTCTACACGTAAAACATTCTTCTTTAGTTCTAGTTGTAGTAACATCAAATTTAAGAGCAGATTAGATTTCAGCGTATTTTTATTGAGTATACACTTAATAACATATACATTTAATATAATATAACAAATAAAGCTGAGAAAATTCAATGAACGTTCCTGTTTAAGTCAATTGATAAGTAGCTCAGGTAACTGTATGTTATGAAATATTCTTAGTTTGTGAGCCAAGTGAAAATTTATTTAATTACCGCAAGTCAAAGCCATAATTCTTGAATCAATCATACTAATCCTTTCCTAATATTCATGTTAATAATACCAGGAGTAGATCATACACCTTCATATATTATAACTAATAGTACTGTAAATAGTACTATAAATCAAATATTAATAACAATCGCCAATGACCATTTAATTCAAGAAAAATTTTTTGCATCATATATCCATCATTCCTCACTCATTGAATTTTATAAACATATTACATAATTGCATACTCACAAGTATTTATCATGTACCACTGCTATTTTGAATGTACTGTTTTCCTACATATTACTACACCTTCATACAATGCGTACGATTCATCTCACAGATTGCATATATATTAAGTACTTCCATGGAGTATATCTTTCATTATTCAACTTCATAAATTCGGGACTATCACATTGTAATAATGAATTGTTTATATTTTAAATGATTTGATACAGTTTTATACTTCATACTATTTGTAACATGAAAGATGGGTTGGGTTATTTATAATTATGGTAAAAACATTGTACATTGTGTTTTTATCGTGATATGAGTCTTTCAGGATCAAGGTGGTCGTCAAGTGTGGATATGTCCTGCTTGCGGCAACCAGGATGATGGATCTCCTATGATTGGTTGCGATGATTGTGATGGGTGGTATCATTGGTAAGTGAGAAATAAGAATCTAGTCAATTTATTCCAGGACAATACATTCACCTATTACAATTCCCAGAACATTTAAATATCATTACCGTGTCCAAACTAAGATAAAATCGAAACTTTACATGTGATTTTATTTTAGTGACCGTTTTGTTACCATGTATTTAGGCAAACCTACATATTACCAGTAACATTTTATAAACAGATTATATAGGACCATTTATCCAACTGTATATAGAGTATTCACGTAATTACTAGCCTGCGTTTTTATTTTTCAAATAATAAATATTAGAAGAAAATGAAAGACGAAAACGCAATACTGTTTTTTGCAAATAACGTAATGGTGTAAGTAATTTTTTTGTTTCCACTACTTTTTTAGAAATCAAGGTGATCTTCTATTTCTTAAATAGAATGCTACATACTTTTTTATATCATATGAAAGCATGTGTCAAGATAAATTCATTTGTATATGACACAATAGCATGCAAGGTCATACAAGGTCAGAAATGGAACAAATCTCTTTCATTTTTTTTTTTTTCTAATACTATTTGCAAGAATACCGCTGACTAGTAATCGGGTGAACACCTTGTATAAGTAATCCCCACATTTTCTTTTTCCTACAGTTCTTTAATTCAAAAGAAGACTAAAAGAACGGTTGTATTTAGATTACATTACAAACACTACAATTCAAACTTCTAAATAACAACAATCCAGAGCAATCATATGACTTAATATTGATTTCAACAATGGTTCCAAATGATATAATACAACTTGTTACTTCATACATTACAATCTTTGCTACTTCATATTTTACACTATACAGAGAACTCTTTATTGTAATCATGTTACTTAATTTATATGTCTTTAATCGTTTAGGGTGTGTGTTGGTATGCAAGTACCACCAGCTGCCAACGAGGACTGGTATTGCCGCTTTTGTATAGCTAAAAAGCAAGAGCTGCACCACGACAAAAAGAAGAAGAAGAGGAAGAAAAAGGTTAAAGTTACAGCCTAGTACAAGTTACCCGGGTCTTGCGTAAGATCCGGTCCAGCAATTCAAACCTCTACCAAAGTTAAAAAGAACAGCAAGCTTAGAGTGGGAACTTTAAAAAATAAGAAGTTGCCGAAGGCTGAAGTGAAGTTACAAATGAAGTCATTGAAAGAGAAAACCATGCCCATCAAGGGGAAAGCTGGAAAGACTCTCATGAAAGTTAAGACTGTAAAGAAAAAGAGTAAGAAGATGAAAGATAGTGCAATTCAATTGACTTAAAAAGTGTTACCTTTTGTGATCATTATCACAGGTTCAAAGAAACTTAATTTTAACACGTTGATCGCTAAATAATTCGAAGGTAATAAATTTTGTTGTCAAATTTTTTTTTAATTAATTTATCAACATATTTTTTGTGTGTAAAGAACAGAAATATACAAAAATTATGTAGAAAAAAATTGAGTATGCGACATCCAACCATGACCATCTCAAAAATTAAGAGGTTAGAATCTCACCTTCATATAAATAAGTATACTGCCGGTTTTATACGTTTATACAGATCACGATTCTATGGAACACTTGATAAAAATGTTAAAATTATTATCTCATTTTGATTGCTGAAAATGAACTCGTTATATTTGCATAAATATCTCCAATTTAATCATTACTGTATTATTAAGAAAAATATTCAAGTTATTGTATATAAATAATCTTATCTCATAAGATTTTATTGAAGAAATGGCTGTTACAAAGATTCTTTAAAAAATTAGTAATAAAAAATATGAGTATTAGTGTATAAATAATACAGTGGTTGACACTTGAATAAACATTCTACAAAATTGTAATAATATATACATATTGCAATTCATTTAATTTTTACTGAATTATTTCAGTAAACTCTTTGAATATGTATGGAATTATTGAGTTTAATCATTTTCTAAGAGAATTATATAATCGGTAAATATGATTTTATATTCTTTTTAAAGAAAATAATAAACTATTAGGAAAACAATTATATATTATCATTAATATTTAATTTAATATTTATAATATATGTGTTTAATTCATTATTCAGCAGAAATATAGGTTTTCATTTTTTTTTCCTTATTACGTTTTTTTTTCTTTATCGGCTGTTGTTACAATTATAATAAACATTTCCACATGCAGATAGTCTTTCGCACGTTCTCGCATGTTATTGTATAATAGCAACTTAATATCCGTATTAATTATATATGAAAATTTATTTCTCAGATTATGCAATTCACAACCAAAACTTAAATTTCCTAGTGTTGATAAACTAATTTCTACTTTTTATTGCAATTTAAATAAAATTTATTCATGTACAGGTGTTACCAGTTGAACTCTTAACAAATATTATTTGTGATGGTCATTGGTAACGACAGCCTATATTCTATGTGGTAATAATATCCTATATATTCTTGATTATAAAACAAATACAAAGAAAGAAATATTAAAAAATAATAGAAAAAACATTAATTCAAAAAGATTATTTTTTAAATAAATTTGTTTATCAATTGAATTGAAATTTTTGTTTACGAATTTTTTTTCTTATTTTGTAGCAACTTTCACCTAGAGTGTGTCACTTGTATTCAATTAAAGTATATTATTTCGCGAGAATTCATAACTCACGCATTTAGAAAAAAAAATCACTTGTGTAAATAGTCTTCTGTTGAGTATGAAGAATTTTACATTAGTAAATATAAAAAGCACTATTCATTTCGTTTAATGCATTACAAACTTAATGCTATAACGAAATTATTTACATAGAAGCTCATACGAAGATAGTATATGAATTGTATATAGCAGTCAACGTGTTAAAAATAATAATGTAAATTTAAAATATGTGTAGAAAAGAAAACTATATTTCTCTTGTATTAAAGCAGATGCTTCTGCGCATTCGTATAAAGTGTAAATTTTTTCACCTGTATTTAATGTATTCAAGATAATTCCATAATTAATGGCCATTACGATCATGATTGTAAAAATGTGACTGATTGATTTGCACTGATAATAATAACTCGTACATCTCTGATTATTTTTCTAAGGAATATCTTATATTTGCAAATAAGAATGTTTCGCGCATTTAGTTCCAAAAATATTAATTTGAAATTTTTTGTGCATACTATACAGTGTGAAATAAATTTTCACGTAAAGCAAATAATATACCACTTACCACATTGAAACCCGTTTGGATAGATTTATCTGTATCATAGATTGGCAATCTATCCAATTAAATCTATCCAATTGATTGACAATAAATACCATAAATAAAAAGAAACTTTAGGTATTATTTGTAATATAATTGAATTATTTATAGCATGATTTATTTGATACAATAATTTGATTATTACATGTGGTAACATTGTAAAGATGTAAATGTAATTACTCAATCCAAGAAATGTCAGGAATCTACCTAAGCAATTGGGTCTCAATGTGATAAGAATAGAAACTTAAATGAGAGGTATAGTAAAATTTAAGAGTTGTAATAATTATTTATTGATTTCGATATACAGAACTAAGTTAAAATTGTGCTTTTATAAATTTTACTTCATTTAGATAATAAGTAATGTAATGTACTATTCAAAATTGTAAGCTTGTAAACAATGAACTAATCTGAAGACATTAAAGTTGTCAGGATTAATTTTAATATAATTTTTACAAAGTATGAAAAGTAATATATATTATATATCGTTGTGCATAACTTACACAGTGTATTATTTTTTTTTCTGTTATTGGGGATTACATTATAAATATAACACTATTGGGCTTATAAAGTCGAAACTAGAATCAATAAAGAAAATAGTTAAATAAATAACTTTGTATTTTATAGTTTTGTATCGAAACTTCACTAAAAAGTTAATTGTAATAATAACGATCACAATGACTACAGCAATGACGAAATATTCACAATAAAGACAAATGGATTTTAAGAAAAAAGGTCTCGCAATTTATTAAAGTATATATGTAGTACTGAATCATACAAAAAATAATTTTATAGGGCTAGCATATTAATTAGAACGTTTAACATGACTAAAAACATAAATTTTTTAATAAATTCACAATGCGCATTCACCTTTAATAGTGCATAAACCTTGAAATCATAAAATATCTATATAAAATCAGGTACAAGTCATACAGAACTTGTGAAGCATTGAAAATAGTCATGTTGAACGATCTATTCTATGTCATACAAAATAAACCATTATTGATATAGAATTGTTGCTTCTCAAAACTAGAATGGGACATGTTACATATTTAATGAAGCATATGCAATAAATGAATTATAAAGAGAAATTTAATTATTGACAGATTTACTTTTAATACTGTATGCACATTTATTATTTACAAAAATTATTATAGGTATATGTAGTTCTTCGTCATTTTCATATAAAAACATGAGATACTG
This sequence comes from Halictus ligatus, assembly GCA_028454255.1. Lineage (NCBI taxonomy): Eukaryota > Metazoa > Arthropoda > Insecta > Hymenoptera > Halictidae > Halictus > Halictus ligatus. The sequence goes on from CM052131.1 coordinate 10,961,468, forward strand.
AAAAAGTAAAATTATTTACACATGTAAATAATATATTGCATTATTTTTTCTAATTATATTGTTTGTGTCAAAAATATGATTTGCATTCAAAAACAAATACATCATTTGTTAATATAATTTTTCAAACCTTAGAACTATTATTGTTTGAACAATTAGAAAAATCAATCAATAAATAAAAATACAAACTATCACCAATTTGTTTGTATGTATTATATATAATATATATATATATATACAGTTCAAGTACGCATATATTCTACTTCGCAAAGCATCAAGATTTTTAAATCCAAGCTATCAAGAAGTTTACGTATAAGGATTTAAAGAATATTCGAATATTCGCGGTAAAGCCGCGCATATATTTGTAAATACGTAGAGCAGTTTATCCCAATCAATTTACTATAAAGTACTTTCAACATTCTGCACTTAAATGCTTGTGTGCATACAATATCTAAAGCATTTGAGAATTCTGAGCAATATATGGCCTTTTGCGATCAAAAAATTTCGGAGAAAACAAGGTTGGAGATCGAAGATTCCCATGAATAAAAATGTACTATGGTACCTCTATATCTACTGGTCTTACCCCTACTCTTTATCCAATTTCAGACGAATAGAATAAGGTCTGTTCGAAAGGCGGCGAAGAAATATCCAATCAAATGTTGCGTAGTATCGTTGTGTTCAGGATGTTGCTCACAGAATCAAGATGGCATCCGAAACTGGTACAAGTATCGTGTCAAATGAGCGATGTGATGTAAATAATACAATTCAGCAAGTATTCGAGCCGCTACGAAAGGAAACAACCAACGTAAAAGTAACCAGAACAGCGTGGAATAGTGTTATTAAAGAGACAAACGAGTTTACGGACGATCTAGAGTTACATTCGATCAGGACGCCCACGATTTTCTCTACAGCGTCATCGTTTAATGCAAACACGGAAGGGAAAGGATTACAGAGAAACGTGAATTTCATGAGCTCTTCTGGTGATGTGGAAGAACGTACTACCTATAAACTTGCTATCAATACTACATTACGCGTACCATCCTTGGAAGCACACAGCATGTCTAATCAGAGAAATGAATTGGACAATGTTGCTTGCCATGCAGATCAGCCAAATGGTAATATCGTTTATTATTATTTACACTCGCGTAAACACGTACATTTCTGTGATGAATTCATCAAATAAATTGCACGTTAACAATTATTTTTAACATCGAATCTATATTGACCCTTGCATTATGGAATCTATTGTTTATAATTTGTCTAACAAATTCTTACGTCAACATACAAAATGCACACTGGAAATTGAACAGCATTCTATTGAGAATAGTATACCCTTTCTAATTGTTAATATGGAAAAAGTTAGAGAACTATCGAAATAATAAACATAGATTGTTAAAATCAATTTAATTCATGATTAATATGGTATTTTACATGTTTTATATAATTCGTATGGGTGTTCCAAAGCTTTTATTGTTTATTGTAGGGAATCCTGATCATTGCAATAATGAGTTATTGAAACCTAAAATAGAACCGGTTCAGCATGCTATTCACGTATGTATATATATATTCATTGTTTGTATCAACTGCTTTTTATAATACATAACAATGAAATTATTAAATGTTGAAATTGTTGTTGTCAGGTTGATTCAGCATGTAACAAAGATGCAACGCTACCAGGAGGGGTACACACAGTACCCACAAAACTAGAAGGATATGCAAATTTGGAAAATACTAACACACCTCAGTTAGGAGAGAGTCCACAAAGTAGCGGTGAAGTGATTAATAGTCCTAGAAGTCCAGACTATCCTCCGAGAGTTTCTGACAGTCCAAACAGTCCAGATGCAACATTTTCCAGTAGTATGACATCAGCAATAGCGACGTCAACTGTTATAATGGATACAGCAACATACAATGAAGACAACACAGACGATTTAACTACTAAAGCTAATAAGAGTTTGATGCCTTATTCTTTTTGTGAACAATTGGAGAAAACCGAAGAACAAGTTTCTGTTACACAAGTACAATCCAACGAGAAAGAGAAGAGAGATAAGGAAGTTGATATTGTTCATAGAGATATAAAAACAGAAGCTGTTGAAGTAAAGATAGAACAGACAGATCCTCAAGAACAATTAGATGTTAAATCAGATTGGACTGCTAACAATGTTTCTACGACAATAGTTGAAAGCGATGCTGCACTATCTCACAATAAATCAGTAAATTGTATTAGTTCTACATCTTCAAGTTCACATACAAAATCATACTCATCTTCAAGAGACAAGCGGAGCAAGGATCACAATGAGCGACGCGTTTGTTCACGTTGTTATAAACGTAGCAAAATAAAACGAGCAAACATCGGAGTACAGTGCAAACGAGATCGTAGTATGGTCTCGTTAAGTTCTAAACCAGTGTCTCATGCATTTTCAAAATCTACAAATGAAAATCTCAGGTTAAACTTGCAAACAAAAAATTATAAAATGCTTCACAATCTACCACTTAAAAGTGAACTACTTGAAGGCCTAAAGTACAAGAAATTTATTCATATAGAAACCTATCCTAATGGTGGTGCAACTGTTGTGCATATGTATCAAGATGAAATTGATGCTTTATCACACGAACAAGTAGAGGAATTAGCTCAAGAGTATTTCAAGGTATGTATAACGATAATAATTAAAAAGCTATTGGCCAGATAGTATAATCGAAACTTACCACGTTCAATAGAATATATCAAAATTATATTTAAATTTTAATAACATGGAATACTATAAGCAGTTTTGAATAAGGTAAACATAAGAGAATATTTCGATTCTATAGGTAGTTTTTGGTGAAGATGAAAATGGAAATGCACATCATGTTATGGGTATAGTACACAATGCTGCTGCGTATCTTCCTGATTTGTTAGATTACATGGCAGACAATTATCCTACTTTAACTGTTAAAAATGGCGTGTTAGGAAGAAATAGTGACATAGAAACTACAACTATGGCTCAGTACAAAGATCAAGTTTGTAAATCATATAGTAATGGCACTGTTAGGTATGGGCCCCTTCATCAAATAAGTATTGTCGGAACTGTTCATGAAGAAGTTGGTGGATATTTTCCGGATCTACTACAAAAGTTAGAAGAAAACCCATTCTTAAAACTGGTAAGCATAAAGATACAAAAAACACTTTATTATTTTATATCAAATACTTTCTCTTGTATTTACATTGTACAAACATATGTGTTACATATGTTTACATTGTACTTTTTTAACATATAACCAATATGTATAATAAATAAGATGTGTATTTTATTCTGAGTGTAAGTGTAACTTCTAATTGCAGACTATGCCTTGGGGTCCACTGTCTGTTGTGAAGATGGATACCCCGCAAGAATCAAACGATGGTCCAATCTTATGGATCAGACCAGGAGAGCAGTTAGTACCAACAGCAGACATAAATAAAAGTCCGTACAAGAGGCGCAGAACGGGAATAAATGAGTTACGAAATCTACAATATTTACCTCGTCTTAGTGAAGCCCGTGAATATATGTTCGAAGATCGCACCAAAGCCCATGCAGATCACGTGGGTCATGGGTTAGATAGAATGACAACAGCTGCAGTGGGTATATTAAAAGCTGTCCACGGTGGGCAACCTTCCGAATACAATAGGATTACAAAGGACGTAGTGGCGTTTTATGCTGGTGACTTTCCTGAACTAGTCGAGAAATTGCAACTGGATCTTCACGAACCACCGATATCCCAGTGTGTACAGTGGATCGAAGATGCTAAATTGAATCAATTGCGTAGACAGGGTATTCGCTATGCGAGAATAAATTTATACGACAATGACATATACTTTTTACCGCGCAACATTATTCATCAGTTTCGAACAGTCTCAGCGGTTTCAAGTGTAGCGTGGCATGTCCGATTAAAACAGTATTATCCAGAATCGCAACATAACTCGAGCATTAGGCACACTCGTGTTGCAAGCGACTCGTCTCATCGTATAAAAGAAAAGAAGCCTTTGGAAGTTGTGAGTATAGGTGACGAGCAGAAGGAGAACACGAATCGTCAACGAGTGGAACAAAAACATTGTATTGACTCGCTCGAAGAGAAGAAAGCAAAGGAAAGAGCCGCCGAATATCAAGGGAACTTGAAAAAATCCGATCAACATGGAAAACGCAAGGAAGACCGTAAAAACAGAGACCACACGAGACATTCTTCCGTCTCCAGTAAAAGAAGAGAGTCCGAGGAAAATAATGATAACTGTACGGATCTTTTTGGTAATAAATCGTCGAAGAGCAGTTCAGTGGAACAAAAACAGAGCAGCGAGAAGAGAGACGATAAGAGGTCCGAAAGAAGACACGAAGATCGTCGTCGGTCGAACGAGAAGTCCAGCCACCATTCTCACAGCAGCAGCAGCAGCAGTAGTCATTCTGGGGATAAGAAGAAATACGACTGCAGCAGTCACAAATTAGATCATCACCGTCACCACAACCGATGTAGCAGTGACACCACATCTAGCAAGGAAATTATTTCACCGGCTATCGAATCGAAATCCGTCAGCAAATTTAGTAGCTCCAGTTCTTTGTCGAAGGAGAGCAAAAGACGTTTGAGCTCCTCGGACCTTTGCTCGACGGAGCACGATACAACCTCAGATTGCAGTGTTGTCATCCTTGAACAGGATATATTAGCGCAGCGACAGTTAATAGCGCAGACGTACGCGACGGAAGTTGTTGACAAGGCTTTAGAAATTGCTATTTATAAATCGAAGACTGACGTGGAAGAAGTTTGCCAGTCTTTGAGAACCGGTGTTGCCGAAGCTTCGAAGGAGGTGTTAGAGAAGATACATAAGGAAAGCTTTGAAATCGCCGAACAGAAGTACAAAAATGATATATCAAAATTAGAGCAATATTGTCAATTACTGGAGGTAGAAACAACATTGGCGTTTACGTCGAAAATGGAGTGCGCAACTGAGAACGCGGTGAAAGCATTAATCGAGATGGCCGAGGACGAAGCCAAGGAAAGATCGAAGAACGAAGAAAAAGTCTGCGCTACAGCTGTCAGTAATTTGTGCGAGGAGAATTCGTCGTCCGCAGCAAAGATTACTACTTCTTCTTCCTGTTCTTCAATCGTATCTACATCTCCGACAACAGAAAGCGAAAGGCACAGCAGTAACAGTAGGAATGATAACAGCGACGAAAATTCGTCGAAGTTGCCATCAGATTTACATTCGTCGCATTTGTCGCATTCAGAGTCGAAAAGGAAGCACAGGGACGACAAGACAGGACGACACAAAGACAGAAGGGATCGTGACAGACGCGATAGAGAACACAAAAAGCATCGTCATCGGAGTCCATCGTCGTCCCAACGGAAATTAGATAGTAAAATCGGGGAAAGTAGCAGTAAAGACGATCCGCTAAAGATCATTACCCTGCCTAGAGATTATAACGTTTCTAATAAATCCAGTGATCGCGCGGATAACAAAGACAGTGAAAGGAAATCGGAGAAAAGAAGAGAGAGGCATCACAGTCATGGAAGAGACGGTCAAAAGAAATTGTCGAGTAGTCGATCGTCGAAAGATGAGTCCGGATCGAGTCGTTCTCATTCGTCGAGCTCAAATCACAAGAGGAAGTCCAGTTCGTCCGAAGAGCACAAGGAACCGAAGAAACCGTGTATCGAAAAAGACGTTACGGGGACGACGGAACAAAATACTCTTGACAGTACGTTAAGTATGGTAACAGTGACAACAGTGGCTCAATCATCGACGACAAGTACTGTCGTGTCAACGTGAAAAGGTGAAATTTATTTTAAGTCGTAGTACAATCTGCTGGTTAGAAAAAGAGATTCGCGTGCAACCGGGATTCGCGCGTGGATGATATCGCGTGTATGGACTCCAATTGATTTGGACGTAGTGAAATTTTGCGTTCTATATCCGAGTTTACAGAAATACGAGATGTGCACCAATATACAAAGTATGATAAAAAGAAAAGTGTATCAGACTTTACCAAAGTAAAGGTAATTGCCGTGTTATATCCAAAGACCAGTTAGAACTTTTACCAATCAAGGATTTGCTATATCATCATTTTCATGCAATTATACACAGCGCCTTAGTCTTAAACAAAAAACAAAACAAAAAAACGGAAAAGAGGAAAAAGAAAAAAGAAGTTACAATTGTGAAAATGGTTATCGTCTGAAAACATTTTCTGATACAGACTCGCAAAAATTATTTTGCTATATAAAGTCTCTGAGCGTCTCGCACACACTGCTGAGCATGAAAGCGAAAAAGTGAGTAGATATTTATAGAATAGGTGACCAATACAATGTGTACAAAACAAAATTTGTACAAATTTGTGATCAGAAATTAAACGGTTTGCACGTTAGTGCTGTACATTGTATATAGATTAATACATTATTCAGAGAATCATTTTGCAGCGAATCATGGTTAAGTTATATACATATGTACATATATAAATGTATGTATGCATGCATGCATGTGTGTATGATTGAATGCATGCTATATGACTATATATACATGCGTATATGCGTATACACGCATACAATATCTACGGTGTACCTATACATGTACATATACACATGTATTTGTGTATTGTATACGCATGTATATGTATACATATTGGAAAGAGAAAGTGTAAATGTAAATTATTTATAATTTCACTGAACATTCTGCGTGAGTTGAAGGTTTTGGTTTATTTTGCAGTTTATCCTTATCCATTTAATAATATGAAAGTTCTTAACACCGACATTATCGTTAAATACTTTAATAACAGGAGATCTTCTGTATATTTAAACTATTTAAACTTCATATTTTATTAATAGACGGCGGGGGGGGCGATATCTTATGTACTGATTAAAGAGTGAGAGAATTGTATTGGGGTTTTAAAGGGTATGTATTAACGAGGTCACATGTGCGTGTTTTCATGTCTCCCATGAAAAGTCCAATTGTCATAATGTATTGCTGGCGAAACACTATGTACTAGTACTTTTCTATTTAAACAAATTTTATTTATATGACAAAGATGATAAAGGTATGAGCATCGATAAACAAATGTGCATATGTATTTATATACACGTATATATGTGTATGTACATTTAAACTTTTGTGTTATTGATATTTAGTTTACTTAATTATTAACCCTTGATACGCGAAAGTTGTTTTAACAACTTTGTTACAACCTTAATACTTCCTCCGCTCGAGTACAATAAAAGAAGTTTGAAAATTGATGAATAGCTTTGAAGACTTGCATGTGCTATTAATGTACGAGCATTTGGCCGTGTAGATTTGTGCATATACATTATTATCTAACAGTTTGAACAATTGTGAAATGTACATTCAAGTAATATGATATATTCCGTTCTCAAAAACAAAATCATCTCCCACCTGTTCAGTATTATTTTTATGGAAAGTTGAATGCTATATCTAAATATGCTGACAAATTTATAATTCATTGATAACAATTAGAATGTATCAGATTACGACAGTGTGTAATGTCTGAAAGTAAAAAAATTTGTTATAATACATCGCATTTTTTTCTCTTTGCACGTAAAACACTCTTGAGCTTTTTTTATTGTTAGATATTTCTATAGCCATTAATGTTACGACTAACAAATTTTGAACTCATTTGTTAAAACAACCACAGTGTGTTATATATTATTTCAGAATAATTAGTATTTAATAATGGCGAATATTACGTATAATGACAACGTCAAAATGTGATGTTGCAACAAATACTTCCATCAATATTTTGAATTTTACGTTAACACTTGGTTGTTCTTGGATCGTAACATTGTGAATAGCATGGAGAACGTATTCGTAAAAATATACTAATGAAAATACACATATGCACAATCTATGCAACCAATGGGCACAATAAGGTTGAATGTACAGCAGTCGTGTGAAAAATCAACCGGTGGGGCACTAATTTCACAGAATTCTCATTAACAATACGCCTTTGAACAGAATAGTAACCGAACAATAAAGATCCGATTGATAATTGAAAACTAATTACGATTCATTTATACGTATATTTTATTCTATCAGATGCATGGCGTGAGCATTTATTGAAGACGTACGTACAGCGGTTGTCTTCCAAAATGGACCAAATTTAAAAAGTATTCGCTAGTTTCCAACATGAAAAGTCTTCTCAGTTTTATTGTTACAATTCAAATTCTGTTATTTAGAATGGACTCGTGAAATTTTCACTATTGTTCCGATTGCATTATGCAGCCTACGCTTCATTTATATGAATTAGTATTTTTACTTCGTTTGCATCTGTCTGCCGATCATTTCGAATAACAAGTACTTAGTTTTCAACTATCCCGAAATTTTCTTTTCAATTTCGCGTTGAACGCTACGCGAATGTCTATAAACGTACACACAGGTATGCGTATATATACAAATATAAAGCGAATGTTTCGATTAGTCGCGACACTGACAATACGTTTGTTTTTATAAAAAAAAAAAAAGAAAAAAATGAGAAGACTTTTATGATTGTTAGAGGAAAATCAGAAAATTGCTATGAAACTAAAAAATATAGGTGCTGGACATTGAATACAGTGAATTTTAAGGTGCCTTTACTCTGTTCGCCGCAAAGAAACTACCAATATAATCAATTCGTGACCACGAATCTGATTTCCGTTAATACCATCTAGGAGATCATTAATCATCCTTCATTTTTCACGGTTATCGTGTGCGTAGATCATTTCTGGATTATTATTCATTTTCGCGAATGACGTGAACGGAACACAAGGACTTTAACTTAATTGAACTCTACAAAAAGAAATCTTCTACGTAGACGAAATCAAGAAACTCAGTATTAGAATTTGTTTTTCATGTGTAAAGGATTACTTTAAAGCTGAGCCATTTTCTAAAAATCGGCGCCACGACGAAAGACAAGAAATACGAAGCAAATAATTTACCTTTTTCGAATCGAAAGTAATTCGTTGCGTTATTCGAGTGAAAAATATATAGAAACATCGTTGTTCCTCTCTAATGGAGATTTCGTATGCATTCTTAATATCTTATCTCTTCCAATTTTTTTTTCAATACAAACGCATGCAATGTGACTGTTAAGCAATTCATTCGATCAATTTCATCGAATACGTTTTAATTTCTGGTACGGTTCTCGTATATTCTGCTTACATGAAGAAATGGATGTTACACTTTCTTTTTTTTTTTTTTGAAACAACGTTAATTAAATGCCTCTTGCTTGTTTTTGATCTAAAAAACGAGAGTTAAATACACCACGGTGTAGATACAATAGTTTTATACGAATATTGTACATTGCATAATACCGTATTCAAAAATGTGAGCAGTATATAATGTAATATAACGTTTAAACAAATTTTTAAATGTTATTTAACCGATTTCTTCTCGATCCAATTGCTGATATTTCTACTTAACATGTACCTATAGCAAAACGCCATAATGGAATTCGGAATTCTTCTATTCACTTATTGGAATATCATTTTAAAGATTGACACTTCCGTTATTCCGCGAAAGTAAATATGATACAAAGTAATTTAATTTTTTGATCCTTGTAATATGTTTGATAGTATTCTTCTGTTGTTTTTACGAGAATCGTAGGTATGTGTGAGCGCATGTGGATGTCCATGTGCAATATATGAAGACGAACATAAAAGTGACTGAGCGAAGCTGATTAACAAATTGAAAAAAATATGCGATATTAAATTACTCTGTATATTTGTAAATATCCGATAAGTTGTATGTCAGAGTAAATGTGGATAAAGAACGATGCAGAAATCAGATACTCATTTGTAAAGAAATCAGTACAGGGGATATACACAATAGTTAGCACGGAATTTAAGGATTATTGCTATTGACGCTAGACATGCTATAATTATACATAATAAAGTATACTATGTTGATCTTCTAAAAGCCGTAAAAAATTATGAATATAGTAGTATGTAGTTTTACATATTATACCTGTCACATGTGTAGAAGTTGCATTCCACGTCTAAGTTTTTAAAGAAACAAATAAATTACTTTTGATCAAACATGGCGGTTTATTTTTACCAAACATGTTCTGCGAAATTGCTCGAATTAATTATAAAATTTTTCGTTTTATATTGCGTTCGACAATTTGAACGTTTAGTTTAGTTTAATCGAAACTATAATAAGTGAATATTAGCTACCCACAATTTATTTTTGAAAAGGAACATAATGCGGTAGAACTTTACAAATAATCAATGGTAAATGCAATAAATTGCCAAGTATAAAGAAATATTTTTATTTATAAATCGATTATATTTTCATATTTAATAGATAATATATAAATTACAAATAATATACAAACTATATACTGTATTGTTAACGAAGATGACTATTACGTATTCAAAATCGACTTTTACAAATTTTTCTTTATTATTAAATAAAAACTAAAAGGTTTTACAAAATAAACCAGTCAGGGAACAATCACGTGCGCGACCGTCGCGGCATTTCGATACGCTCTACTGAGCATACGATAGTATAGTGAATTTAATTTGAATGGGACATAGTATAATATAGAACCGATGTATGTTTATAAATGCCACAAAACAATTTAAAAAATGCAAAAATGGTGGGAGTTACACTGAACCTTCTTCTCCATCACATAATAGCAATAATAAGTTACAAAGCTGCTTCGCAATTAGAGGTGGGTACTTATAGACATTCTGTATGTAAGTAATAATAAAAAAGCAAGTAAGTTTCAAATGCGTGTAACTTTACATACATAAATGTATCATGCAACAAAGAAGTCTTCAAATGATCGACAATATGATTTTACATAAAAATAGGAAGAGAGAGCAACTCAACGATAGTCTAAAGGAGGATATTAGTACTGTTTCCCTTTGTCTCGTGTACAAATAATGTATGTACCTTTGCTATAAATGATAATAGATAACAGTCAATTTATTTCTCCGTTACATACCGGCATGTATGTCGATTGTAAACAGTTTTCGCGTTGAGTTTAAGCATGTAGTTTGTTGTATATGAAGTTCCGCTTCAAGAAGTAAATTTTCTCCTTGAATATATGCCGAGTGGTTTATTTTATGACATGAAACATGCTTCCGCATTAACGAAAAAGAAATTGTCATTACAAATTTTATTATATTCTTCGCAATGAATGTACATGAACAGTTTCTAGAAAGCAGTGTTGCTGCTTGACTTGTCACGTGACAATACAGCCATGCATCCTTTACTCAACATGGCGACCGGTAAAGGACTTGCAATCGTTTTTCGACCGAAGACTATTAGTTTAATCAATAGTAGTACATTAAATAAATTGTCATGTAATAGCGTACAAAGATGTAGGACATGTCACCGGTCCATCGCAACAGTTACATTGAGTGTCGGTAATTGGAACACGAAGAAACCAGGAAAAAGTAATGTATACTGCTACTACGAAGAGTAGAGATTACATCATTCATTTTTATGATAATCTACTCCTTATTTTTAATTGATTGGCGTACTAAATAAGTTCTGACATTGTACATCAATTTCCTATGCCCAGTCACGCATATTTTCACGATTGTCTTATAATTTCTTCCTTTTACGAAGTATCTTTTAAAATGAGACCTAACCTTACTTCTCACATGCTTCTTCGTTTTAACATTATATAGAGATAGACACATTTGTTTACAATTATGTGAACAGAAACTAACATCCGTTTGTTAAATTAATACACGTTAACAGAGTTAATCGTCGTAGTTAAAATAGTATTTCATAATTTCATAACTATCAAAATCCGTTTTTAGGGATTTATAAGAAAGTAAGTGTTAAAAAAAATATTAAATTTTTTACATTGTTAGCCATTTAGCCTTGACTTAAATTCCATACTTCACTGTCTCCTTACGTAAGTAATGTATCAATAATGTAGACAAGTATATCTACAATGAAATCATTTGCTTATTAAAATATATATTGAATAATTTGTTAGTGTTATATTTTGTTTCTGGAAGAACCTTTTAAAGGATGGATCAAAGGTCATTGGACTGTAAACAATTTATTTTACAATATTATAACAGTGTCTTTTTATAATAAATATCATAAAACTGATATTTTTAAATATAATTGCAGATGAACTACAGACTTTCGTTCATTCACAAAGAAGTATACATACAACGAATTGTCTTTCAAAACGTAATTACTACGAGATATTGGGGGTATCTAAGAATGCAGCGGCAAAAGACATTAAGAAAGCTTACTACCAGTTAGCTAAAAAATATCACCCTGACACAAATAAAGGAGATCCAGATGCTAGTAAAAAGTTCCAAGAAGTTTCTGAAGCATACGAGGTATTAAGTGATGACACTAAAAGGAAAGAATATGACACGTGGGGTGCAACGTCAGAACAAATGGGAATGGGACAGGGCAGAGCTGATCATGCCAAAAACTTTGGTCAAAACTGGCATTTTAGGTCAACTATTAATCCGGAAGAATTATTTCGAAAAATATTTGGAGATGCTAATTTCCAAAGCAGTGCTTTTGGCGATTTCGAAGATTATGCTGAATCTAAATATGGTTTTGGCGCAGCACAAGAGGTACATGTTTATATACAAACATATTATTTTACCATGAATCTCAAATTTTTAAAAAATCTTGAATAATTAGCTAGCAGTAATATATTATGAATTAATATTCTTTTCATTTTTCATTCAGGTTATTATGAACGTAACATTTTCTCAAGCAGCCAGAGGAGTAAATAAAGATATTCAATTGAATGTAGTGGATACATGTCCAAAATGTTCAGGCTCCCGATGTGAACCAGGAACAAAAGCAGTAAAGTGCCAATACTGTAATGGCACTGGAATGGAAACGATTAGCACCGGTCCATTTGTGATGCGTTCTACTTGTCGTTATTGTCATGGAACTAGAATGTTTAATAGGTACCCGTGCACAGAATGCGACGGAAAAGGGCAATCGGTACGATTAAATAATACATTTAATAATCATTAAATGAATTGTATCATAACTACAACGATTTTTTATACTCATATTTCACTTAAAACAGGTGCAACGTAGAAAAGTAACAGTTCCAGTTCCTGCTGGTATCGAGGACGGTCAAACGATTCGAATGTCCGTGGGTAACAAAGAAGTATTTGTAACATTCCGTGTGGAAAAATCGAAATACTTTCGTAGAGATGGTCCAGACTTACATACAGATGCTGAGATTTCAATAGCGCAAGCTGTACTCGGTGGCACAATAAAAATAGAAGGTGTTTACGAGGATCATACCATACAAATTCGGCCTGGTACTTCATCTCATACGAAAATTAGACTGACAGGGAAAGGCTTGAAAAAAGTGAATGGAGTAGGATATGGTGATCACTATGTACAAATTAAAATATCAGTACCTACAAAACTGAATGATAAACAAACGGCATTACTCCAAGCCTATGCAGAACTTGAAGATGATACTCCTGGCAGTATATACGGCATTACATACAAAACAGATGGTAAGAAATAATAAATTTTTATCCTAAAAATTATATAATTAAAGTTAATGAGGCACACAGATCTAAAAAGATGCCATGAAAATTTCCATATGACTTTTTTTTCTATTAAAACTACTTTGTGTATTTCCAACGTCCTAAATAATATTTTGTAAATAATCTTCGTCTTTGGTAAAATTATATAAAGTTAGACTTGTGTCGCTTGAGTTTCTTTGCGTGTACCTGCCCTTGCTAATTAAATAAAGATATAAAAATGTATATATGCGTTTCATTGACGTTTGATAGAAATAAACAGCTTGTCTATAAAAAGAAATACGGAATATTAACAAACTGTTTAATTGTACTGTTTGGTATGAAGTATTTAACTTGCATACTCTTGCACCAAACATTTTTATCAATGAGCCATATGTTCTTTTAGGCACGGCAGGTCCGAAGGTAAAAACTCAAGCGAGACAAAGTACTGAAAACGAAACGTACAATGAAAATGATGGTCTATTTAGTAAAATTAAAAAAGCCATATTTGGATAATTGAAATATGAAATGGTGAGTAAAGGACAAATACTGTACTACCCGCTGCAGCGTCCGTTGTTTTTTTTTTTAACCTTTTCTAAGAGATCATGTAGAAAAAATGTCGGGTACAAGCTTTCATTACGTATGTTGGACACTTAAGCGGAAAGTACTATGTTTTATTCACATAGAAAAATAATTACATTCGTCTTCTTGTTTACTCTTACAATAAAATAATTTTTTAAATTATAGGTACAAAAACGAGTTTTATTGGCCCTCTGAATTTAGTTGAATCTATACGAATAGCATTAGGTCACGAAGATAATTCTGACAAAGAGTCTGCATCTCCTGAACCTAAGGATCCAGGAGATCAGCCTCAAGATAATAATAGAAGGAAAAGCAGTGCAGAAAACGAAGATGTCAATGGAAAACGAAGACGAGAAGTGTCTTAATCGATTAGATTTTTCATTTGTTAGACGAATATTCGCTTTTGCAAGTCGTGAAATAAATAAAGTCAGAAGTTAATGAACATAATTGTGTTAAAATTTGACAATGAATTTATAGAAACTGACTCTAATTCGATGGAATTAGGAAATACAATTCATTGTTAGTATTACTGTTGATATGATTTACAAGTAAATCTCTTAGTGATGCAACCTACCAAATAAATCTATCGATAGGAAGATTGAACAAAGAATATCGCCGTGAAAACACGTATGCCATTTGTATAATAAATAATGGAAACTACTTTGTTATAAATTATGTTGAACCATTAGGTTCTTTACTTCGTAGTCGAACCAAAACAAATAAATACATACATAAATATAATAATTTTCAGTATCTTATGTATGTTGTCATTTGTAAATAGATTTAATATATAAATTCCCATATATGACATTTCTCATATATGTTTGCATGATATACATGTAATTCCACTTTTAAATGAACAAATTATTTCTAAAGTTAGATTTGCAGTTTTCATTTCAAAGTTAATTTTAATATAAAAATGAAGTTATAAGAATATCTTACGTGTTTTATACATTATTATATTATTCTATGTATATTACGTTACCATATTTATTTCACTTTCGGTGAAATATAAATTTTAGTATTGCAAAACAGTAAATTTTACTAATAGGGGTAATTTATTATCCGAAACAACAGATTTTTGTTAAATAGTTTGATTTTATTTTTCTATAACAAAAGATATACTTTAAAAATGTGAACATTTCTAACTACATATTACTTAAACTAAATAATAGTAACATTTTCATGAAACAAAATTTTGAACATACTATAATCTACGTAGTCTCTCGTCACTTTAATTAATCTCTTATTTTGTTACATAAATATACAACATTTTTATACAAAAATAATTTAAAAAATTAAAAATATTACTGTCTTTTTATAGAGAGTAAAATAATAAATTTAAAAGACAGTCTGTACAATGTTTTCCTTCGGACAATGGTCATTCTTTTGAATTTTCATTTTTCTTTTGAATTGGAGTTAAATTCTTTTGGTTAATGACTTTTAAGTAAGTTATAATAAGAATTTAAGCTTCTACCAGTAGACCGTACTTCAAACCAATATGAGTCAAACTTTGCGTGGCTGATACACGCAACACAGCAAGTGCAATAGCAATAATAGTAACTGCACCTTCTAGATAAAGTCCGTACAATATTCGCACGTAGCCGAGTATTGTCGATAAACCTCCAGCAGCGGTAAAATCTAGAGGGAACAGAATACTTGCTGCAAACGGCCTAGATCTGGCCACTCCAAAGCACAAAATTCCCATCAGGTAGTAAGTGGCTATAACACAGAACAGATTAATTTAATAAAATCTCATTTCATGAATTTTCATAGGCTTAATTAAATGTAGCATCTGTTTAATAGATAGAAAACGTATATGTAGTCTGTTTCTACCATATACATACTACCACACGTGATACATATGTGTCATATAAATCAATGCGGCACTAGTGATGTAAGCTATGTATCACCACAGACGAGGTATAAGGATAGACCTATCATCTTATGGTCTCATGTTCTGAAATATCGACTGTTCAAAAAAATCAGAGGTTTTGGTATGCCCTCTACGATCTAGAGTGGTGAGTTTAGGAATTATATTGAATTACAGGTATCGAAGGCGTAGTTGCCAAATCACATCCGAGAATATTCGTCGCATAGTTGCCAATTTACTGTTACTGTCGTGTAATGCACAGTGCTTATTTCGGCTATTTTCCAAGTTACAGTCGTAATTCTGGAAAAGTAATCGAAACGAGCCATTACATGATTAATTCAACCTGAATATTTCATCCCTGTTTAAATACAGTGCTTCCTGTTTCCATACTCATTTTAAATATAAATAAATGCTTTTTCCTATAACTCGTCTGTGGTATCACCCATCTTATACCGTGGTATCAACTCAATGTGCATTTGAACTATTTGAAAATTAGTTCAATTAAACTGATAGTGAAAACAATAAAATATAAAAATTAACAGACTACTTCAAAAAGAAGATTTTAATAATATATGCATTTATTTATTTGCACGTTGATTTATAATAATTTTGCATTAGTTCATTCATACACGAAAATGATTCTTTTCCTAGAATATTATTTCATCGTTTGACTATCAAAATTTTCATCTCGTCAATTTTTTCTAAACATTCTTTGCTACAATCATTGTTTCAAATTACTATTTCATTTGAAATAAAATGATAATTTTTTAAACAAGGTAAATAATTGGCGAAATAATTCTCAGCGATGTATTTAAACTTTCTACTTTGCGATATGATTGCGATGACCCTTGCACCGTTTATAAAAGAAAACGATGCACGTGCCGGGACAGATAGTTTCATGCGACAGCATGGATGACGACGAGCAACAAGAAACCATAAAGACGAGCACGTCGACGAGACGCAAAAGTAGTTTAATCTGGTCTAGCCATCGATGACCGTTTGAAGATCATAGAAAAATTTTAACAGGGTCGTATCGGCGGAGTAACCTTCAGTTAACTACAAAGTTCAAAGTGCACGTCACCGCTATCCGGCGAATCCGACAGAATTTGGTGGAGGTGTCTCGACATTCGAAGAGGGAACGATGATCGAGCAAGAGGAGGATGCGAAAGCCGATGATTCAGGAGTTGCAAGACAGTAATTTTAGATTTTGGAACACAGAGAACTAGACAAGTCTCTGAACAATGGATTCCTGAACGGAAACGCGTCCCGGCTAGACGACGGGCTAATAGATCCATCATCTTTCGCAGCTAGCTGGTTGTGAAAAATCGGCACGGAATTCATCGGGTGACCATTCGCAACTTTTCCACTTATATAAAAAGGATATATAAGAATCCCATATTTAAAAGGAAAATTAAATATCTAAATAAAAACTGGTGATAGGACCTTGAATACCAGCTTTATATAATGATAAACCTGTATAATGATAAACCTATAACGGTATTTCGTATGCACCAATCTAATATATTAATTTATTATTAACGTAGAAAGGATCAAAGGATCGAGGAAACAAAGTTCCCAGCAAGATAGAATGCGAAGAGCATCTACGAATTTCATTCGCTCTTCATTTACAAGAATCCATGCCCAAGAGCATCGAAACACTGTAAAGATCGGCTATGTATTCTCTACGAGCCACATCCGGTGAAATGCTTGAATAGATAGAACAACATTCGCGCACTAGCGCGAAAATGATTTTAAAGTATTGGTCCAGGAGCGTCAGTCGATGACTGGACCGGGCGGTGATGTTCTCCTGTTCGTCGATGACTGCAGGGCACACGAGTTACCGTCCGAGCTTTTAGGGGATGACGGATTTTGCGTTTTGATTTTACCGTCAACCGTGTCGCGGCTTGCGCGAAAATGAAATCACGCCAGCACTAACGAAAAGAATTTTTTCGCTGCAAACTTTCGCCAACGAAGCTAATCGATTTTATATTATAATTTTAATCTTTAAATGGTACCATGTATACTCAGCTACGAAGTATCATAATTTCCTAAAATTCTGTAAAAATTCAATAAGATAGTTTTAACTATGTAATTTAAGACTGAAATTTTGTTGGGGTACTGAGAAACCCCGGGAAACCGTTACAAAGTTAAAGATAGCAGCTGTCTTTTCATGGAACGTGGACGAATACAGTGTCTACTCGATAATTGTCCAAAACACTGGTCTGGCCAGGGAAAATTTTCCGTTAATATGATTGTAACGGGAAGTAATTTTCATCGTTCATTACACAAGTAAATATCATTGGAATTATATCATATTTGGTATGATTATAGGAAAATGTCGCAAATATGTTGGTGAAAGTCCCATAAAAAAAAAATAATGAAAAATAAAGAAGTTTATTTTTATTAGATTAGAAGTTGTCTCCTGGTCTCATACCGATATACTCAACCCATATTATGTTTACATTCCCCTGCGACCGAGGTTTCTCGAGCTTTGGGGTCTCTCGCGGGATATACACACGCGGTAGTAGGGATAGTTCGGGGACAATTACAAGATAGATATTTGGGACATTTATCAAGTAGAGACTGTATCTCTTAATTTAGTACATAACGCACATGGCAGAGCTTGCTTGGGGTAAGGCCCCAGACGGCGAAGTAATTGATTCGAAAGAGTACAGTGATTATACTCTGCAAGGGGCCATTGAGAAGATAATAAACGGAGACGTTGCGCTCGATGAAGCAGTGGATTGCCAGCGTGTGCACAGTTTGAGTAGGATATTGAAGATATAAGAGCAAGAGATTGAAAGATGGCTCTGAATAATTTCTTCTGAATAATTCGACCTTGGAGGAGAACGAATCAAAGTTTAATTATCCAGGGTTAGAGACAAGCGCTGTTAGAATTATTGCAAGGCAGTGAATTCATATTGCTGTTATAATTGATTTTTCCTTCTCCTCGGTTTATACCTCCAAGTTCCTCGCGAGCTGAACGTAGAAGTTTCTATTTACATTTCATAATTTGTTACTTTCGAATTGTAGCGATCGCATAAATTCAACGTTCATGAAATAAAAACTTTAAGTCCATTCCCGAAGGTGATCCTATCGATTTAAAGCGTTAAGAATAGTATACCTTGCTACTTGTTATGATCGGAGTTGCTTACACATAACGCGCGACAAGAATGAGATAATTTCAAGGAATCGTTGTGCACGTTTTCAAGACTAAGATATTGATCGTTCACCACGAGTGTAGCAGTAAAGACTATATCGTACGAAATCATCATGGAGTGCATGCAGCTAAAGCTAAAGAATCCATCAACCTTCTATACAGCATTTGTAGGTCGGCTATGTTGCGCAACGGCTACAGAAATCAAGGTTGTCATATTTGACGACTTCCTACATATTTGTGCTTGTCATACGGGTCGAACGCAAAAGCTTGCTACGATAATGTTAAAGAATAACGAGTTGTTGTTCAGTCTAATTTTATTAGGGTCATTTGGCGTAATGCTCGAACAATGCGTAAATTTTCTTAAAGTGGCAATAACAAGTAGACGATAATATTTACAACGACTTTTACTGCTGTTAGTGAACACGCGCTTTAACACAATCTAATATTTTAGTCTTTTTTTAAATTTTCCTTTCTAAAAATTTTTAAGTTTAAATTAATTTTCGTTCAACGCTATTCGTTGTCAATCAGTGTTCCTTTGATCGACTGATAACTTCGACTTTTGTAACTCTCGTAACTTCGACTTACATTCTGATTTACGACAAACGTGACCTTATGGTATACAATGGTATGATATACTGTGGTATTGCAATGGAAGTTCGCATTAAATTTATTTCAGTCGTTATTTCAGTCGCTTTATCAAATGTCACATGAAAATGTGACACCTTTGTCTCCCATTATTTCAAGTTAGCGAACACAATGTTGTCGTAGATAAGAGTCCATTTTGCAATACTGTGATTTGTAATTTTTTCATTTCTTTCCACGAACTCCTCGCATTCACTTACGATTACGTTGAAAGCGTGGTGAATGAGAATGATGATACGTGCAAGAGATCTGAATGAAATACTTTCTACGGTGGAATAATTACCTATGCAAACGAAGGGTAATATTTTCACCCATCTTGGTACTGGTAGCAAATATTTTAGCTCCTCTTCGTCGTACTTGGCCTTTTCTCTGGATATGGCGTACTTTTGTAATCGTAGCGCTAATATAAGACCAATATTCATAATTAGAAGAAAATGTGCAGGTGTTCCAATTGCCGCGAAAATAACAGTTATTGTCCGACCAGATGTTGTACGGGGAACTGGGGCACCGAAACCTACAAATTAAATAAACGAAATGAAATCGATCACTCGAAAGTTTAACTCTACGATCAAGCTGAATAATCAACTAACTATCGTAAGGAATATTTCTGTGACCCAAAGTGCCTTGATTGTATTCTTGTGCCATTTAACTAATCACATTTTGTCAGATTTACTTTTCAGGCAAACCAGGTGTCCAGCCACAAGGCATGATCGATTTTATGATAGAAGGAGGAAAGTGAATTAATACCTAAAGTAGTGAGGAGTGAGATAGAAAAGAGTATACAGCCGGGAAATGTCCAAAGTTGCCCGCTGTTCCCGTTTTCACCGTATCCGGCGTTTACAGCCAGCAGCAGAACTTCCTCGTGTTTCAATACATAGTGATTGATCTTCTCGGCCCAAAGGGGTTCCAAGTCTTCTTCGTTCTCGGTACGAAGCTGCCTCAGCTCTGTCGCTAAACTAACCGCTATGTGTCTTTGCATTGTTTTTAATTTGATAACTTGTTCACGCTCCCGTGGGCCCTCGATCGCGCAAAACGCGACTGCGCCCACAACTGCCCAAATTGTGAGCAGCCAGGACAACCCTGCAATCCGCGAGTCGTATTTAGCAAAAGGTACCATAATTCTCGATTCGGTGGACTGTCCAGTACAGATCTAATATAGAGCAACACGTTTGGTAACTAATTTTACACGTTGTGTTCGTTAAGTGTTCGATATAAAACGGTTAACAGGTTCGCGACCAACGTCACATATGTTTGACGATCACAATTTTGTATATCACATGACAAAAATCAAATTAATTTCATGCGAGCATGGCATGACATTTGAAGAGCTTTTCTGTGACAATATGTATCTGTTTCACATTTCACAAAGATATCGCATTTCATAGAATATTAACTATGAATACCAGTGGCTGATTTGAGGGGGGGGGGGGGCTATAGGAGCTATATCCTAGGGCGGCAAAATTTTTAAAAAATACCAGAGGCACAAAAATAAAAACAAACAAATGAAAATGTTAACTAATTTAAAAATAAAAATAACATGTTTGAATGACGTTGTAGGAAATTACAAAAAATCATTTAAAGCCTACGGGAGGGGAATGCAAAGTGCAAGTACCTAACTATCCCCATATCTGAAAAATAGGTTGAACACAATTAGGGTAGTACTACAGAATTTTTGAATTGTGATTTTGTTAAATCTATGGCGGGAAAGCGTAAAAGGAGCGAGCAAGGAGGGCGTTGGTCCTTTAAGGAAAGCTGAGGTGTAGAAGTAGCGCCTAGGCGGTAAAAGTATAAATCCGCCACTGGCTAGGGTTGAAATGAATGTCAGTCGTGCACGTGTTGGTCGTATCCTTGCGCTCGTTAACCCTCGAAAGCCGGACATTTTCTATCATTTTTTTGCACACAATATCTTTGGATGAAAATGTTGGTGCTAAAATAAAATTAGAGGTGCTAAAAGTAGACCATGCTAAATAATTAATAATTTTAGGTTGTTGAAGAGGTCGTTGATGAAGAGTTTGCAATGTTGGGTCAAAATAGTCCTGTCATCCGAGGATTAATTTATATAACTACAAAAAGCTATGTTTCACGCTTCAGAGATGATTTATTAAGAATTTTACGTGATGCTAATACTAGAAACTAACTAGATACTAGAATTAAGAAACGACTAGGGTAAGGGATCCAATTACGTGTCCTAATTTTATTAATTAAATAAAAAAGAGATATTAAATCTTTTTCATTAAAATCAGTTAATATATATGTTATATATCCCTTTTTTAATATTCAATAAGCTTTAAAAATAAGTATAATTAGTAGTTGGTACTCCCCAAAGTAATTAGGTCCCTTACCCTAGTATACAAATTTCGTTGCAGTAGAAACTGTTAAGTGCACGATTACATTGAAAGAGGAACATAATAAAAATTGGTGTTTACCGAATAAAGAAAGCGACAGTCTTCCTAAAAATCTAATTTGCTTCCATATTTTTAAAGTTTTCTTCGCTGGGTCTCTAGGATCATCCTCAATAATATCCTTCACAGACGGGAAAGTTCGCAATCGTAATGGTAGACCAATTATAGTTTGAACGGCTATCGATTGCACTGATTTTTTAAATTCTACCGATGATATATGCTGTGACGAGAGCTCTTCCGAAACTGTGGTGGGTGTATCTACGAATAATAAATTAAATTATTAATGTACTGAACAGGAGAATTCGTTGTTCGCTTTATTTAGCAATATTCAGTTTGCTCCTCAAACCAATATTATATACAATCCAATGTCGAATATTGAAAGAATTCTTGTTCTCAGTATTATTTCGTTAATACTAAAATATTGTTAAAAAAAGGATCCAGGTAAATTTTATAATTAACCTGTAAAAACCTGCTCGTATTGTTATCCTAGGTATAGCATTACAATGTCGAATAGCAATTAAAAGTTTGATTTGAAAAATTGATTTCGTTTACATTAATATTACTGGTAACAATGTAGAAAATATTGCAAACATTTTTTTACGTAGAATATTGCTAGTATCTTTAGCCGTTTCGTTCACCTTATTTATTTTAATCAATATAAAATTGCGTTATCGACTAAACTTTCGAGCGTGCTATAACGCGCTATTACTTCGTACTTCGTGCATACATGTCAAAACATTTAACTATTAATTCTATCGTGTTCATCACTGGAATCAGATACTTTCGTATTTACTAGATATTATTTACTACTACTATCAATTTCTGTAATTTACCATTTATTTATTTTGTATTTACTGTTACTTGCTACTTTTAATTTCATACTGTCATCGTAACGTGGTGTGTACGAAAAATGAAGCGTATTAATAATACTACATTTGTGAAAAGTTCAAATGAACGTTCGGTTGCTCGGGAAATATGATTTCTCGTGATGTTAGGTAAGGGACTCAATTACTGTGGGGGTACCAATTGCTGTGCCTATATTAATTATACTTATTTCTAAAGCATAATGAGTATTAAAAAAGAGATATATAACATAACAGTTAATATAGGCACAGTAATTGGTACCTCCACATGCAGTAATTAGGTCCCTTATTCTGATACTAAAATTTTCTTTCTGAAGCTTCGTACGTGTAAGTCATGATCGTGAACGATAGTAGTATGAGAATTTAGCGCAAAGTATGATCACCTTGTTGGAAAACATTATTCGTAAACAGCCAATATCACGTTTCCAACGTATGGATTTTTGGGTCCGTTCCTCCTCTGTTACGGCAAAGTTTAAAGAATTTTGAAAATGTTTCTTCATTCCTTGTCCTTGAAAGAAAATCTACAGAGTCGCAATCGTAGAAAAATTTTCCCTAGATCAGTATCGAAACACGCGCCTCCGGAAAGTAAATAATAAGTACTTTATTAATAAGTATTGACAGTTTTGCGAATGCTTTTCATTTGGTTAGTCTATTGACAAGCCGAAAGCTTCATATTGAAAAACAATCAGATCGTATTAACGTATTTGCGTTTTTTGCAATGCACCATTGCAACGGGTGCTTCAACAATTGTGAAATCCATGTAGTTTAAGATACACAGAATTCAATGATAACAAAATATCTCGAAAGTTGAATTTTGTACACAAGACTTGGTACATTTAACACCAGACAAGAGTCGCTTATTGATTGCATTGATGAACCGTTTAATGCAGAAATGCTGCAAACCTAGATGATTATTGGATTATGAGGAATGAAGTAAAAGTTATACAAAACATAATAATATTGAAGGATCTTACATCTTACGCGAGCCACGAATTAAAATGATTTTATTGAATGACGATTAAACCCTTGAGGAGCAGTATTAAACCAAACAGACAACTATCGACATCACTTTTGCATCGAACGGCTCAAAAGTTGCATGGAAAATCATGAAATGCATATTTGTAATTTTTCGAAGAAAAACGTGTCGCTTTGACTTGGGTGGTTTCAGTGTTAATTTGTTCTTATTAAATCAAGTTGTACACGATTGAATAGAAGTCGATGGGATTGTTCGTACCGATCGCGCAAACAACATCGTCATCGTCGTCATCGTTTCGGTCCCGTTCGGTCATCGTGATACGGAACTCGGTGACACGGTGTCGAAATTGATTCCTCGGCTTGGGATGAACCAAGTTTTTGCGAGCAGAACGTTGTATCCTATGAATCTTGGTAGTCCTGCGTCCTTTCGGAACATGTCGCCCACGGGGACACGCGAGCGTGGCCAGTGGAACACGTGTCAACTTTGCGACATCTACCACGTCACTAAGGGGCGACGGTGCACCCTTCAGGGTTGGTGGCGCTGGGAAATGGGGTACGTCCATCGACGACGGTCAAGTTGACTGTCACTATAAATTGCAATGCGATCGCGTCCGGTTATTTTCAGCCCTGCCCCGTTCGCAGGAAATGTTCACGCAGACTTCCCCCAATTTGGATCACTTTTCAACCCTCCGTGGGTAACCTGACCCGTTTATGTTCGAAGCGAAATAAGTATTTTCGAAATAAGGGTTTTCTTCGACCCTTTTGGGTCCCTTGAATTTAGCTCTAATTTTTGTGCAAAATGATAGTTTATGTCGAAACATGAATCGCTTCAAATTTTCAAGTTGAGTCGACAATCAGATTTTGAGATATCACAGATCAAAGTTCATTAAAGCGTTATATCGTAGAACGTATCGCCTCTTAGACCATTATTAGTGACTTCAAAAACTGTTTCCACGTGTCTCAAATTTTTAGCAACGAATTCAAAGGACCATCATTTTTATTTGTTCTGAAATGTTCGTTATACATATTCGTAACATACACAAACATCATGACATTTTTATCTAAAACATTTTCTTACATTGTTCATTCTTGTCGACATGATCATGATAACGTATATCGCCATATCTTGAACTTAAATACACAGCACTAGATTATGAGGAAAATAATCGAGAACTCTAGTATTCTAAACTCACAATAAATGATTAATGTTATTTGAAACTCGGTCCGTATTAAATCACAAATGCGATTTTATATTATTTAGGACACCAAGAAGACTATTTTTCTTACCCACAAGTTTAGACCAAATTCTACACACAGAACAGCAGCTTTTATACGTTTTGATAAAGGCAGAATCAGACGAGAAACAATTGTAGAATATCAGTGTACGTGTGGCACAAAAAAAGTTCGAAATTGAAGGGACCTAAAAGAGGCAAGTTTTTGGATCACTATTTCATTCTTGAACTTCTTATTTCTAATATATTTATTTATTTTATTTTTTCCTATTAATGCTTAAAAAATTGGATGCCCCAACGATTACATAGTAAAATAGGAACTACTACACGCATACTAGAATTGTTTTAGATCTTTTGGAAGCCTAGAACAGTAAAAAAATTATTCACGAACATAAACGACCCAGGTTGCTCATGGAAGATGCAAAATTGAATGAATTTTTTCAAAATGGTGATACACATCTTGCGTTACAATTATTACAATTATTAAACCATTTCAAAAAATCAGAATAAGAGGAAAAGTTAGTACAAATAAAAATGATAATAATTTCTTTTAAGTATGATTTTTAAGAAATATTTTGGAACAACGTACCTTGCTATTCATTCTTCATCCTTGACGAACGTAGGTTAGTGTGGTATTATTATAGTAAATAGTTGATATCCGAACAACATTGCACAAGGTTTATATTCACAATTTCAGATCGTGTTCACGGTACTAGCGGTTGTTAAAATTGAAAATGTTTGGTTTAGTTGTAGTCTCTATACTATTATTAACAGACTAAGTCTTTATGTTGTGCTCAATTTTTTACAATTGGAAAAGTGGTTTTACAGTAAGAATGTGAAACTAAAGAAACTATATCTTCTTCGATAAATGTTCTAAATGGATTTATACAATTCATAAATAATTCATTTTAATTTCTGTGTATCTATTATTATTTCGATTTAGACATGTACAATGTAGAAAAAGAAAAGATTTCTACTGTGCCTTTCGCTGTGCATGATTGAAACTAACACTCAAGGTGCGTCTCAATACAAACGAGGAACACGTTGCCAATCTATTTTGAATATCGTTTAACCTGCCAACTGTGAGGCGTAGCATACTTAGTGAATCTCGGTATCATATCGACAAGTGAGCCTAAAGCGGACACTTAGCATAAAGAGAACAACCTCTTGTATACAGGGTGTCAAAAAAACCATTCAATATTTATATGGTACATAGGAGCAGTGTCGCCAGATGAGGGGAGGGAGTAGGAATTGAGGGGAAAAAGTTACTCTCTCTCTGACGGAACAGTGGGGGAATAGAGCGGTAGAAGGGGAACACAAGCCTCGATCTGGTGACACTGCATAGGACACACTGTATCGAGTAAGAAGGTCGTAATAAACATAAGTCGAAAAGTCAATTCTGAGAAAATTTCGACCTCGACGCTAGCATACAAAAATATTTATATCTCAGGAACGGTTGACTTTTTGACCTAGTTTCACTAAGGCTTTTTTACTCAGTACAGTGTGTCCTATGTACCATATAAATATTGAA
Source organism: Halictus ligatus (assembly GCA_028454255.1). Lineage (NCBI taxonomy): Eukaryota > Metazoa > Arthropoda > Insecta > Hymenoptera > Halictidae > Halictus > Halictus ligatus. Next base: position 10,988,192 of record CM052131.1, read on the forward strand.
TGGTTTTTTTAACACCCTGTATGTATCATAGAATGTATCGTGCCTGTATGTATAGAATGTATATCTCAGGAATAGTTACAAATTATTAATTTACCAATACGTTAGACATTTTAATTTGCTGATAATTATACTTGTCAAAATTTGACTTGTTCGCAGGCAACAGCCTTGGAATGCTCGAAAACCGTCAGTTTGAAATTACAGTGGCATTATGACTCATGGCAAATTAAACACACGCTTTCATATGGAACAGAAAACTAATCTAACTTCCCTATCATACTTGAAGGATACCCATCATAGCAAATTCAAGAACTTTGAATGTAGGTCACCCTCGGATAGTTTAATACTTTTCACGTTCAGAATTCCATGAGCGGTGATCAGTATGAAATATTTCAATTACAAGGGCGTTGTAATACCCTTCATCGCCGATTATTATCAAGTTACAACCGCGTATAGATTCACAAAATTCTCGTATAAAATTGGTTCTTATGTCGAATTTTCGTTTCCACAAGTCCACGTAAAAGGATTTTGCGTGAGCAGTCTAGGGTAGGGGGCCCAATTACTATGGGGGTATCAATTACCTATTATTAAAGCTTAATGAATATTTAAAAAGTGATATATATATTAACATATATATTAACTGATTTTAATGGAAAAAATTCAATACCTGTTTTTTAATATTCATTATACTTTAAAAATAAGTGTAACTAATATAGGCACAGTAATTGGTACGCCTACAGTATTTGGTTCCTTTACCCTACTTCATCAAGCAAAATGTGCACGGAGACGTTAAAAAAAATGGTACAACTAATCGGTGAAACGAAATGAAAAGATCGCTTGGCGGAGATAACAGAGAGCAGAGAGCAGAGGAAAAACTGCAAATCTAATGATCACCAGTTACGAAACTTCCCGAGAACGTGAAGCACGAGACTCGACGGCAAACACAGCTGTCCTCTGTTTATGTAACGCGGTGCCGTTTGCACTGTAACAATTCGCGGCTTAACTCGAAGAAGCTAAAGGACATTGAGTTTTTAGGATCCCTGCAATCACAAGCGGAGGCGTTTACGAAAGACGCTTCGTTCGGGTTACGAAACCGATAAGATTTTCGTCACGGGTCACGGCACAATGTCCGCGCGAAGTATGTATCGTTTACCCGTCGTCTTTTCTCCTACGAACGATCGTTGAACCGAGCATCGTACTTCCATAGAATCGTGTGTTGCACGATTCGAGGGATAACATTTGTTCCCGCTTCTGCACGACACTTTACACTTCGCACCGTTGTTGGCACAGCGGCGCACAATGGCGCGAAATGATTCGCACGCCGCCGACGAGCAAAGCAAAACGGCGAATCGAGCCGCGAACTGAACCGTAGGTGTATCCCCGTGAAACGGAGCACATAGTATCCAGAGAAACCTCTGGCTCTTCGATCAATTTCGGAAACTACCGGCTCTACGGAATTGAATTTTAATAGATTTGCCGCGTTGCAGTTGCGGCGGTGCACAAACGGCTGTCCCATCGCACATACTAAAATTAGAATCCAGCCTTGGGATTGCACCGACTTTAAACGCCGTTTCTGTTGTTTATTATAAATTGATATCCGCTCGTACGCTTCGATCAAACCGGTACACATCGCGTGTGCGTCTGGTAATATTGACCTCGTGTTACATGAGCAACGTGATTTCGAATCCAAGGATCCGCTCGTCTTTCGAAACTGGTTTCACTGTTGCAACCTTCAAACAGAAATTCGGGAATTAAAAGAAAATACGAAACTATTTTTGTAAATCGCCGTTATTTTTTTTTTTTTTGTAGTCGATATAATTTTTTTATATTGTAAGAGAAATGTATATAGGGATTTAAAAGCAACGGTTTAATCGTCGAACCAAAAAGTTGGCTCCAGTAATAATGATTTATTAATTTCCATTAAGTACCCATTTTCTGTGTTAGATACTGTAAAGTTTTTAATTTTCGTGTAATCGTGCCGAAATTTGATGCCTTTGGACATGGTGTGATTTGAGCAAGACGCAATTGGTTGAATGGGAGTGTGAAAAGAAAATGGATGAAAACTATAGGAGAAAATGTGGTGCAACCATTTTTGAAAACCTTATCAGGGTTAAAAGAGGATTATTTTTAAGTTCTTTAAAATTAAAATAGGATAGGATTTAACATTAAAATAAGATAAGGTTTATTAAAATTAAAGTAGGATAAGGGATCAATTACTATGGTGGTATCAATTACTATGCCGATATTAATTATACTATTATACTATTATTATTTTTAAAGCATAATGAAAATTGAGAAAGAGATATTGAATTCTTTTCATTAAAATCAGTTAATATATATAAATATCTTTTTCAAGCTTCGTTATCTTTCTTTTATAGAAATTGTATAGAATGGTGTCTTTTGATTTTTTAAAAGAATTTTTGATTGTTTAAGAATGGCCAAATAAATATTCACAGTATATTAGCGATTGAAATAGGATAAATAAAAAATTTATCAAGGTGATTTTAATTGTTAATATTTAGAAAGCTATTACATCATTGCCGGTACGTAAAATGTTGAAGCTATTAATTTGAAGGATTCGGTTTACAATCTAATCGCTATTACAATTCGAATCACGTGAATTTGACACGAGCTGATCATTATAGTACGGGCATGCTTTTCGTCAGTGGCCATGTGTGCGTCAAATGATCTGAGCAAGAAAATATGATAAAGAGTGTATTTATAAATATGTGCAACGTGTACCACGTGTATCAAAGTATACATACACATCAACATCAGATCTTATGCTTCGTAAAATGATGAAGAAACAATTTCTAGTGAACTTATTATTCTTGTACGTGTCACGTTTTCAATAAATTAGCTATAGTAGGGTAAGGAACCCAATTACTTCGGGGGTACCAGTTATTGTGCCTATATTTATTATATTTATTTTTAAAACATAATGAATATTAAAAAAGAGATGTATAACATATACATTATACTGATTTTAATGAAAAAAATGTAATATTTCTCTTTTAATATTCATTATGTTTCCAAAATAAGTATAACTAATATAATCACAGTAATTGATACCTCTTCAGTAATCGAGTCCCTTACCTTAGTTAGATTTAGAATACTTTATCGATAATGTCCTTGGCAGAACAGTGGTTGAGGATGTGGATACACATTATTGAGATAACACGAGTTGTTGGTTTAGAGATAAAGCAAAAATTGTAAACTACTCGCACAATCATTAAGGAAAACACTCGCCGAAATCACAGCTTAATAGATGGTCATCCAGATGGGATGGTCCCATCTTTCCATTTTTTTTTTTTTAATGAAAGTATATAGCAAATTTCGTAGAAAACTAATGTTTCATTGTACATTCTCATTGACATGTCTAATACATTTGAAATAAGTTAATTAAATATAAATCAAGTTGACATCATTATCATTATCATTTCGGAAAGCATTTGCATACAGTTAACAATATATTTGGTTAATATTGATAATGTTTAACAAAAAAAATGTGTATGCCTCGGAACAGTCTTCCTTTCTTACATATTCACGTGTATTTCTGATTCCTTTCGAATGTGGTACTGGACACCTCATTCCCTCGGTCGAAGTGTTTCATTATTCAATTCACGATTTGTCTACGTACGATGGCTAGTCACCGTTACGCTCGCTTCCTCGACGTCCATGAAAACTTTTTTGATTGCAAGCAAATTAACGCAATTAGTGGTTACTTCCGCTTCTACCCATATAAATATGCACACATCTAATTCGCTCGTGCAGGCGTCAGCATACATTTCAACATCTTAGTTGTTAAAACTTTCAAATCTTTGGACAGTACTTCTTTGAGATTTAACTTTTACAAAATTAGTTTTCACTTGTAACTGTCGAACAAAATGGTATTGGTAAAAGAAATTTAAAAATGCTGTCCGGGTATATGTCCTATTGAATAATTTGACTCCGACCGTTTCATTCTGTTTACACAGCTATTTATAAACAAGAAGTCGTTCGATCAATCCTTACCCGTCCCCTGTCCCATTTTTCACTGCTTCTGAGAAACTGGAACATTTTATGCGTCGATTTATTATCTATAAACGATGCGAGCAATCCTTTTTTCTAATTTTTCTTTTACGTCGCAACAATTTATAGGTCATCGGTGACATATTTAGATCAGATTATTTCAATCTTGCCTCATCTTAACAATGTCAACTCTTTATTTAACACATTTTCTACAGACCACCATGCATGACACGATTTCTATTTTAGACAAGGAAAATCAAATCAATTTTATGCATATAGTTACTCAACATTGTAGATACAGCATGGTGTTCGTGGGATTCAGGATTTCTCTTCGTGATAACATTTCTTTTCATATTGTATAAGAGGATACGTAGTCTTTAATTAAATTGTGTTCCTGCGAAAATTGTTTTTCATAAACACTCTAGTAGCAAACGTATTAACCACATATACTGCAATTTATTAGTTTATTAGTTTTCGTTTTTTTCATTTATTTTATTGTTACAGTAATTAGAATTGAAAAAGAATGGAATAAGAGAAGCCCAGAAACTACAAAAAATGAGAGAAGTTCATGGCAGACAGCGGTTGTAAATAATAAGGGATTCCACGCGAAATATTAGCTGTATAAAATAAATAATAACATATTATAAACTTACAGTATGCCAGTACTTATGTTTCAATAAAAACTACTTTTTACGTATATTTATTTTGTGGTTATATATCAATGGCTATATATCGACAATAACAAAGAAAAATTTGGACTTCAGGAATTTTGGTTTACAGGAAATTAATACAATAACATACGTATTTAGTAGATTCTGTTCGAAATCTGTATTGGAAGTCTGACTCGAAGGGGTTAATGTATACTTTATCGTTCTCTTTCTCATAAAAGATGTAACATTCTAAAATTATAGATCCATTAGCCATGATTAATAAAACAAAATTAACCTAATATTGTGCTTTTTCTTTCATTTATACTTGTATGCATTTAGTAGATTCTGTTGTAAATCTTGGTCACAACACTCGACATGACAGAGCAAGGGGTTAATCTCGTCTGGCCTTGGAAATTTAATTCTCCGTCTCTCTATCGCATCGTATCGATTTGTCACCGTTGCGTCAATTCGACATCAAGCGACGAATTAAGTTGACAGACAGATGCGGGTTAATAACGACAACTGTCTATGTAATATCTAATCGAATCTCTCGCGAATCCTTTTGTAAAGGGGACTTGGAAATTTCGCAGAGAGCGGTCTTGACTCGCGACACGCTTGCGCCGCATCGATCCGTAATTGGCGGTTTCGCCCTTCCGCATAGACCAGCAGTGTGGAGGCACAGGTTCAATGAATCTATCGCGTACGGAATATGGAAGAGCGTTTCCTTGACCACGGCGAGAATCGAAAAATCGAGAAACGCGTGCCGTGTAAACAAGAAAAGGATGCGTTGCTCTGGTCGAAGGCTGCTGGTGTGGCTGGCCGTAGCGGTTCCTCTGATCCTGGTTGGACGTTTGCTGGTAAATCGTGGTTATCCTACAGCGATCACGGAGATCGGTAACGAAGGCGACGGGGACCTCAACAACAACAACAACAACAAAGTGCCTCTGTCGAAGCAAAGTGCGACGAGCCCGCGTCAAGAAACTGTGACCAGGCCACCGGCGTTCGTAGCAGGCATGTACATGGCGGGTCAACAGACCAGGAACAATTCTTGCAGATGGTACCACGGTCTGCCAGACGTTATGTCGTATCCGGCTGCGAAAGTCACCTGGAGCCCGGAAATCGGTGAGAAGAGCCCCTACAGAGTCCTACCGTTTGTATTAGTCGGAACCGAGGAGAGGAACAAGTTGCCCCAGGTGACCCTCTGCACGCACGCCACTGCAGATCATGTCTATGGGATTGTGGAGTTGGTCAAGAGATGGGAGGGACCGTTGAGTCTGGCCATTTTTACACCTGGCCTCGACGCCGGCACCGCCGTTGCTCTCCTCGATCGGGCCTGTCGATGCGAACCCGAAATGTACAAGGTTTCCCCACGCACTCGCTGTCAGAACGGGTCGCTAGAAAGCATGATTATTATAATAACGCTAACGTAACGATCCACCTGATCTCACCGTTGTCCGCGAGGCTCGTCCAGAAAGCTACATCCTAACCTAACAAACCCAGCAAACAATCTACTCTTGAACTTGCCACCGAAACTTGTCTACAAATTGCGACACATCTGGTTCGGCATGAGGCTCGGATTTTAAGACACTGTTTACAGGCGAAATTCGAGGGCAAATCGTAGGAAAAACGAGGGCAGACTGTGCCCTCGTGTAGAGGACAGGTCGGTCGCACTAAGAGCGGACCTAACCTTGCTCTAAGTGTAAATATCGGGCAAAATCCAAGTAAACCTTACTGTAGGAGGAAAAACGTAACTAAATTATTGAAAATACATGAAACATAAAATTGTATAATTTAGAAGTTTAAAGAAAATTCTGTTTTTCCTCCTATAGCAGGGCTCACTACGATTGTTTCCGATATTTACTCCTAGAGCAAGGTTGGCAGAATCTGCCCTCGTTTTGACTTCGATTTGACCTCGAATTCCTCTTGCAAACTTTGCACTCAAATTGTTACCCATCTGTTTCGGCCCATCTCATAGGCTCCTCATTTGTCGACAAGTTTTGCTTTTCGGCAAATTCATAGCAAACAGGGACCAAATTCTGCTCCAAGCATGGTCTTGACACTGAAATGATTCCCTGTTGGATGACTGGGTCTACTACTCGATCCAACGATACCGGTCAGTGTAGCACCAGTGCGTGTCCTTTGCTAACTAGAAATCTAACTTGAACTCTCTTGTTTATCTTTACTGACTCGATTTGTTGGACGAAGTAAGACAAGTTTCTTTTATTCCGCAGTAGAGTAACTGTTCCAGTAATCAACCATTCGGTGCTCGGAGTTGGTCCGTGAGACCCGCGAATTGAACTTGTACTGTTTTAATTTTCTCGGAATTCCCTGAAGTACCATTTAAGCATGGGACTCGTCCAAAAAACTATATACTGAAGTAACAAATGCACTTCCACAAGTTTCCTTTATTCTGCTGAAGGGTAATTGTTCCAGTAACCGACCATTTAAATCCAGTAGTCAGCCATCTTAACATATTAACAGACTGCAGATTTTTACGCAAAATAAAAATTGTCTGCCTAGATTGCAAGAGATAGGAGGCAATTAAAAATATCCTGTTTCCTTTAAACATTTTCGAAAGTTGAAACAAATATACAGACATCCTTCAATTGTTTGTAATTTATTCACCGTTTTAAATTTCATCTACTCGATTCTATCCAGTTTTTCCATAAATGTATAAACTCCGCAGTCTATACATTACTTACCGATAGCTATTTACTAGATTCGACATTTTTACGATTCGCAACTGAGGATTTCTGAGAAAATGATACAATGACAATTTTGGTGATGAATCTTACTAATAGGCTTCCGGTAAGTAACGTGTTAAGCATTGTTATCATTCATACACTATTTTCTACATTTTTTATACGCGGACATGAAGCCGTACATTGGAAGTGAGAAATTAGCTGGCAGTAATCGCTTAGAATCATCCCCCATTGAAAACGCTGAAAATTTTTGATTTTTGGAGCCACATCATCATTTCCAACCCTTGTTACCATTTTGAACGTATGAGATCATTATTCGAAACATGATATGACTTCTGTCAACATTGCGACAGGAGCTAAGTGACTATAAACGAAGTGCCCATAAGCAGCTTCCGTTGGTTTATATGGTGTCTATGAAAGAGTAGGTATTACTTCCTGGACGACTCTCGTATTTGCACTCTAAGACACGGCTACTTTGTTCGATAACCAGCGTGTACGATAGCGTCTTAAATATCTGAGACATGTACATATACAAATGTATATATAAATCTCGCACATTTTCTGTATGCAAACTTACAACTACGTTTTCTCCAATCATGCGACTATTTTTTTCTTTCTTTCTTTCTTTCTTTCTTTCTTTCTTTCTTTCTTTCTTTCTTTCTTTAGTTACTACGATTACAGGCGCACAAACAGCTTCATTAAGGACATAGCAACGCTGCATTCAATTCCGGCTTCTTGAACTTAATTCAATATCGGGACAATAGTGCGTTTCACAATATTTTGTCAAATGATTATTGCGTAGACCAGGCTTGGACAGCGTTCGGATAATATATTTGAGTAATACATCTCTGGCAAAAAGTATTCGATCAAAAAAATCAGGTCATCAACTATTCATATATTATATGGAAAAGAAATTTTTCATTAACGATACTAATTTTGTTTTTAATCAACCCACAAATTATTCTATTAACTATCATATTTACGATTCCGATCGAATATTTTCTGCCATGAAAAGTATGTTATCTTATTTGGCTAGATGCTATTATAAATAATTGTAGAGTAGTTGCATTATTTCATTGTTTACTTATCAAATGAAATCATTTCTTACTTTATTTCCTAAAGAATCGATGAATGAAATAAATTCCTATTTGTTTGTTTTTTTTTTTAGAAGAATTGATGAACGAAATCATTTCTTACTTACTGTTTGAAAACATCAATTTCTTATTTCATTTTTTAAAGAATCGATGAATGAAATAATTTTCTTATTGTATTCCTAGAAGAATCGATGAGTGAAGTAACGTCTAACTCTATCATGCAAATAATAGATCATTTGAAATTGACATTATTTACTTTGCAAATTTACTTATTGCAAATGCAATACGCCCAAGCCTGGCTTAGTCATAGGTGTATTGAAATAGACAGCCACTAGTGATTAACTGAAACAAGAATCGGCGATCTAAGACAAGGACGCAGGATTGAAATAATTGGTTGATCATTATGCTAATCCGCGTCTTTTTATAGGTCTCCGTGCATTTGGTGTTCCCGACGAGTCGTCCGCCGTCATTGAGTCGAAGTACTCGAACCGAGGGTGACTGTGCGGCGTCCGATCTCCAAAGAGGTGAAGCCGTAACCGAAAGAAAACGGATAAGCATGACTTATCCCATTAACGTGGTTAGAAATGTCGCGAGAATGCAGGCGAACACCAGCCGTGTGCTCGTGACGGACATTGAACTTTTGCCCAGCAAGAAACTCGCCTCCGGTTTCATGGAAATGGTGCGCGGAAAGCCACCGAAAAAAGGAATTGTCTTTGTCGTGCCAGTTTTTGAGGTCGAATCCCGCAGGCAGCCGCCTTCGACGAAAAAGCAACTGTTGTTGGCTTCCAAGGCTGGCACCGCCGTATATTTTCATAGGTCCGTGCGACTAACAATTGATTTCCCTCTTATCAACATTGTTGGATCGATTACAGTCCTCTATGCATACCATCAAGTACAATATAACTCTAATGTTCATCTTTCGTTTTCATTCTATTTTCCATTATTATTTGCACTCTTTCATATGAACAATGATGTTATATGGATTATCTCGTGGACAAATAATACAGATTCTACTGCACTTGATAGGATATTGAATATTGATATTACAGTAAAGTCTTGGTCTAAGCTCAATCGTTGGGTCCATACTGTGACATAGATCGTGTAGGGCTACTATTTTGTGACCCGTTGACCGCGCCGAACGTAGAAAACGACAACGCATGTAAATACGAACCGCGTGGCCTAAGGCGCACTACATACCGCCAATTAAACCACTAAATACAATTCAAATTATATCTTGTTTAGTGTAATTTTAATTTAAAAACGCCACAAATAAGTTGGTGAAAGTCCCATAAAAAATAATGAAAAATAAAGAAGTTTTGTAATTGGATTAGTGCCTCGATATATCGAGATAGGCTAACTGACTAGGATCGTGTAGCTCCGTCAAGACTTCACTGTAGTAGAATATTTTTCGAGACGTTCACGCGTTATTTGTATTTCATAGATTCCTCTGTTCACATTGCCAAAGGTTTCCTGGTCTCACTAGATGGATGCTTAGACCAGACCCAGGCAAAGTTAGACCACTTATTATTACCAAAAGAGAGTATCCACACCATAGGTGGGAGCCAGTTTTTATCGGGACTCGTGACGATCCCTTTTATACGGAAGATATGTCTTGGGAAGGCAGGCAAGATAAAATGACTCAGGTGTTCTACAAATTCCTCGATAACTCAAATCTTTCGAGAAAAGATTAAAACCTGCACGCTTAGCAGATTGAAAAGCGCGCACATACATTTTCGAATATTTTGGAATATCGTTTTAAACTGCGTTACCGAACCAGCAATATTCTCTGAATGATCTGAAAATAAAATCTTTTCCTATCATAGTGACTCACGAAAATGTTGGAAGTCGCTGGAGTATGGGAAAATTATTTTTAGATCGCGTCTAAAGAATTTATTCCACTGGCCATGTATTTAATAATTCATTGATTACTAGAAGAAAGTGGATCTTTATGCATTCGTGGGATGCATAGATTTCTAACAAACAAGGAATCGTGTGTATTAACAAGAATTAATATTGTTTTAAATTTTGTTTTTACTTCGACGAATTTTCTTATCAGCGTAATAAATTTTTATTGTAATGTTTAGAAATAACCAATGAATTATAGTTATATTTCACAATTATGCGATAAAAATTATATCATTTCTCAATTAAAATTAAGTCTGTATTACATGTAACGCGAAAAAATTGCAACTGAAATTAATAAATAATTGTTTTTTCATACAGATGTTCGAGATGTGTCTTCTCAAATATCGACTGGTCATACTAGACGGTGCCTTTTTAGTTCATACACCAGGTATCAAACGAAAAACGGTAAAAGTTGACGTGACGAAGCAAGAATTCTTGAAACCTCACGAAAGAAGGAACGCTCGGATCTACCAGCGTGTAATTAAGCAATTATTGAAAAAATATCCTCCTAACCGTAAATGCGCGCACTGATACGGTAAACGGAGATACAAGTTGGTGGTCGATCGAAGTTACTTTGATACCGGATACAAAATAGTTTTTTAATACCTAATATATGAAAGTTATCACACCGTTTTATTAATATCATTATTTTTACAAAGTACAATACGGAATATAATATATTCTAATTCTAATTTAGTAATTACGAATTCCTATTAGATAGGAAATGAATTGAAAGGATACGCTTACACAAATATATGTAACTTAAATGTAAAGTATAATAAGTAATAATAAATGATTACTAAAAATAGTAATATATAATTATCCCAAATATTATCTACGTATATGTACCGACATACAATGCACCTAGAAAAATAGAATGGAAATTATAATAATAATTAACAGAGATTATAAATGATTAATAATGAGCGGAATTTAAAAGGTATTAATAATTGATTCCGCATTATTAATTATTAATAAATGGTTACCTATTATTTCATTAGTACAAAATAATTTAATGTAATATGGTATCTACAAAAGTTAACACGATATTTGCAGTAGCGTTAAAGAACATGTTCTTATCTTTAGGAAAATGTAAATTGTAAATTTAAAATTCGTAAAAGTACCATACATGCATACATTCGTGTACCTTCCAATTTATTAACATTTTACAATCTTCCGTACATTATAGCGACCTTTTCATTTAAAAAATAAAACGCGACATCTACAAATCAATGTACAACCCAATTTTCAGTAACTATTAGTAGACTGCTTAAAAGAATTTAAGGATATCAATTTATTGTTATTAAATTATTAAAATCAATAAAACAAGAAAGAAATTTCTAGTTTCTTGCAATTGGTACATGCAAATCATTTTTATTTCGTATAAATATCCACAGTCTACTAATTACACTCTAATCTTATCAATTTATCGCTTCCAGATTTACAACTAGATTTCTATAATGAAATATTAAACTTGTAATCATAGTTAAATAAAATGTAAACATTTACACGTTGTAGATATTTTTAAATCCAATACAGTTGTAAATAAAGTACAAGTGAATGTTTTATAATTAAAGTAGATCCATATTTTTCATAATTTCAGTCGTCATCATTTTGTGCACGCATATTTCACAGTTTCATACAATAATTAAAGATTTAGTATCGTTAAAACAGTGTTCTCAAACATACAATATAATTTCAATTTTAAATATGCATATATTATACGTGTACAATCGATACTATATTGCAAAACATTTATCATTGGAGTGATTACAACGTGCCCAACGTACATTTATACTGTACATGCTGATTGTATAACTAAAGTATAGGTTATTGTGCTGCAGCAATGCATATATAGCAAACTACCCGTTGGCGTATAATCGAATGCACGACCAATGGTTAGATTTGAACAAGAACCGAAGGGAAAACAATTAACGCGGTGGGTCCCACTGTCACTCCGTGCCAGGATTGAATGTAATTACTAATTACCAGGGGAAAAAAAGTTGAGTGACGTTACATCAAAAGCACGGGCGCAGTCTTCGACCGGTGGCGTGTGCTAGCAAGAAGGTAGTTGGAAGTTTGTGTTGTAAACGCAGTTTCAGTGGGTATTCGTTCGATCAGATTTCTGTTTAACGAGATCTCCTCGCCGAACAATCGACGAACTTGCAACTAAATGTAAACGAATAATTACAGGCGTAGAAACAATGAATATATTAAAGAATGTGTCGTCGGCTTTTTGGTCGACGGATGTTTGGTTACCGCCTAACATAACATGGGACGATATCAAACCAACTTCAGAAAACAAATATGCAGATTATCAACACTTAATTTACCCTTTGCCCATGGCACTCATCCTCCTGGTGATCAGATACGCCCTCGAAAGGTAATAATCGTTCTATTATCTACCTACACTTTTTCCAATTTCATTTTTGTTGCATGGAGTCTTAGAGAGTTTCCTTTCGATTAAGGTTATACCACATTTATTTAATCAATTGTGTTGCCCGTCGTGCAAAATGTTCTTTCTATTGAATCCCTTTGTACAATGAAATTGTTGAGTATGCTGTGTCAATTGGATTATAAATACGCAAGTATGATATGTAGCAATCGTATATATATATATATCTCATACATATATATGTATAATTCAGTATGCATACCTATCTATACTGTTAATTATATAGTGTTATATTGTTGATTGAATTGTAGTAAATAATGGTTGTTGTCTCAGGTATTGTTTCTCACCATTTGGGAAATCCCTTGGTATAAAGAATACAAGAACAAAGAAAGCAACGCCAAATGATATTTTAGAGAAAGCTTATGTTAGTCGGAAAATTAAAAATAATGCCCAAGTAAGTATATTACGCTTCAGTATAGCCAACAATAATTCATATGTATAAGCAAATATAGATTGCATTAATCAAATTTTATTTTGTGAGTAAATACGTTAAGCAAAAGTTAATATCAGTTTAGTGTATAGTTAAAATAGTAATGTTAAATAGCTTGCAAGAAAAACTATTTGTATATTAAATGATGTGTTTAACATTAGGTTGTTGAAACAGATTTGTATAATCTAAACCTAAGGTAGCTGGGAAATTAAATGTTATGGATTTCTTTTAAGATCCTGGCACTGGCTAAGCAACTAGATTGGTCTGAACGACAAGTAGAAAGGTGGCTGCGATTGAGACGTGCTCAGGACAAACCGTCAACGCTTACAAAGTTCTGTGAAAATAGGTCAGTCTTACTTAGTTTAATGTAATTAGAAATTTCATATAAAATATTCAATGTACCTGAAATACATTTTACTTACAGCTGGAGGTGTGTTTATTACATATACTCCTTCATTTATGGTGTTATAATTTTATGGAATAAACCATGGTTGTGGGATATAAAGCATTGTTACTATGGCTATCCATATCATCCAGTTTCCAATGATGTATGGTGGTACTATATGATATCAATGGCATTTTATTGGTCATTAAGTTTCTCCCAGTTCTTTGATATTAAAAGAAAAGATTTTTGGCAAATGTTTATTCATCATATAGCTACTATCTTATTAATGTGTTTTTCATGGGTTGGGAACTTGACCAGAATTGGTTCCCTAGTATTATTGGTGCACGATTGTGCAGATATTTTTCTAGAAGTAAGTATTATACATACGAGCAAGCATGTAAGTAGAAAGTCAAAATTTATGTATTAATCTGTGCATATATGTATTTTAGGCTGCAAAGATTACTAAATACGCTAATTACCAAAAACTATGCGATTGTATATTTGGTATTTTCACAGTTTTGTGGATTATTACACGTATTGGTTTCTATCCATTTTGGATAATTTATAGGTATGTAATTTAAAACGTGCAGCAGAATAGTGAAAAGTCATTTGTATTACTTTTGACCTGAAAATTATATTGTATTTTACAGCACATCGATAGAAGCACCTAAGATAGTACCAATGTTTCCAGCGTATTATATTTTCAATTCTCTTTTAATCTTATTATTATTCCTTCATATGATCTGGACGTATCTAATTCTTAAAATCGCATACAACGCTTTCTATGCTGGTCAAGTACGTCATATTACAGTAAATCCGTATTAAATGTACTGTAAAATTTTTTCAGTTTTATACAAGATATGTAATTTTACAGATGGAGGGTGACATTCGTAGTAGTAGTAGCGAAGATATTTCAGATGCGTCCATGGATAGTACTTCATTAAATAATACTACAAATTATACTAACAAATTACACAGAACTATCAATTATACTAAAAAATAACTTTCCAAAAAAATAAGAAACAAATTTATTGTACCAGTAATAAGGCAAAAATCTAAATACTTAGCCAAGCGCTAATTTATTTCAGCAAATATAACGAAGCCTTGCATTTATTACGAAATGATAAGCTGAAATCTTTGATGAAGTTAGACACAGATCGGGGACTTTTGAATTGTTCACTTTCTTTATCACTATTGATATTTTCTAAAAGAATTTAGCGCTTTTATACAATATGTGAGAGGTCACACTTGTCTTATATATAAATGTCCATTTATTGCTCTTAGTATTATTAAGTACGATAGAACGAACATCGAGAACTGTAAACTATACATCTTATTAATTGTGTGATTTATTTATATGTGTCGAATTTGAAAACTTAGCGAATTGTATTTCTTTTTTTTTTAAGTGAATTATGATTATTTAGTTACACAAACAATGGACCAAAGTTTGAAAATATTCATTATCTGTACTTTCCAGCCTTCTCAAGGTCTAGTAATTGATTATGCTTAAAGACAATTATTTATTTTCTTGTACTTTACAAATGTCAAATGGTGTCTTAATATTTGTAAATAAGAAGCTAATAATTATATCATTTATGAGTTAATCTTTTTTACTAATCCGCCCCACAACATAATGCTTCATAGTATACACGTATGTATGTTATTTTAACACATAGTTTCGTGTTAAAAGAAATGCTATTTCTTCTCTATGATAAGATGTGTACATCAAACCTTAGCCTATAAAAAGCAAATACGTGATATGCGAATTTCCACTCTGTATTAGGGTCTGTATATTATTCATTTTGGATATAAAAAACGAATATTCGATATTATGTGGATGCAAATCTGTACAAAACGTACAGTAATTTATCTACATATAAATAAGACAAAACAATATCGTTTTTGTATTATTAATAATCATTTAATTTCTATAATCATTTGTAAGTTAAACGGCAAGAAGTAATGCATGATATGGACGAAAGTTTTGCGTTTGAAACTAGCGCCACTTACGTAACCAGATTAATCGCCATATTAGAGACAATTTTCAGTCATAATGATTCCACTCTTAAAAAATTATTTCATTATGTTTCATTGTATTTTCTTCGTTTTTGGTAGCCACTCTTGCCTTCTTCTAAGTCCAACTGCGGCACGGAAAGGAGGTCACCTTGGAGTGTCATTCAAATTTTAGCGGGGTTTGGTGTTCCATCGTGTTTCGACTTTTTGAACATTTTTTACTATTTCTAAGTGAAAATTTTGTTAAAGAAGTAAAGATGGGAGGAAAGTGGTCAAGTATGGATCCTTCCGAAGTCGAAGTACCGGAATTAAAGGCAATGTTAGAAAGAGATCCGTATTTGAAGCCCTATGAACACGAGTTTCGTAAAAGGTATCTTATTCTTTAATTAACAAAGTTACATGTTGTGTAAAATTACACTAGCCAACTTGTATTCCTTTGTATCATTATTAGTTCAAACTGTTTAATGTTTTATTTTTGCGATTATTTGTCATTTCTTACGCCACAAACGGAAATTAATTGTTATCAATCGTGAAAGCGTGGTGATCAAGCAGTTCCTGGGACTTATTTTATGTTTCAATCCTTCGTTTTATTTGTCAGATATGCGTTATTCAAAGATTATATTGAGAGAGTAGAGTCTGGCGACGGCAGTTTAGAAAAATTTACGAAAGGATATAGTAAATTTGGAATCCATATAAACGAAGATAACAGTGTGACTGTACGAGAATGGGTACCTGGAGCACAGGAATTATTTCTAACAGGAGATTTTAGTAAGTAATCTAAAATTACACATTATATATAGACAAGAAGTCCAATCTCTACTATAGTGGGCTATACTATGACAAAATAATGTTAAATCATTATTATTATTATTACATTCACTAATATGTTCATTATCTGATTTTTTATATTTAATGTTTAAGTTTTTTTTTTTAATTTGTATAAATCAGTAACAAATGAGTATTATATATAGGTAATCTATTCGTGTTTCATGAAAAATTCTAAATTTATGAATGAAATAATATACATATAATATCAATTGATTATAAAAAAATTATTTAATAAATCTATTTTAATGTGTTGCTAATTAACTTTTAGATGGTTGGAATAGAACAGGTAATGCATTTAAGAAATTAGATTATGGGAAGTGGGAATTACATTTACCTCCTCTCGCCGATGGTGGTTGTCCTATAAAGCATAATTCAGAAGTAAAACTAATTGTAAAAGATCATAATAATGAATTATTGGAACGGATAAGTCCATGGGCTACATATGTTACACAAAACAAAGCCGAGAGCTTGTTATATAAACAACGTCTGTGGAATCCATCGTCTGAAAATGTATGTAACAACATTTATATTTATGTCTGTAGAAGTTGTTTTGCATTAATTACGAATTACTTAAAACAATGTTTTTTTTACATAGGTTTATAAGTTTAAACACCCTAAACCAAAGAAACCTAAGAGTCTTAGAATTTATGAATGTCATGTTGGCATTGGAACTCAGGAACAAAAGATTGGTACATACTTGGAGTTTGCTAAAAACGTTATTCCTCGTATTGTGAAACAGGGATATAATGCTATACAATTAATGGCTATTATGGAGCATGCTTACTATGCTAGCTTTGGCTATCAGGTTTGTCTCTTTATCATGTAGTCATGTCATGTACTGAAGTAATTTCCCTAACATCTTAAAAAAAGCCAAGTTGTGTGGTCAAGTATTAAAAAACGTATCGTCTTTTTAAGAGTATACAAATATTGTTGCGAGTGACTGTATATCTGATATCCACATCTCGTTAATTAACACTTTACCCACTAAGAGTCTATTAATAGATTTTATAATGACTAAACTGCGGGTCTTTATGCAAAATAAAAATTGTCCAAGTCAATTATACAAAGCAAAAATTAAATGAAATTATATTTTCTTTTTTGATAATTTTAATATGTCGAAAATAATGCAATAGTATCCTGAAATTAAGATATTCCTTATCATTAGTTTTCCTACTGTCTTTACATTTTTGTATTGGAATTATTCGTTTTTACTATAAATGCATAAAATCCGCAGTCTTGTAATGACTGTGTTCTATCTAAAAGGAGTTTAATAATATTTTGTAGTTCATGCAGAATTCATGCATATTTATATAAGATTTAATCAATTTTATCAAGGTGACCTCTTTCTATGCTGCTTCATCTCGCTATGGTAACCCAGAAGAATTAAAAGAATTAATAGATACAGCACATCAACATGGTTTATATGTTTTATTGGATGTGGTGCATTCTCATGCGTCCAAAAATACATTGGATGGATTAAATATGTTTGATGGTACTGATAATTGTTTCTTCCATACTGGTCATCGTGGACAACATCCCCTTTGGGATAGTAGATTATTTAATTATGGAGAATACGAAGTACTTCGATTTTTACTTTCGAATTTACGTTGGTACATCGAGGAGTATGGTTTTGATGGATTTAGGTAATGATCCTTAAAGTTTGTTTGATCATAATCTATCACTTATACGAATTATAATATATTATATTTACATAGATTTGATGGTGTTACATCAATGTTGTACCATTCAAGAGGATTTGGACAAGGTTTCAGTGGTCATTACGATGAATACTTTGGGCTTAATGTTGATGTTGAAGGTTTAGTCTATTTAATGCTTTCAAATTACATGTTGCATCATTTTTATCCAGAAATCACTACAATAGCGGAAGATGTCAGTGGAATGCCTGGAGTCTGCAGGTATTATAGTATATATTTGTAAACTGTCGTTAAATAATTTTTACAAATGTTTGTAGAAATATTTGTTCGTTTCGAGATTATACTCGCGTTAAAATAATTCATTTTAGTGTTCACGGTATAATAATTATTTTTCGTTAATATTAAAGGCCAGTTAATGAAGGTGGCTTAGGATTTGACTATCGATTAGCTATGGCTATCCCAGATAAATGGATTAAACTTTTGAAAGAAGTGAAAGATGAAGATTGGAAAGTTGGCGAAATTGTCTGGACATTAACTAACCGAAGATGGATGGAGAAAACTGTAGCTTATTCGGAATCTCACGATCAAGCTCTTGTGGGTGACAAGACAATTGCATTTTGGCTCATGGATAAGGAAATGTACACGCATATGAGTACAATAAGTCCACCTAGTGCAATCATTAA
This sequence comes from Halictus ligatus, assembly GCA_028454255.1. NCBI lineage: Eukaryota > Metazoa > Arthropoda > Insecta > Hymenoptera > Halictidae > Halictus > Halictus ligatus. The sequence continues at coordinate 11,007,000 of CM052131.1, forward strand.
TCGCGGAATTGCTCTTCATAATCTTATTACATTCATTACACATGCGCTTGGAGGAGAAGCTTATTTAAATTTCATGGGTTTGTTTTCAAAATCAATTTATGTACCTCCAAATGTTTATTATTTCAATGGCTAATTTGAAGAATTTTAAACTATTAGGTAATGAATTTGGTCATCCTGAATGGTTGGATTTCCCTCGAGCCGGTAACGGAGATAGTTATCATTACGCTCGACGACAATGGAATTTGGTAGACGATGATTTGTTAAAATATAAATTTATGAATAACTGGGATCGTGCCATAAATACTCTTGAAGAAAAATATGGATGGTTACATGCTCACCCTGTAAAGTCTAAATACATATTTTTACTGAAAAGTATATGTATCAGAGGTGTGTGGGAACTCGATGGTCGGGACGGGTCAGGACAACATCGAGTTGAGACGAATCGGTTTCTCGTACACCTCTAATATTTATACCTGATACATATATCTTTAATAGTACTCCTAATAAAAAATATTAATTTTTACAGGCGTATGTAAGCTGGAAGCACGAAGATGACAAAGTAATCGTTTTTGATCGTGCTGATCTTATATTTGTTTTCAATTTCCATCCAGAAAAATCATTTCCTGATTACGCTATTGGTGTAAAGAATCCAGGAACTTATAAAATTCTTTTATGCAGCGATAGTAAAGAGTTTGGCGGAGAAGAACGTGTCGATACAAATGTAAAACATTTTACAATGCCAGAAGGATATTCTGCGTATTCAAATAGGATGATGGTTTACATTCCTTGTCGAACCGCAATTGTCTATGGTCGAGGTATTTTTGTTACAAATATTAAAATTGCCTTTTACCGTTTGTAATAATCTTAATTAATGTTGATCTTTTATTTTTAGAAACGTGATCACATTTAATGGGCCTAGCCGAAATAAGAACTGATATTAAGTCCTATGTACAAATAGAATGAAATTATTTTTGTACCAAAGTTTACAACCAAAATCTTTTAAAATGTTATACTCATAGAAAAAGTACAAATTTTTTTGGAAACTCAACATGACTTTTTACCGTACTATACTTCAACATGAGCATACATATTTATTTATTCAGAACATGTTCCTATGGATTCGCAATATTCGAAATCACACTACACTCAATACATATACACATATTTACTCATTAATTTTCTTATATTAGAAACTATATTCATTTAAAAATACTATGTAAAACTACATATTATACTGGATTAAAGAATTTATATTTTTAGATACTATGTTTTTAGCATCTACAAATGTTTTTAATAAAATGGGTATGTTTTAAAATGTTGCAACATTTATTTATAACATAAAATATAAAGTTGATATTAATTCATTTAATTTGTACTTTGTATTTGTATCAAATTAATCATTTAAAAAATAAATAAATATTAATAAAACCATACATTTCATGAAATTGTACAATAAATGAAGTGTTATATCGTACTATATAGTATACATTTCTCATAAATTGAAAACAAGTTGCATTCTATTAAAAGAATACTGTTCTATTAAGTTGTATCAGCCCTCTTCTTTTTAAGTTACAGGTTTTGGTATTTCTACATTAAGGATTCGCAAAGTTTTTACAGTTTATTGTCTTATTAAATTAAATTTTTTTGTTCATATATTACATTCCTAAATTCTACTTCATTTATATCATAATCTTTCATCTTGTTTTCTAAGATCCACCATTTGTTTAAGCATCCTATATCCACTATTCTTTGATAAAATGTTATATATCGTGGTCTTAAATAAGGACAGAGTGTTTTATACAAGGAACATGCTTCATCGTAGTTGTCCACCCACATTATTGAAAAAATACCAAAGTTTAATCGTCGTAGAATTCCTTCGTTGTAACATTGTCCTATCCATTTAACATGATTTTCAGATACTGGATTTCGTATTGATTCTCCAACTTGCATTAATTTCATAGTATTTTGTAATAATTGTTCTTGAAAGGTACGTTCATCCGCGTTGTATTTATTTAAATACACACAAGATGCTGTAACTAATGGAATACATTATTAATTAGCAATAATAATATTTTTAATTACACAATTATAAATAATACATACGAGTGGTATATGTTATGGCTTTTAAGGGTCGTTCTTTACATTCTTTAACAACATTTTCTGCTACTTCTTTATAATCTATGTAAACATTTTTCCAATAACGTCCTAAAAGTACACTTTAATGAAGCGAAATGTTTGCTACATTGTGTTTTTATAATTAATTTATAATTTACTTACCCCATCGCTCTAGAAATGTTCCTTTTAGTCTTTCTGGTGTTTCAAAATTTTGTATTTTTTGTGAAAGATCAGTGATTGAATTTTTTAATTTTAAAGTAAATTTATAATTTTGAAACCGTGTAAGTTGCTTGTAGCTCATGTTGGTCAATAAATTATAACGTTGAATGTATCGAAAATGTAATTTCATTCACATTATCGCATCGTGTTTCATTCGTATACATTTACACGTTCGTTAGAAATTTCATAGGTTAAGTGTGTTGTTGGAAACGGTATAGGTTAACTTCACCAGCTGATCTTGGATATATTTAAAAAGTTCAAGATTTGCTGTATGTTAATTTCGTTTACTACAAAATTTCATTTCATTTATTACAAAAATGGATTTAATTAAATCAAATGAACTGGCAGAAATTATTTATTTTATTACAGGATGTTATGGAAGGGAACAAGTATAAAATATTCTGACATAGGTGTGCATATACAAATTCATTATTGAAAATCTTTACATACATTTATTTTTACATTCATCAAGTCTTTCAGACTAACAGACAATTGCTAGCATGCAGCAGACTCAGAATCACGCACGCGGCCGTGAGACAAAATAATACCACAGACGAGGTATAGGATAGACCTAACATCAATGCATTTTCGTGTCCCACGGTTGTGGGGTCACATAACCCCATTACCATTTTCGTGTCACATCCTACCGTATCGGTCGGAACTAATATTGTGGAACCAATATTCTACGATGGCGCTGTTGCTGATACAATTTTAAATCTCATGTCGAGGGTTCTAGTTCAGACACCGCGCTCTCTGGCATCAAGTATGTATAGGTATATTTGAACCAGAATTCATAGAGACATTTATTGTACTTTCATATGTTGTTGGCAATGTATTTGAAAGGTTAACGTTTTACTGTCTGGCGGAATCCTAACAATTTCTATTCGCGAGAAGTTTTAAGAAATTTGTTTTTTATTTAATTTTAATATGTTGTAAACATGAATCGAAATCTAAATAAGAAGATATCTGAGATATTTTCCGATGTTCAATATAACAAAACTTGCCATCAAAGTAACTTGAAAAAATTGAAGAAATATTACGAGCAAGTAAGTACGGTGGCGTATTACACTAGGTTACAAAAACGTTTTATTATAAGTGTAAACATTATTCAATTGACTCTTTTTAATCAATTGCAGGCTGATTTAGAAGCTTTTTGGGATGCTTTTGTGGGGAATTTCAGAATTCCTCTCTCCAATGATCAAAAACATCCAAGAATTCAAAACACTTTGGAGTTTATCGCCGAATTTGCTGTCAGGTTGCTTACTGCTTCAGACGACGACGAAAGTGCACAGGAGGAACCACTGTGCCCCTTTCTTGTTAAAATGTTTGATTTCCTTCTAACAAGTCATTGTGCTAAAGACAAAGCTGTTAGATTTCGTATTTGCCACTTTTTGAACCTTTTATTGAATTCTATGGGAGATCAGGCTTTCATAGACGATGCTCTGTGTGATAAAATTACTATTTCTATGATGGACTGTTTATTAGATAAGTCGCCAAAAGTCAGAGTACAAGCTATCCTTGCGTTGCACAGACTCCAAGATCCATCGGACGATGAATGTCCAGTTATAAAAATGTACATATTTCATGCTACTAAGGATCCAAATGCTGAAGTCCGTGTAGCAACATTGATGAGTATGGGAAAAAATAAAAAAACTCTGCAAGTGGCATTAAGACGTACCAGAGATGTCAATGAAAGAGTACGTAAGGTGGCATACGAATTCATTAGCAAAGTTACAGTGAGATCATTCACTATTACTCAGAGAGATCAATTGTTGAACGATGGTCTGAAAGATAGATCAGAAAATGTCAAACAGTGTGTGGAGAATGTCTTGTTACCATCGTGGTTAAGACATTTTAATGGTGATTTTATCAGTTTAGTCAGAGCTCTTGATGCTGAATTTGCCACAGATATAGCTGCAATGGCTTTGAAAACATTATTCAAGTAAGTTATTAAAATTTTCGCATCTTTTTGATATTTTCGTTGCTTTTATTGATACAACAAAAAATGTTTTAAAAGCTTGAATACTTATATTAAATCATATTTAATTTTTATTTCTTTAGGAAAAGTGCAGTAAACACTTTGATACAACAATTACCAATAAATACGGAAACGAAATTAATCCCACTGGATCAATTAACCAGTGAAAATGTATTCTACTGGAGGTGTTTAATAGAGAATTTTCATTGCAAACCTTCTGCAGAAGAACTGGAAATGATTTTACCAGAATTGTCTGCATTTTGCACATATATTGGGGATTATTTAGCATCAATATCCTTAAATGAAAATGAAATATGGGCAAACCACATGCAAAAGTTCATTCTTTTACAATTATTTGAAATAGCAACTACGTATGATTTGTCCGATGAAGCTGGAAGAAAAGCATTGAATGAATTGATTTGTAACACATTAATAAGCAACTACTGGTCTGAAAAAATTATTGAATGTGTAGTTACACATTTACAGAAAGTTATACCAGATGTAAACACTAGATTTGATGTTTTGGCTAACATCATCAGTGATATAAGATTGCCTCTGAAAGAACCTACACAGAGTGTACAAATTTCGGAAGAGGACCAATATGACATTACTTTGAGAGTAAGTTCGTAATATCGATGTTATTAGTATTGAATATTAATTTATAATCAATTTAAAATTATATATTTAGAGAGCAAAACTTCGTGTAAAACTATTGGATCTGAAGGAAGAGGAATATCAAGCTATACAAAACAAACAGTATTTAAGGGCTGATCAATTGAAGAACGAGATCAATCAATTAAATGAAGAGGTAACGAAATTGTTACAACCACAGGCTGTAACAGCTACAGAGGAAATAAAGGAGAAAAATGATCCAGAAACAATGGTTAAATGTCTAACAATATTGCGCACTATGATGCAGTCGGTGAATTCGTTAACACCGACTCTTAGGAGTATGATGCAAATAACTCTTGATGGCTTAGACGTGAGTGTCCCACACTTTTATTCGTTTTCAAATTTTAGATATAATTTTTGATTCCAGCATTCAGATGACAAAGTTACCATATCTGCAATAGGCACATTCTGTATTTATTGCATATTGGATAAAGAATTGGCTAAAAAATACCTCATGATGCTGTTTCTACAATTTTCTTTGGAACCAGAAAATCTAGAAATTTGGATTATAACATTGAAAGGAATTTTTGATCTCTGCTTGTCGCATGGACTTGAATATTTGGATATGATAGAAAATGAAGACGAGACTGCTAATAGAACTGAAAAATCTCATACTGTGAAATTGTACAGTCATAATGATCACGAAGTTTCTCTGACATCAATGCAACAATCTAACAAAGAGAAAAATCATTCTAATTTTATCAGAATGATAATCCCATTCTTATATCACACGGTAAATATAAATTAAATTATATCTAGTACGATGAATATTGAATATTAAATATCATTTAGTTCTTTTAAATAAAAGGATCAAGGTTTACGGACGATTGCCACGGAAGGTATTTGCAAGCTGTTACTGAATCGTCGAATAAGTAGCTCGACTTTGTTATCAAGATTAATTCTTCTATCATATAACCCAGTGAATGATAATGACTTTTACCTACGGCAATGTTTAAGTGGTTTCTTCGACAATTTCCTGGTGCGTGTGCCAGATGCCCAAGAAATGTTGGAAGAAACATATTTGCCAACGTTACGGACTATATCTAATGCACCCGAAACCAGCAGTTTGCAGGAAATCGATCCTTACGACGTGTCCAGATTCATATTGAATTTGACTAGTTGCAAAATTCGCAAACATGGCAAAGAAAATTATTATTGCTCTCACAATAGTCTTGTTTTTATTATTCTGGCGGAAATGTTGAATCCTCTTAGTAGTATTAGTCAGGAGGTTCTTGTTAAATCTTTGAGAAATTTACATTTGGAAATCGAAGATGACGCGATGAAACAAAATTTACAATCCGCCATTGATAAGGTCGCTAAACTGGTAAGTGAATTTTTTGTTCAAAATAAAAGAATGCCATTGTAATCATAATTTTAGAAATTATCGACTCCCAATGTTAACACGTTAATATTTTTTCTAGGTGAAAGAGAACGATAGACGATTATTCAAGTGTGTGGAAGAATTTAAGCAGAAGTTAGAAACTCCGAATGCGGTCGAAATGCCAGCAACAGACGAAGACACAGAAGCTGATGAGTAAGGGTTGTTTAATAATTAATAATAATATCGAATATAAAATCAAAGTATATTAAATAATATGCCTGTACCTAATAATCAAATAAATTTTTCATACATTTTGTAAATAAAGAGACAGGTAGTACAATGTTTTCTCGATAAATGTCTAACACATGGGTCCGGCCAGAGACACTTATCGGCCAGGAAATACAGATACTATTTTTGGATCCAATGCCGAACGTATGTAGAAAGGACAGCGAAGGTCGAGAACCTCGGTCATCGAGGAGTGTAATATAATACTGGTCGCGTATATCTGTGTAAGACCACACTAATCCAATAACAAAACTTCTATATTTTTAATTATTTCTTTATGGTGCTTTCTCCAACATATTCGTGGCATTTTTCTCATGAAAATAATACCAAATATGATATTCCGGTGGTATAAATCGCATCGTCCCTATACCTCGTCTGTGTACCTACCTACCGTTACCAAGCTCTAGCCTATAGCCGCTGCGATCTCTCCCATACCTACAGTCGCCGCGCTGCCCTGCTTACCCACAATCGCTACGCTCCCTCTCTTACCTACACGGCTGTAGGTCGTCGGCGCGCTCTTACCTACCTACCGTCGCCGCGCTCTTACCTACAGCTGCTGCGCTGTCTTCCTTACCTACAATCGCCGCGCTGCCCTGCTTACTGTAGGTATGGGAGAGATCGCAGTGGCTACACGTAAGAGCGCGTCAGATGTATGTAAGCGTAGTGACTGTGGGTAACCAGGGCAGTGCGACGATTGTAGGTAAGGGAGAGACCGCAGGGACTATAGGTAAGAGCGCGGCAACGGTAGGTAGGTAAGAGTGCGTCGGTTGTAAGTAAGGGAAAGAGCGCAGCGGCTATAAGTAAGAGCGTGATCGTGTTGGCTCTAGATACGACAAGTATCGTGTAGGCTCTATTCCGGCATTGAGTGCGAGAGAAGTGCCTCTGCTATATACTAGACAGTGAGAGAGAGAGAGAGAGAGAGAGAGAGAGAGAGAGAGAGAGAGATACAGCGATAAGGACGGAAAATGTATGTGGTGGGGATGATCGCGTTCAGCGTCAGGCGGGAGCGTCGAAAAGCCGATTTCCAGCGTCTTTCCTGGAAATCGTCACGTTTCATGCTTGAGTGCATGGCAACAGAACCGAGCAGCTTCTACCATGAATCTAATCATTATCCAGGAGGATAATGCGGAAAAAGATGGATCAGAATTTGCAGACAAATTTTGATGGCAAATTCATAAAAAATCAAGGGCAGATTGCTTGCTGCAGTTACTTTCTTAAAAAAAAAAACGACATTACTGGCAAAAAAGTAAAATTTAAAATTAACAATGTTTTATAGTCAGTGAAAGAATGCAGGGTTTCATACTTCTATTTATTTGTCATAATACACGTTTACACATAAATCATTTTTTGTATATATATATATATGTATATATATAAGCGAAGAAAATGAAGAAAATAAGTGTACAACAATATAAACTATATAGAATGATATGTATAGACTTATATGCGATAAAAAGCGTTGTTGTGCAAAAAGCAACTACAAAATGGTAATTAAAACAATACACCTTAATTGTATTGAGTACAGTTTGAGTATAATATATTGATATATAATACCCAGTGTGTTTAAGTTATTTGGAGAGACTAGAATGCCTCGAGGGGAATAAAAGATGCAACACAATTGTTCTGGCAAAAGTTGTTTGGTCTAAAGTCTAGAGGGAAACAAAATGAAACATGTACAATACATGAGACTTTTAGATTCATTTCATTTCATTAAATAGAACATTTACAGAACTTTGATTAAAAATTTAGAAATGTATAATATAACATTCTTCAACATAGCAGAAGTTATTTGCTGTGCGAGATGTATATGATTGGAAAGTGATCAAGTACTTGTATTTTAAAGATCGGAATAACGGAATTCACAAAAATTTGGAATAAAAGCTGTAATTAAGATTGTAAGTATGCAGTAGATTACAGACAAATTTTAATAGTAACTAACAATAATTTCTTTGTTTAAACTTGAATGAGATTGATCATTGAAATTGTGTGAATACGCGCCCCTTTATTAGAAAGTTACGATAGTATAGTATATCAATAAATAAACATACGTTATCTGCAAGTGTCCGAAAATAAACAAAGTATTGGTAAAATTTCAATCCACAAATTCGTCACTCATTTTTGCTTAGAGCATAACTCTCTGAAACATGTAGCATACGTTAAAAAGAAAAATCAAGTTTTCTAAAGAAAAAAGGAAGTGATACTTTTTACGATTTCTGATTTTAATAGAATTTGAGCCACAAAATATACTACTTTTATCTCACTTTATCATTCGATACTTCATTATGTGTCCCTCTATACAAAAATATAATTCTCTTCAATCCTTTCGTAGAATTCCAGCATTTCCATAGAACTCGCACAATGCGTATTACACGTGCGCTACTATGTTAAGATGAATCATATCAAATTTCGTTGAGAACGCTGCAAAGAACGCTTCCCAAAAATAGCGTAAAAGGAAAGGTTTGGAATGTATCAGTGAAAGTAGCTCCTCCTGTATCATAAAATTATGTTCTTTATTGTCCCATTGAAGAAGGTAAGCAAAAATTTTTCATCTCTAAAATGGCTCACTGAAGAATTAGTAAGCCCACATCTGAGATTAAAATGCAGTATATCGGGTACTGCACTATATTTATACTTGATCTGCTTGGAAGTATTGTCGTGCGACTGCCCCTAACACGATCTCTGCACTGAACACACCTACAACGTTACAAATATGTTAAATTAAGTTTCCTTTTGCTGTTAACATAACGTGCGATTAAAAGGTCTTTCAACATTTACAGCCTGTCCCACTGTATTGGAGATATCTCTGAAAAAGTTAATATATTTGTATAAAATGTAATATGAATCGAAGGTACATTGAAAACACTAATGCGTTCTTACAGAATATTTGGTAATGTTTTGGCATACTTTCTACTATACATATAGTATAATGTTTCGTACGAAACAGGTAGTGACTTTTATATTTTCCGAATGCGGTCATGTAAGGTTCTTAACCTTAACATATGTTTTCCTTTAAGTTTATGCTGCATAATAGACTAAACATTTTTTATGGAAATTGTATCAGATGACTGAGAAGAAGTACAACACAATGATATCATTTTATGTTAGACATTCTGTGCATATGCTGCTTGGAGGTTTCAGGTCGTTATCCTCTTACAAAATGCATTTGATACTAGTTTTATTAAATCTGTGTAAAAATGTATCAGTATTTTAAATGTACTTTCGATCCATATTACATTTTGAACACATACACTCATTTTTGCAGAGATATTGTCAGTAAATTGTTGTGGAACATCCAGTAAATGCCGTGAAAGTCATTAATGATAAGCACTAATGAATCACTGTCCAAAAAATTTTTACTTTTTTTTGCGTTCCGAATTAAACCGGTACTAAGAAAAAACGTATTGTGTAAAACGTTAACTCCGAATTTTAACAGGAAGAATAATTATGGGGAAAAATAGGTAAGTTAGTTGTTTGCTTATTTTCGCTATTTAACGGTGTGCAAAAATTCTCTATTCTCTCTAACACATACTCTCAAAATTGTTTCTAACGATTCAGTTGACTATTCTAATTGTAGAAAATTAAGAACGCCCAAAAAAATTATATTATATATTTATGCAATGCAACACACTTATGATGACGCAGTGCTTATTGTTAGATTTACGTCTGTAGTCTGATTTATGTATATATACAAGTTTTTTGTCAATGAAGGGCGGAGTTGCGGTTTAATTTGGTTTCAGGGTACCTTTGACCGCTTTATCCGACGGTAACGTTTGCGCGGCATTCAATAGGTTAAATTCAAGTACTTTTATCGTTTAATACTTTCTTTTTGAATTGTTCTTCTCTTTAAAAACATTATTAACTATAATTTTAAGATTATGAATATTTTTAATGTCTAAGCGTTAATACAATTTACAGGTAAAATATCACCTTACCAGTGTAAAGAGTATTTCATTCAAAGAATATTGTATTTGCTTGAAGTTGTTGTTGTATTGCAATAAAAAAATATTAAAAACGCATCATATTTCTACATGAAATAATTTTACAATAATTTTAAAATAACTGAGTAGAGAACAGTATCTTTTTTATTAACCCTTATTTAACTTGAATAAAAAAAACCTACTATTCACAGAATTAATTGTAAGTTTATAATGTTTATTACAATACTTTAAAAGGTATAAATAAATTAGTAGATAGGTGCATGCGTAGGTTTTTGGAAATTCAAAACTGACCATTCCGGTACGCCGACTTTTTGCCGATGATAAAGTCAGGCCGGTGAACAATAATAACAAAGTATGTATGACCATTTGTACTTATTATCAGTAAAATAGTAAATTATAATACACATATTTAAATGGTAATTGAAGGACAGTGAAGAATCACTTACTGATATTTGCACGTAACACATCGGAAAGAAGATGCAGGTCATTTTCGTGAGAAACGATGACATAAGTTAATTTATTACTATTCATTTCTTGGATTTGCGCGAGGGATCTGCGCGTTTTTTCCATTGCTCCACCCGCACTCTCGATAATTTCTGCGATCGCCGGTGGCGACGGTATAACACTTGGTGTCACATAAAATATTTTACCCTGTCAAACAAAACGAATTTTCACAGACATTCGAGATATAACGATGTTAAATAACTTTATCACCACACAAATACATTGGTGTGCGAAATTAAAGCATCACTAAATTTTCATTCAACGTAGACTTAGAGACTGGAGTGTCACCTTTAAAATGACCCCTCGACGGTCGCTGTATGATTTTTTCTGGCTAAGTTATTGAACATTGTATGAAAGATGTGTCGCCGGCATTCAAACAATGTCTATGGCATTCGAAGAGGAAATTGTTCGGGTGAACACCGCATGTATGTTTGTTTACTTGGTTTATACTTATTGCGTATTGAGTAGCCAGCAGTTTCTTAGTGATCCTTTAATTTTGCATACCATTTTGTACATCTGAACATAGTGTCTCATCTTGATTTCATACAATTACTTTTTGAACTATCTGTTATTCGAAAAAAACTGTTCTCACAATATGTACAGGGTGTATAAAAATTATATGTCATGACTACAGTAAATTCTCAATATAAGCTCCTACAAGCCTAACGTTTAAAGGTCCCTGAATTACCCATACCCATCTAGAAAAAAATGCTCAAAAATTTTATTTTACGCAAGGTTTACCCCTTAAAGGCCTGCGCTCACGCGGGCTTCGAACTATGCCAACGGCCGCGACTCTCTGCGTCTCTTTCTTTCCCATACACTGTCGTTCTTTGCGTCCGAAACTTTCATCGCTCATTATAATATATTGATGAAAGTCCCAAAAAAATGTTAGGCCTGTAGGGGCTTATATCCAGAATTTACTGTAGTCGTGACACATCATTTTTATACACATTGTGCATCACAATGAAAGTGAGCTTGTCGTATAATGACATAAAATGTCTTTTTCTTATAAAGTATTAATTGGCTTTATGTCACTATTGAAAAGCGTGGATTGTAGTTTACAATCGATTAAAAATATGTTAGCAATGACGTTAAAGGCACGACTAGAAAAATTGGTAAAATTATCAAACGTGACTAGTTAGAAACATGAATTTTTGGAATCTAATTCTTGGGTGGCGAGATCTGGATCAAAACACAGGACTGCAAACGTTCCATCTAAACTGTACTTTTCTAGCAGTCGGTATAAATTATTAGTTAAATATATTAGGTTCGATAGGTAGTTTAGGTTCGAAAGGTGTTGAATCGTTAGAATTTTATCCAATATACTAAAAAGAGGAGTAAAATAAAACAATCACCTTAAGTACTGTTCCTCGGTTAGGGCTTACTAGAGCCTTTTCAATACTAAAATTAAAATTTTTCTCGAATTCTGAATCGCCAAGCATATATCCACTTTCATCTAAGAATGTATTCCTTGCGAAACAATCGAGTAACCACTGTAACGTGACAATATATTTACAACGTGATAGACAACACAAAAATTTTACAGTTCTTATTGGTGTTGACATCACGAGATGTGTAGCATCCCTCCAACTGGCAGCCATTGCACCACCTAATTCCCGAATTCTCTGTTGGGAAAATAGTATACCATAATACTGACAATTGAAAAATGCGACTTCATATTTTAGTATTGTGAAACAGGAAATTCGCAATCTAGCGAACTTATAACTTCTTATATTCACATTACCTTTGCATGCTTTCTAGGATTAATACCAGAAAATAATATCCTCGGTTGCTTATCTGGAGATGGAGGATCGGGATTAATGACAACTACGGGCTCGTCCAAGCCCAACAAATGTGGATCTTTGTTCAGCAACGGGCCGTCTAGCCGCGGTTTTTTATACTTTCTTATCGAGTTTGGACCCTGACCAACCTGTTTTACTTTATCATAAGACTCTTGAGTAATGTTTATTGGCATTTTCCATGCAGCTAAAAAGTATATTTTTTCAATTATGCTACAAATTTGGTACAAGAGAGAAATGGAAAGAGCTACAATTTTTTATTCTAAAAGAACATAATCAGCAATGTTCACGATACCCATTAAATGAGGCACTAGAGAATAATCCAATCTGAACGGATTGCTGAGACTGTACTGTTGATATTTTGGACTTTCGATTTGATGCAGGACATTCATTTGCCCGCATAGTAAGTCCGTTAACCATTGCGCATTTACTACTCCAGTCTGCCACTCCCGCGCCTTTTTATATTTTTGACCGTCGGGTCTGAAATAGTATTCTTTTACTATTATGTACATTGCGACCATTTATATGAAGACGATTTCTACTATTTGTTATGCATATTTCAAGGAAACAATCTCATCGATTTGTTTTTCAATAACTTATATAAATTCATTACTCTTCTATGGCTCTTTTATCACTACTAACTATCAAGAATTCCTGAAATTGTATAATTTGGGGTATGAAAAATAGATTAGAACCATCATTTGAAATTTTTAACACACAAAACTAATATAAATTGTATTTTTAATCCAAATAGTGATTATTGGTAAGCTAAAATCTGTTTTCCATTAAACTTATTTTTTGTCTATCGATTCATATAATCTTGTTAACACTGATTCATATCAAAACCAAATTATAACTAGTACTTATAAGCATTAATTTAGATACAAATATTACATAAAATTCTTGTAAGTAGAGAATAAATCTATTTTCTAAGCTTGAATAAAAATTTGCAAATATTGTCCACGTATATATGGTCAGTGTAAAATAAAGTAAAAATAATATTTCACTATTATATATCTCTATAGTAAAAGCGATTTTCATACTAGACTCGATAAAACACTTTGAATACGTTATGGACTGTAAGGAGCGGCGAAGAGATGTACGTATATTAACGATTCTGAACGTTACCTTCTGCAAACGAGAAGAGTGTTGTGCCTGGTAAAGTAATTGGTAACTTTCGATCCCAACGCTTCCAGCATATACTTGACCTTTACGCGTTCCTCCCCTTCAAATCCAGACAATGATACAATTTGTTTCCCACACGGAAGTTCTGTCAAGCTGAATGGTGTTGGGAAATGTAGCGCGTGCCAAGGCGGTAGTACCTGCTGCTTATTGACAACATCGGACAGCCAGTGGGCACTGACACAACGTTTTCCTTCGCGGAGCGCCTGCACCACTGTTGGATGTTTCTGTGTGATAGCAAGCACGTGGGTGGCCCGGGTGCAGTATTGGGGTTCGACCTCACCCCCGTGTCTTTCGATAACTTGCTTCCATATTGATACATCGTTCGGACGTTGCACGTCGTATTCAACAATAACAAAGATACAGCCTAGCAAAAATAGATCTGGTGGCACTGAAAGCACAAACAACGAAACGTTATTTCCAAAGATTGGAAAATTGATATTGGGGACAACGGAAGAGGAAGCAGCGAAGAACAACGCACTAGTTCAAGCTGATTGTTTATTGTATTATTAGGATACGTACGATTAGTTCTTATTCATTTAGGATAAAATTGATTTTGATGAAAAATACGGTGTTAAGCGGAAACTAAACAAGCAAGAAAGTTCAGGGTCGAGTCAAAAGATACAGGAGACTCTCCTTTGTATATCCATATAGCTAATTTTATGAACTTTCAGGAGAACTTTATCTAGCAGGAATTTACTATACAATAATGAATTCTACAGACATTTCTGGTAAAGAAACCATTCACGAAAAGTATTTGGTTCAGTTAGTACATCAGCAGGCCAAGAAAATATTCATTGACAGGGTGTGTGCGACGCGTTCGCGGTCATTGCAGTCTTTTCTCAACTCGACAGGGCTGTTACCACGCGTAGTCAATATTGGTGCCACTCAAATACGTCTTTGCTTAGTATGTTTAATTACGTACATTTTTTTTGTTTCTTTTTCTTGGGTGCCAATCCTTACAAAAAATCATAAAACTACGAGGTATATCCATATTTCATTGTGGAAATACTTAATAAAGACAATTAAATACAAAAACTTACCTATTTCTGATGTAAACTAATTAAAAAATGTTTCCACCTTGCTTGACGCTTATAAAGTAAACAATATTTATATTCAGCATTAACTCATTGGTTCCAATGATGGATTAAAACTGGTATACGGAATTAAACTCTTTACAACTATAATTTTTTCCTTTTGATAAAAATGTTTTCAAATTAATTTGTTATGCATTGACAGTGTTCTATTGCTCCAAACAGTGTTTAAATGGTTATAACGATTTTATGTATGAAACAAACCTATAGCTTTTACGATTGAGGCACAAACTACTTATCAAAATAAAAATTTTGTACGCTTTCTTCAAAATCGAATGTCTTAGACAGTAGATGTGAAGCAGAGGAATAGCTACCAAATTCGCACCCAACAGATCAAAATTTACAGGAATCATCTATTAATTACTGGAATGCAAAATAGGTTTTGTTATTATTCAAATCTAATCGCAACATCGTAGAAAAAGGCCAAGGAAAGCGACAGATATTTTCTCTTCTCCCTGTCATTTTTCTATGCAAGTTATCTGAAACTGGTTTGTATGCAATCCCAATTGGAAAACTGGAAAACGAGACGTTGGTTTCCGCATTGTTTTGTAAATAGAGTGCAGATGATTATGTTCATGAACCATTCACGGTATCTTAATTAGTAATTTGAAAAAAAATAAAAAAAGCATACGTTTTAGATTTGGATTGTGTCCGTAGAACTGAGCTTTCGCCTGTGGCATCACTGGGGCGTACTGCATCTTTATTGGAGCCCCGGATGGTGCTCCATTCGTAATGTTCGCCACGGTCCTCCGCTGATAAGCCGCAAGGAGCTGTGGGTCCTGAGACGGCGGTGGTGGTGGCCTGTGTTGGGCGGTCATTAATCTTAGCTGACCAGCAGCACTGCCCTCGGTCGCGCTACCTTGTAATCTGTTCGTCAACATATTTGCCAATGCAGTTTTCGTTTTCGCATTGACAACTAACTGTTGATCCGGTGATATTTGAACGTTGTTAGGCAATGATGTGAGAGGTGGTTCCTGCTGCGCATTCTGTTGCTGCTGCTGCTGTTGTTGCTGTTGTTGCTGCTGCTGCTGTTGCTGCAGGTGTTGCAACTGTTGTAGTCTCGCCATTTGCTGTTTCTGCATGTGTAACTGCGCTATATGTTGTGGAGTTAGGGGCTGGCCTTGTTGGAACGTTTGACCAGGCTGGGCGGCTGGTGGACCTTGTACGTTTTGTCCGGTTTGCACGATAACTTGGTTAGAAGAATTGATAGGCGTTAAAGCTGGTGGTTGAACGCCGGTATGTACTGGTTTTTGGCCAGGTGTCTGCGCTATTTGCGGCCCTATCATTTGCGGTCTTGGTTGCTGAACCCATTGCAAGCCGCCTGGCTGCACTGGTTTACCAGGACTCCTAATAACCGCGATATGGGCCCCTTGTTGTGCTTGGCGATTCTGCATTTGCCTTTGTAACAATAGGTTCTTCTGTTTCTGTATCTTTTGTATAAATTGGGCTCTCTGTTGCGGATCCATTTGTTGTAATTGTTGATGGGTTTGGGCATCCAATTGAATCAATTGTCTTGGTTGTTGAGGTGGTTGTTGAGCCCATTGTCCACTGGGTCTTTGAGCACCAATTTGTTGCTGCTGCTGTCTTTGTAATTGTAAATGATATTGTTGTTGTTGCCACTGCGAATCTCTTTGTACAATAAAACTTTGTTGATTTGGTCCCATTAATGGCTGATTTGGAGGCTGTTGTTGCAACTGACCATCCCTTATAACAAACTGTTGAGAACTTTGAGGCGCAGATTGTTGCAACTGTTGCGATATTTGCTGAATTTTTTGTTGCTGCTGCTGCTGTTGTAATAATATTATTTGTCGTTGTTCAGTGGTCAACTGTTGTGGTGGAGCTTGCTGCTGATTCAGCTGATGTGCTCCAATCTGTTGAGCCTGTGTTGGAATTTGCTGTTGCTGAAGAACTATTTGCTGTTGCTGTGATGTTAATTGCACTTGTTGTTGTTGGACCAGTTGTTGTTGAGGAGTGATTTGCTGCTGTTGTGGTATGTGTTGTTGTTGATTTAGTTGTTGTTGCGAAAGTATCTGCTGTTGATTCAATTGTTTCTGTTGTTGCGTCAATAGCTGCTGTGGAGACGACAATTGATGTTGAGATATTTGCGAATTCAACTGCTGCGGTTGCTGTGACATTAGTGGTTGCTGCGCTCCTATCAATTGCGGTTGTGGTGTCAATTGAGGTGATGATTGCTGGTTCAGAAGCTGTTGTTGTGTGTAAGTTGGTTGTTGTAATTGTGGATGCTGTGTAAGCTGCTGCGACATCTGTTGCTGTTGTAGTATTGTATGCTGCATATTCATTTGTTGTTGTTGTTGTTGCTGCTGCTGTTGAGGTGGTACTTCGGGTGGTTGTATTTGTGGCACAGATTTCATTTGAGGTACATTATTTTGTTGAGACGCTTGAGGTAACCAGCCAGTTTGAGTAATATTTTGATCGGATACAGAAGACACGATTGTGGAAGCATTCGATAAACTTGTTGTAGCAGTTGGGCGTGAAAGATGTAGTTGCTGCGTACTAACAGTATTTTGCCCACTTGTTGAGAAAGGAAGGGTTGCAATAGTTGCGTTATTAGTATTGACATTATGCGATGCACTGGAAGCTACAGGTGGACTTGGTTGATTCCAAGGCATACGTTGTTTAAGTTGTTCCAACATTGCTTTAGTTCTATCTTGTTCTTCTTGCGTAATATTGTTATCTGTATCTTCATCCATAAAACCAGTAATCATAGCTGTGGAACTATTTGGATATATTAAAAGTCTAGGGTGAAATTCCACTTCGCTTATAATAGTTCCTTTTCTACAGCATTCTGTTACCCAGTCTGGGGTTACAATTTGTATGGGATGCCGTGTGGCAGTTTCATATTTAAGACCAGCAGCCTTTCCAGTAATTAAATGAGTGCAATACTGGTCTAACCGTAATTGACATTTACCACCTTGTAATGTGATCATTGCCCATAGACTTTTGCTATCCGCACGGCTTACCTGAGACACACATGCTCGTACATTCGAAAACAATTGTGCATCTTCAGGTGAAAAATAGTGCGGCCTAGATCAATGGTACTGCTAAGGAAATTAATTACTTTGAACTATTGATATATAGTTAGTGTTAATAATTATTCATTGAATGATTTTAGTAATTATTAAACTAAAGATTAAGGATACGGTAGAAGTTTGTTACATTTAACAGAATATAAAATCCAGTTCTGTGTAACTGCTGGTATTTCATAAATATCCTTTGCAGCGGAAATATCATTTTCCAACGCATCATAGCCTGCTATTAAATGTGTAACAAAATCACTGAAATAATTTGATCTTTCCGCGCCACTTTCTTGTAGTAAATTTAATATCTGTAAAGAATTAAAAAATGCTGGTTTTAAAAATGATTTTTGCTTCGCTATTAATTATAGACGTTAACACAACTACAAATACGAGTTTGCTTTAAAAAATAATTATAAATATTATAAGTGTTATCAATAAAATTAATTGTTTCCTTTTTCATAAACAATAAATTATGACAATATGTTACAACTGTTATATTAATAATGATACATGTTTCATATTTTGGTTGATGGATTCACACAATAATGGCTAAGATTACTAAACTTTTATTTATTCGATACAGAAACATATTACGTATAAGAACATAGGTGATACAAATCGGACTTTTCAAAAATCTTGTATCATGTCCATAGAATGTTGCAATCTGTTAAAATTGACTCCATTTTATAACCTCTACCGCGCGTATTGTGATCGGTTTAAGGTAATCGAGAATAATTCACAATTTATAACAGTCGCAGTGCATCGATAACAATATCACCCGATTAAAGACAATACATTAAAGGGAATGGAAAAACGCGGGAATCGGTGAAATGGCATACCTTGGGATCACCTTCGCCACTGACGTAGTATTTAACATCGGCGAACAGGGCACCATCGAGTTTTAATTCTTCGAGGCCGGCCCTTATATCGCCCATCCTTGTCAAATTTTAAACAAAATCACGTTCCCCACATCACAAAAAAGCGGCGCGTTTTCTAAAATCACTTTGAAACTGTATATGATATTTGATAACAAAACTCAGCCGCGACGCTTTTGTTATTATTATGATCGTAAGGTTATGTCGCTACATCAGAGTCGAACGACCATACTTTACGTTCGATATATATCGACGACTTCAAGTGTGCCTAATTTGAACGTCCGAATATTTAAATGTAATGTATAATAGTGTAATGTAACAGTGAGGTAGAGTTTGGTAGATTTTTTTTTATTTATATTCACATAAAAATAAATAAATAAATTATATCCATAAGAAGATTAATATCTGTACTTTCATTTCAAAATCCGTTTATTCAATTTAACTGTTCAATTTTACAAACAAGTTTTCCTGATAAAGTTAGGTAATATATTTATTTTTAAGGAATTTTACTAAATCAAAAGTGTACTCCAAGGATAATACAGCGTAGAGGAGTTAGAGACGAACATCATTTCGGCTTTTAAAGATTTAAAAAATGAACATAATTAAGTACAAGAAGTGCAGACTTTAGTTCAACGAGCAGAGTTGTACATAATACCTTTTTCATTAACACGGTCGGCAAATTGCCATCCCCGGACTTGAGTTTTCATTCTTATAATATTTAAAAAATCTGAAAAAATGTTTAGTTTCTTGTTAAAGCCTCTAATTTAATATACAATTGATACTTAAGTTAAATATTTAAATCTTTTTAGAAAAAAATTCTGGAGTCCGAAAAAATGCGAATTTTTTTTTAAATACACATTTTTGTAATAAAAAAATATTAAAAAATAGCTTTTCAGAAAATCACAAAGAAATTTGCTAACCTCATAAATAATATAATTATTTTGTGGTTTAAAATTGCAGAATTTTTTAGTGGATTATTTCTTATTGGTAAGGGTTGTAAGGTATTATTTTGAAGAATATGATTGAAATTGTTTTATAAAAGAGGAATAATGTTGTCAACGCTGATTCATTAAAATTGTAAAAATATTATGAAATATATATAAAAAGAATATTTAAAGTGTACAATTATTACAATAATGTGTTCTATGTTATTTACATCGGGCACAACAATAAAGTATAATTATACATTACAAAAAAAATTGTATAGGAAGAAGTTCCATTATCGCCAATGACTAACGTGGTCGGCAATTTGCGTCACTGAAGGCACAGTGATCATTTTACCTTCGTGGCATTCAGAAATAAATGAAATGAAGTAAACAGCATTTGAACTTGCAGACTAGCTACCTACTCATCGATTTCAATCATTTTTTGGATATATATAATAAATAAATTATTGCTAATTTCTTTGTAATGATCCATTCCTTTTTCCCAGAATTTCAGGATGTTCCACACTTATTTCCGAGCAACATTTTGTTTCTCCTATATTTTCTATAACATAATGAACAAAATTCGTAATTATTTGTTGTGTTTTTACTTCAAAACAGATCAATTTAACATTACTATACATTCTATACGTGTATCATTGCATTTCATACATAAAAAACTTTGGTACTTCCCTTTAGTTTCGTATGTTTACGTTTGAATGCAAACTATGTATCTCGCTAGAGCAAAAAACATGTGTGACTCGGGAAGTGCATTCCTGCATTCCTTACGAGTTACTTTTTTCAGCACCAAGTAATGAAAGAGCTCCTAGTTCTTTAACCATTTTATAGTGATCACGAGTAAATTACTTATGTGTGCCTGATTGAAACGTGAAGGGGCGTTGATCCCTTCGACTCGATAATTCCATAAGGCGGATATTAGAAATGCCCTTGTGGATTTTAACGAGTACCCAGGTTCAAGGTCGTCTGGAGTCCCACATACGAGCAAGGTCGCGCGCCTCTATGACGTACATAACGCACACCTCTGTTGGCCGGGTTGCTGCATTTTAGGCGGATTTTAAATTGTTAATAACTAAAAAATACAGCCCAAATCACAATTTTGTTACTCTTTGTTTTCGTCTTATATTGTCATGGGGAACTACCCCCTACATTTTCTCCCACATATAGTCGAACACCCTGTATATCGATGATATATCTTGGTGTACATTTTAATAAAGAGATTTTAAATTCTTTCCAAATAAATATAAGAACTACTAAATGAAATAAAGAGTTTACATTTAAAGTTTTCGTAATTACCTACATTCAAAATAATTAAGAAGCACTAAAGATGAGATTGGTTAGCATGGTGTCGGGTGATTAAAACAACGTACCATTTGAAAACATTGTTTACTTTATTGTATACTCTTCTTCATTCGCGGAATAGGTACATGTCAGCGTCTAAAATGCTTTTCGCTGTATAGTCCATCGAAACTGTTACACATTGTTTATACTTTTCTATTTCTTCGTTTTGTTGGAACTTGCTCAATTTCTCTGTCACTCTCGCTCTCATCCTCTCCTTCTCTCTTTCTAGCTATCTCCCTTTTCTTACTTTTCTCTTCCTCTCTCTCTCTCTCTCTCTCTCTCTCTCTCTCTTTTTCATACTCAATCGTTCTAATATATTATAACCATACATTTCCTATTTTCTTTAATAATTCTTTAAATTAACATTCACTCTGTTCCTTTCGCTCATAGATAAATAAATTACAGGCTAGTATGTACAAGATCTTCATAGATTTCCTCTCTTATTTAGTAGTCATTTGTCACTTAACAGATTTATTCATTTTGTAAAGACTCTCGAAATATTGAGCTTGGTCTGGTCAGTATACGTCATATGTATATTCCCATTAACATTTGTCGACTTGTGTGTGTATACATACATATTTTCGGAAATTATGTTATTCATTACTTCGAAGTATCGAATATTCATCTGTACGATCGTGGTACATCTTTTCAACAATTTAAACAATTAGGGTAGGAAAGGAAAATTAATAGTTCCACAAATTTTAGATCTTCGAACAGTTTGCAGAATCGTTAAGTTGAATTTTGGTTATTGTAAAATTAAAACTAATCGTTTGTAAGTTTGTATGTACATAAATGTATGTGTCTGTGTATGTGCATATGCATGTGTCCTGTATGTAGATACGTGTGTATGTGTGAGCGTATTGTTTTGTAAGAACACATTCATAATTATTTCAATCTTATTAACAAAGATTTTAAGGAATGTTTAGTAATATAGACTGGTTAGCTACATAAACAAAAAATCGTAACAATAATTAACACTATTTGCTACAACTGAAGAAAGATTCATTGGTACCTGGTGATTGAATAAATTTCTTATTAATGTCTGGTATGGAATGAAAGCTTAATTTTATAATTTAGTTTAATGTCCGTCTCGTGTACACAATTACATGTTTAAGTGGGTGCTTAAGTTTTAATTTTACATATTCCAAGTATAATATCCTCTCAGGCACCTGTGATTATTTACAATTCAAGGACTGAACAATTAAAGTGAAATATAAATTCAATAATATTTGTTTATGGAAAAGAGACTTTAAAAATGTTCTTACCACGATAATCAATTCTATTGGATGTTAAACTTGAAAAATAGTGTTATAAATTAACTGAATAAAACTGCAATAAAATAAGTAATGTTTATCTAATTAAGAGGATAACTATACTTAGCCACATATTGTCCTTATTAGATGATAAAATAAATTAATAATCTTTTTCTAATTAAAATTATAATGTACTGTTTGCGCGTGGACAGGAGAAGTTGAGCTGGAACTTAGGAAGTCAGTAATAGCAAGTATGAAAGGGGAGCAAATGTACTTTTCATAATGCCTTGCAATATAAAATGCGAAGGCGAATCTCTTAACTGTAACGGAGTTACACTTTTATTCTTTACTTGCTTCAAAAATTTTGTGATCTTGAGAAAATTATTTTATGGAGAAATCTCCACTTTGATTATCTTTAACCGTGTTTCGAGACATTACACATTTAAGCAGCCAGCTGTGGCAATCTCTTTTCAGAGCGCACACCTATGTATGTCGCGAGAATCAAGCGATGACGGATATAGTCGGCATGACGCAAAATACTGCCATTTCTCCATGACGGATGTAGTCGTCAAACACAGTTGACTGGTTAAAACGTTACTAAAACATTAGAAACTATAAATAATACTTTATAAGTTTCAACTAATGATTTATAATGTCACGGAAGAATAATATTATTAGTCGCCAAAACATTCTTACTCAAACAATATATGTATATATATATACATTGCTACACTTTAATATACCGAATCTAGGCTTAAAATCAGAATTTATTTATCACATCCAGTTAATCAAATTTCGTTTTCGATTGCCGATTTTTTTTTGGAGTGGACAACATTTATTTTTTTGTCAAAGTAATTACAATTATTGTTCAAAATGTTTGCTTCAGTCGAGAAATGAAAACAAACAGTTCTCATCACTTAATTACAAATTTTTCTGAAATCCCCTGTTATAATAGAAATCGTCTATAAATTAATTTCATTACAACAAGCAACAATGGACAAGTTTCATTATCAGACAAAAGTACGACATATGTTTTAGTTTGAGAAACAATATAGTGGACAAACATAAAGAACGTGATAGGACATTTTTATTGGTTATTACGTATATGTTATATTATGAAATATTAGCAGAGAGTTGGTGAAATTATTAATTTTGTAAATATGAACAATTTAATAATATTAGTAACTCAATGTATTTATTAATTGTTTAATTTATGAATGCGATAGATTATTCTAAAGTGTAGGATATGTTGCTCTAAACTTGATTTCATGACACTTGAAATCTTTATCTCTTGAAAACTTGATGCGATAGAGAAAATCTGATGTTAGACTCAGATTCAATATACCAGAGCAAGGAACAGGCATAATGTCTGAAATATTTGTTTAGTTTCTAGGGTAAAGAACGTATTTTTATCAAGTAATGTGATTGGAACAATATATTTGGTGAAAAATATTTGTAATTTATTTTATACAGGCAATATCTTGTGAGGTAATATTATTCTTATAAGGTGTCTCATAATCTATAATATAACGGAAAAATGTCTGATTTACCATTCAGAAGTAAGTCAGATTTGGAAATATTTTGCAACAGGTTTACCGTTTAAGAAAACATTTTAACAATACGTTGACTTACTCAACCTTGTAGAAGTCTATGAAACATATCTTGTACTTTAAATCATATAGCATTTGCAATGTAAACCATTTGTAAAAATGTATTAGCTTCTGTTCCTCGATTGTAACATCCTTCAAAGTAGTTTCTGAACATAGCAATGATGATAATAAAATGCGAGTATTCGAATATTTGAATTTTAAGATTGCTCGATCAGTCAATAAATATTTAACAGACAATTTTTTACACAGGCATGGAAGAAGTAGAAGAAACACAACGAAAATAAGTAAGTAAGTGATCAAAATTAAAACAGTCGAAATATAAAAATAAACTTGATCCTCAAATTATATATTGTAGCATCCTGTGTCACTGTTTAATAATTTGTATTATTTTTAGTCTATGTATATATATTACTTTTTTTAAAAGACTTAACGACAAATATTTATTACATAGTTCGTATCTAATAGTCAACTGTTAGAAGGACAATGTGAATCGATAGAATTTGGTGATCTCTGAAATAAATTTTTACATAATTATCAAACATAATAATTTTCAAATGAAACTTTATATCAGTATCAGAATAGTGTATATTTTTGAGATGGCATTAACGACAGTTTATATTGCATTAATAACATTTATGAGTAGTCCAGTGATCCACTTCGTTTTGTTAAACAGAGTAACATTAAGAAAAATCAGTTTGATGAACTTTTCACCTATATTGGGCCGCTCTAAATTCTGTTGAATCTGTATTTTTTTTTCAATTTTAGAAATTTTTCAATTTCACTTGCATTAATTAAAAGATGATTTTCATGTTGTTTTCAAGCTTTGAACTGATTTTACAGTCACATGTTTATGTATTTCTTTCTGGAATAAAATTGTACGATGTTTGCTACATTTCACGCGAGCATTAAAAATTTAGTGACCAATAGTCGAGTTGTTTGTAAACAAACGTCATTGTAGACATAATTTATGCACAGTCTGCATAAGAGGCATAAGTCATCGAATATTCATAAAGAGAGATACGGAAATTAATTATCTTATAGACCGACAGTTGTTAATAAATTCTATACTACCTTATTTCTGAATAAGAAATCGCACTGTTTTCAGATATATCAGGGGCCATGAGACACTGTACGGTAGGGTAGATCGTATTTTTTGATCACTACATTTCTTTTTAACATTCCGTAGGATTGAGTCTATGGATGAAAAAATAATCTATGCAAAATTTGACATAGGTGGGACCATAGGCGTAGACAGGGGGGGGGGGGCATGCGGCATCCCCCACCCCCCAATTATATGAAAAAATATGGGCGTAGCCAGGGTGAGCGGCCAAGGACTGGGGGCATTCTAAGTGTCTGACTAACAATAAGTTGTCGGCTCTAATTCGGCCTCCCCCTAGGTAAATTCCTGGCTACGCCCATGAATGGGACACTTGGAAGACGCGTCAAATCGAATTTGAAAAGAGTTTATATGTTTGCAACTTGTTTTTCTCGATTCTAACATGTATCATTACTAGACTGTGGATTTTATGCATTTATGAAAAAAATGGGTAGGTACAATTTGAAATAATAAACAGATGAGTGTTTCAAGAGACCAATGTACTATTTTCTACTTCATAAAATTATTAAAGAAAGAATTTTTTACTTGGCTTCTGTTTCTTACAATCGATGCACAACATTGTCATTTTGCATACATATCCGCAGTCCAATCATTACTATACAGTTTTATATACCCTTTAATTTGTCATTTTTAATTTTTCATTTAATTTGTCATCGTGCGTATGTGGTACATGGAAATATCATTATTATCTATGAATATAAGAAAGAATTTTTCAAAGGAAAGTTGCACTGTTCAATAAAGTGAATATAATTCTAAAAAAATTTCTTTTAATGAAAGTTAATTTTTCAGATTTTAAATCCATAATATTTTTTTCAAAATGATCTTCCATTTTGTATCTATCTTTTTTGTTAAGGAGCATAGGACGCTAGTTGGCCAATTGTACTATGACAAATGTAATAAAAACGTATAGTAACGACATACATACTTACATAGTACAATACAATCGAGAAAAACGGATTACAAAAATATACAATTAAAATTTCAACTTTGGTACAGATTATTTTTTTATCCAATAACACAATTCTAAAAAGTGTTCCGCAAAAATTTGATAATTGATCTTCGACCAGGTATAGTTAAGGTTTGTTTTAGCGCACAGTTGCGAGATTATCGGAGAATTTTCAATTTCATCGAACTGATTTACGGCAGCTGTGATCTATTTCAAATTCGGTCCTTTAAAGTGATGCTCAATACAAAATTATTGATACACTGCAAGAGAGAAACGGCAACTCAGCAGCATGTCATTAATTTTTTCAATATAACTCAATAAATTATGTAATTTCACTGATAAAGGTTGTGTAATATTCAGAAATATTTTGTATTTTCGTTCATCATTAACGATATCTGAAAGCATTTATAATTCAGTAGTTTTATTGAAGTCTTTATAATAGATATGAGTATCTAAATATATGTAAGTTTAAATCACTATAACCTTAAAAATATGAAAAAAATCATGTCGTTACTTGCTAAATATATTACCAGTACGTGTATGCATTCTATTTTAATTTCACAAAATCATACAAGTCCCTTTAAGTAAGAAAATGAAACTGATACTACTTAGAAAAAAATGTCATTCTCGCTGTAGATGTAAAGACAAAACTAGTACGAATGTCGATGAAAAGATAAAAGAAGTAAAAAAACAGGAAATAGGTATGGAATCTTTATAAAAGACAACGAACAAATGAAGATGATTGAAACAAGTGCATTGTCGGCAGTAAAAGGTTCGCCAGGCAAGATTCTTAAGAAAAACCATTCGACTAACACACGCAGAGAGGGTGTGAAGAAACTGTAAATTACATATACATACATACGTTAAGGATCTTACAGGCGTAAAACTTATAGTCGATATAGATGGCCAGGACGATATAAATGGAACGATCGACTCGACTTTTCGACTAGAGTTAAGATTACATCATAGTCTCGCTACAACTGGTCAAACTATCAAAGTCTAATTGTAAGTAAGGGCAATCTTGATCGCAAAAACTTGCGGTACCGGCGGTGGCCGAGCCATTACACCAGCCCTTAGGATGTAACGTATTTGTGAGGTAACATAGTACGCCTAGAATCTCGTTAATGCGCTAGGAACCCGGACTTTCGCTACTTCTTCGTCTCGCTTCGAGTTCCTGAGCGAGCATCGTCACCTCCCAATTATCGTTTCCCCCCTCGTGCGACTCTTCGTCGTCGTCCTCATCGTTCCCGCGGTCGCTTCTATCAGCTCTGTCGTCGCACTCGTCCTCCGACCTGCTGCTATCACTGTTCGATTCCACATCGATCACCGTATCGCCCTTCCACAAGCTCTGCGGAACAATTGAACTGGGCAGCTCTTGCAGTTCTAAAGTTTCTTCTTCGGAATGCTCCTCCCAGGATCTTCTATTTTGGGAGGCGGATTCCGTGGACAGAGAGGGGCGCGTGTAATGCGAACGAGCAGTGAGAACTGTGTCCACCGAACCATCCCTCATGAAAGGATGATCCTCGCGGTCGTCGTCTAAATCCTCTTCGAGTGAGGCGTCATGTTCCGTGCTGTCCCCAAACGACTCGTCCGCATTTCGCGACTCTCTTTGCTCCAACTCTTGTATCCGAGCCTGCAGTTGAGATATTATTTCGTCCCGTTTCCGAATTTCCAGCTCCAATGATGTGAACTGCTGCCCGAATTTCGTTTGTATGTCCTCCTGAAATTTCGTTCGTGGGAATAGATTAACATTTCATGTGAAGAAATAAGTCCTTCCCAAACAAATATTTGTTTGAGCAAAATATTTCTAAGTAATTTGTTATATTATAACGATTTTCACACATCATTCTCGTTATATCCGTGACACACTTTAAACTAATATTTCGCGAAGTCACATTTTAAAAACTGGCGTATACAATACATAGAAACTAGTCAATTGATCAATTTTGGAAAATGCTTCTCAATTGAAGAGCTCAGGGCAACGGTCAGCTCGATTTCGACGTGACTGTAAAAGAACAAATTTCTTCGATAGTTCCGTGCAACAAATGGTCATATCATGAGACGTTTTTGACTGTTTGTTGAAATTCTGAAATTCTTCTAAAAATTTATCGATATTCCTATAGATACGTTCAGAGCAACAAACGGTTAACTATTTGAATTTTTCATTTATTGAGTAAAAACATTAGAAAACAATGTACGATATATATATTTTATTTAACATAAATTAATAACTAGAAATTTTTTTACAAGAAGTTATATTTATTACTATCATCTTCACAGTTACGATTCAGTTTTCATCATATATCTTAATGTACCGACGATACGTATTTAGTATTAATACTATTGAATACATTTTATTGCAAAATGTAATATAGTAATTATAGAAAAAATAATCATTTTCACTACGGCGCTTAAGTTTATTATACCAATCATGATGTGCTGATCATATGTATTTTGATACTCATTTTTTTACATCATCAAATTTTTTATATAAAAATGATTTGGCTGTTCAAACAAGCTACCATATAATTATTTCAAATTGAGGTGTAGACAAATAAGATAATATACTATCTTAAATTTGTTTCAATAATTCCCAAGCTTGATTATAAATTCATAGACAGAATGGTGTGTTAGAGTCGCAAGCTGTGAAAAACAGCTTCGAAAAGGGGAAAAAAGACTTACCAGACGACCCTTAATGACTTCTCTGATACCAGACACCAGCTCCCCAATGTATTCCTCTTCTCGTGGTCGAGATACCACTTGCAGGATACCTCCACTGCCCGAAGGACGGAAACTGAGTTTATTGGGCGGTGGCAGTGAGGCCTGTCCTTGGGTATCCGGCAACTGAGATCCATGTGGATAATTCCCTGGAATCTGCTCGGACGGTGGACTTTGCAGCGTATACTTGTTAAATGTCACACTCTTCGAGAGTTTTGAATGCCTCGCAGCGTAGCCCTCAATGGTCTGCGCTCTCATTAATTTCCTCAATTCGGCAGTGGCCGCCTCGCGATCCGGTGTACTCGTTGCTGAGGTATCAGAGCTACCTGTTCTACTGCCGGCGGATAGTTTTTTCAGTATGCTCTTCAAATTTCGCCTCTCCAACGTCTCGTTCTCTGGCGACAATGGATCCGTTGGCGATGATCGCCGATGCTAAAGAAACAACGGTAATTATACACTTTAGCGATTCTTCACCGATTTCGGTGATCTTGAAATACTAATTCAATACTATTTCGGTGATCTTAATATTTGTCCAGATCACTATTCTGAACAACTTTTCACTCGGTCTAAGTTTTTTTTTTAGATATTCGCAAAGAACTGTTAGGATGGCTGTAGCGAATTCCGCCTCTTCCGAATGACCAAATTCGTCTTTTTTGTGGGGGGGGGGGGGGGGGGGGCGCTCCATCCCTCTCCCCGCAACTCCTCTCAAAGAACTTTAAGGGAGACCTAACCCAGACCTAACCAAAACTCATTTAAAAGCTTAATCTCGTTTACCGTTTACCATTTCTGGTAGTAGTAAACTGACAATGATACAGTGTGTATACCCTATCTGTTATCGACCATATTCTTTTCTGAAAAATTTACTTATTGTAAAAGTATATTGAAAATACATTTTTTGTAAGGTTTGTTGTTAAGTATTAACTCATTTTCATGAAAACTCAGAAATCACAGTTTATGAACCAAAATAGCGGAAACGTGTTTTTGTAATCCTTGTGTATCGTGAATTTTTCAAATTTTTCAATACGAATTAAAATGCGCCAGAATAAGGATATAAGTCTTGTGATTTCGTTGTGAAATCGTGTATAATAAAAAGCTGAGTTTAATGACATTGAATAAATTATATAGATTTGTTGTATGGATACAATCTAAAGTACCATAACACAATTTATTAAATGGTATTTATGTAGCAGGGAAAGAAATTATGTAGCATTAAAAATAAATTTTACATTTCCGTGGAGGACAGTTTTATTTCGGTATCCATTACGGACAAATTCCACATTAGATTTATATCTGGGTTGCGCGTATTTCATACGAAAACAGTATCTACCTTTCGAATTACCGAACTTCCTCGTTTAGCATCGGCTAAATCGATGAAAAGCGCATCCGAGATTAGTCAGATGTTTACAAGTTGTTATTGTGAATTATGTGTGATTCATGAATTTGTATTTCAATGTTAATTGTTAATTTCATTTCAAATATGAGCATAGCATTATATCGAAGTTCTTGCTTGAAGAGTGTATATTAATTGTGTCTTTTCTATCTTGAACTTCAGTTAGTTTAAGTATTTTCATTTTTTTTTTGAGTTGCCAAAGACCACGGAGATTTAGATATACATAGCTATTTGAAAAGAATCTTAGGTCTGGGTTAGGTTTAGCTTTGGCCTTTTGGATATCTAAAAATTGGAACAGCTTCATTGCCAATCATTCACCTTCACTACGAAAGAGACGAAGCAATATGATTGTAAATAATTACCCATATTGCTTATCCAGCGCCAGAAACAGGGCTTTAAATTAAGTATAAAATATTTTCATATTTCTACAGGATGAGAGTTTCAAATTAATTTCTGTAAAATATGTTTGCGAGTAGTTTTTGCCTTCATATGGCAGAATAAATATTTTATGTTATTATAACGTAGACAGGTTGATGTGCTATTATATAGTGACTCGTCACCTCAACTAGGTGAGTATTCATGATATTTTTCCATGATAGTTTTAAATATTAATGTTCTACATAGTAGGCGAGCAATCTTTCTGGGAAAAGTGGTCTCGTGTCACGAACAGTTCAGTGTTGTCGTCGAACAGGGTCTACTTTTATTTTCACGATCGTCTAACGGGCTGAGAACTTAGCAAAACTACCGTATACGTACCTGATTCAGTTTCTTCAATTTCCTCGCGTACTCGATGGCGCAAGCCTCCGAGTGGCTTCTTGTTAAGTTACCGTCAAATTCGATCTCAGCATTTTCGCCGCAATCAAGGCTGGAACTTCGAACGGCTTTCTCTAGTTCAGCCAACTTCTGCCTTTCGTTAAGTATCTTTAGCTTCTTGACGAACGGCAGTCCGCAGTATTCCGGCGAGAGATCATCGACGGACGCATACATTTTGGTTTGATGTCTGAGGTGCACCAGACTTTGTCTTATCTGCATTCTCTTGAACGGAGGGCTTCTTTGCGGAGAAATTTCTTTGTTCGTTAATGATGCGTCTTTGAGCATGGCCCACGTCTTCTTTGCGTTCGAACCGTTCGCTTTCTCCTCGTCCAAGACTGATGTGGATTTTGTCGTCTGATCGAGGGATCCTTGTGTCGATAGCTGTTTCTGTGGCTGTTTCTGCGGCTGTTTCTGAGGCTGTTTTTGCGGCTGCTTCGCTACGGGTTTAGGCGACTGCTCCTGTGGTTCCTCTGGTATGACGCTTTTCGGTAGCAGCGGCTCCTTCGTCGGCGCTTCTTTGTCGGGTTGCGGTTCAGGATCGTTCTTCGCCTTCAGTAGCAATATTCTCTGAAGGAGTGGTAAATTCGGATTAGTCGGGTTCTGTGCCTCCACCATCGGCGGGTGTTGCTGTTCGACCCCCTGCGTCTGAGTGTCCATCAGATTTCGACGTTCCTCGCGTTCCTCCTTCTCCTTGAGTAATCTCAGCCTCGCGATCAGAGGGAGGCCAGCTCCAAGTGGCGACACAGGTGGTGGTTCCTGTACGATCGAACCGGACACTTCTTGATAGTCGTCGATCTTTTGTTGCCTCTTAAGTGTTGGTAATTTTGGCGTCAGCGGTTGGAGCTCGAGGCTCTCTTCGGGTCTAGTGTTCCTTCGGCTCTTCCTTAAGGCATTTTTCAGACCCTTCACATCGCTCTTCAATTTGTCGACGATTCTTTTCCCCGTGCTGTTGTCCGAGGAATCGTGACCTGGTGACGTTGGCTGTCGACTCGCTCTCGCTACTCTCTGCGCCTCCATTAGCCGTTTCCTGCCGAGGTTCTGCAGAATCTCTTGCGCTTCAGGGTAATCCTTCATTGCCGCCAGCACGTCTTCGCGCGACAGACTGAACAACTCCGAGTACCCTACCGATCGAACATCGGCTGTGCGTCTGAAATTACCATTTCATTTCTGAGATTATTATTTCTATTATTTCCATTGTACAGGGTGTCCTATTTGAAGCGCACCACTCGAATATCTTCTGAATTATTATTAATCCTCTGCCCAGTGAATGAACTATTAGTGGCAACTGAATTATTATGAACACAATTTGTATTTCTTGAAAAAAAAGACATTTCTGACACCCTATTCATGTTGAAATTTATGCAGCAATTGTATTGTAAGTTCACAGATGTCTCGCTAAAGAGGTCTAATGTTTTTTATAAACTATTCGCCACTATATTAATTTACTTAACATTTGTTCGGTCAACAGTCTACGTATACAAAGTAAGTATTGTTGCCTTGAGATTTCCAATTTGTATATTGAGGTGATTCAATGGTCCTATGATAAGTTTTTTTGAATAATTATCATTTGAAGAGCTCAGGTCAGCTCGATTTCGACGTGACTTTAAAAGAACAAATTTTTTCGATAGTTCGGTACAACAAACGGTCATGTCATGAGACGTTTCTGACTTTTTGTTGCCCCGAACGATTAAAAACTCTAAGTGGCAAGTCATGTCTAAATTGAGTTGACCGTTTGTTGCCCCGAATGTTTACAGTCGCTCTGACTGTTGTTCCGAACGATTCGAAAATCTAAGTGGGCAATCATGTCTGAATCGAGTTGACCGTTTGTAGCCCTACGCTCTTCATTTACTGGGTTCGTTCGGTCATTCGTCAACTCTATTTATTTGATTTTATGTTCATTTATTGGTCATTGAGCTTATTTTCCACTTAATCCTATACCAGATTTTTAATACAAATTATAACCATCAAATATTGTTAGAATTGTGTTCTGAAATGTAAGAACTTAAGGAAATAAAACAACGATTCGCAAATACTAATTTATCAGAAAGGTCACCCTATAACAATATTTTCTAATGTAATTGTATTTGTAGGGAAAGTGTATTAAAGGTATATTGTGTTGCTATTATCAATTATTTTTTCACACATCCGAATAAATTCAATTTTTGTCCACATCGCGAATTCATTGTTAATTTGTATCAAGGGAATGGTATTTGCTGTTTACAAGTTACATAAATGTTTTTAAATCCATAACAAAAATTCGGCCCACAGACAGTTTTAATGACAAAATATTTCAAACTTGTATATTTATACAGCGTGTCCGGTTTAAGTGAGAACAGTTAAATGTCTCTGTGGAACAGAGAACTCCGAAACTCCGAAACTGTTTTAAAACCTCGAACTCAGGATATCTGCAAGATATTTGCAGTTACACATTTTTTTCCATGTGACATTTTCTACTTTTGTGTTCAACATGAAACTTTTTATTCTGACGAATAGAGAAGGTTGAATATTTTATTAAATTTCTGAAATGCGTAAACGTTGTAAAACATAATAAATATTTGTAGTTTAGCTTTCTTTAAAAAAAAATAACTTATCGAAAATGTATAGTATTCCCTTAGCAAACGTGGTCAGTTTAATGCATTTTAGTTTAAATAACTATTTAAATAAAATCTTTATCACGTTTGTTGTTTTCACTGTTCTGTTATTATAATCAATATCGTTTCCGTAATAACATGTCTAGCGAGTAAATCATTTTTATATTCGATTTTCGTTATTTGTAATATAAGTATCTACATGTGTGTTGTCTGAACTTTTCAAAAATATTCTTGTTAATCTTTTAGAATTATTTGAAGACAGTTTCAAGTAACTATCCACGCAATTATGTACAAAACGCCCTTTAAATAAAATAGGAATGGCTGAAGTTACTTACTTATTTAATCCATCTAGATTGAGTATACCAATTTCTCCAAAAAAATCACCAGCTTTCATGGTGGTCAAAACTCTGCCAGTCTCGCTAATCACCTCTAAGATTCCATCCGCTATTATAAACATTTCCCTGGCTACTTCGCCCTTTCGACATATCGAATCACCAGGCGTAAATATGTAAGCCTTCATTTTTAGGACGAGATCGTGTAGGAACTCCGGTTGACATTCCTGAAAACAGAATAACAGATTAAAGAAGAACTCTCTGAAGGAAAAACAGTTATTTACAGTTCTTGTATTTAAAAAATTTTGTGGTATATATTTTCGAATTGTCCATTTTTTAAAATATGCCATTTCTTGCCCATTTCACTTGCAATTCACCTATCATAATCGTATTAATCACGTTTTCGAAGACTTGAAAAATCAAAACGTGTTACCCACTGCTCATGCATTTGTAAGTAGACGGACACCACTACGCGTACGACAGCGAGACAAACAATTTCTGCAATTCTGTAATTGATAAAATAAAATTTTCTTGAGTAACAATTTTCTTTGTATTTTTCCTTGAACTCGGAACATTACTCAACAAATTGAAATTATATTATATTGTACATGTAAATATACACGGTAAGTCACTTAACGTTTGCACCTCGAATATCTTTGTTGTTTTCAAAGATACATCAAATGTCACAAGGACAAGGTTAATGGTTCAATGGGGCTCACACAATGCTACAAAAATATTTGCTTTTATGATATTTTTTTTAGAGATCTCAAGGTCACCTCCACTTTTTAAAACCTGCGCTTTTAAACACCTACAATGATAGTCCCTTTCACTAGGAATTCAGTGACTATTCAGTGAATTCAGACTACTCTTTTTAAACGTCTGCGATAATAATTGCTTTCATCAAGGTCACGGACAGAGGAAAGAGTATAAGATTTGAAATATAAGAGCAGAATAGAATACCTGTATTTCCTAAATGTTCGAAATGATGGCATTTTCATAGATACATTTTTATAAACGGGCTCTGAAAGAATGTCGAACATTCAGGTACATGGGGTAAAAAACTAATAGTTACTGAGACATTATTAAATGATTTTT
This sequence comes from Halictus ligatus, assembly GCA_028454255.1. Classification (NCBI taxonomy): domain Eukaryota; kingdom Metazoa; phylum Arthropoda; class Insecta; order Hymenoptera; family Halictidae; genus Halictus; species Halictus ligatus. The sequence goes on from CM052131.1 coordinate 11,042,167, forward strand.
AATGCAAGTAATGCACAGAATGTTCACCATTTTAATTAATATATAGCTATAGAACTAAATTTAAATATGTAACTTCTTTAAACGATACATTAATAAAATGTTAATTATAGCTTTAGTAAATTATTCTGTTTTTTTGTTGACAAATTGTTCATAATGGTAGAACAATACTAAGGAGACTGAAAGTTTGATCTTGGCATCGGATTGTTCATGCTAATCTCGAAGACTGATTCGTTGCAACCACATCTGGATTCTGAAGGTTCGCTAGAGTCTAAACTTAATTGTTTGAATCTGTCGCTGTAACCGACAACGGATTAGTGCAGCGTAAACCTAATTGTTTCTGGTTGTCGATTCTAACTGCTTACTAACCAAAATCCTATCACGTCAGTCTATGTACTGTGTACCAATATAATGCCGACTGATTATTGTTGACGAGATTGAGTCTTCGGATCGAAATTATCAAAGTGTGTACAGGATGTATAAAAAGTAATGATCATTCGTTCCAGGGGTGAATCTACACCTCCGGATCGGTGGACATGTATCGAAGAAACTTTCCACAAAATTGTTTGTAAACAAGAAAATTGAAGAAAAATCGAGAGAAAAAAAGGTTTGAAAGGAACCATATGTCGCAAACAAGTAACTATTGAAATATAAGCTGCTAAAGTTTTGGCAAATTTTGATTGTGTGCAGTTATACGTATAGACAAAAGTCTACTACTACAGTCCACCTAACCGTGTCGATGAGACAGAACATAATCGTGTGAGTGTCTCGAGACAATCGAAATTTAAAGGAACATTCATCGCTAGGCCCGTACCAAGTCATTCTCTCCATGCCCATTAGGATCATATATTTGAAGTTGCAGAATATGAAAGAAAACCTTATATCCAAAGTTCTACATACGAATACTAATCCTATATTATAAAATACTGATGTAAAGTACGCTCACAAACTTTTCAGAATCATCTGTTTCGCCGTCGTATTCACAGAACACTATTATTCACCCCTAGGACGGACGACCAATACTTTTTATACACCCTGTACACTGGCAACGACTTCAGTTTCTCATGTTATTATTATGATAGTGTCAAAGTTTTTAATAGTACAGTGGTAAATACTTTGCTCGAACATGTAAACATAACATTGATCAGTATAATTTCAACGAGTTCTTTCAGAATAAATACAAACACGTAAATGAACAGCGGCAAATTAATAGTACACTTACTAGAATGACATATGATAATGTTCTTCACATTATTACCAATGAAAATATTAAAAATTTAGAGTACATTAAAAAATGTTTACATGATTGTTATGTATTCGTGTTAGTAGGAACTCGCTACATTTCGTATTGAAATATGATGAAAAATGATACTGATGATTAAAATCTGAAATTCTCTTTTATACAATATTTGAATTGAAAAAAGGGAAGAGGAGAATAAAGAGGGAAAAAAATTTCAAATCTATTGGGATTAAGGGCGGCGAGCGAAAGGTTAAGTGTCACCTTGGGAGCGGAATTCTATGAACAAATAAATTTTTTTCAAGAGGAAACCTCGTTCGCGTGCTTGACGACCAGTACTGTTCCATTGCGGTATAACAGTTTGATGAAGATTGGGGACTAAGGATGTTATAAAATTTTCCAGTCGAAATCGACTAGCTTTTATGGAACGTTTCTTCTAGCGTGACCACTATGCGTGTATTGTCGCATTGCGGCATAATATCCTTTTTGATTTGGAGGGCTGTTTAGAACTTTTATTTTATTATGTGTAACGAAGGTTCAAATTTTATATTACGCGTGATGCTCAAATTACCGTTGACATTGGTCGGCAATGCAAAATACTCGTGAATGTAGCGGAAGTGGAGTGCTGCAGTACGAAAAAAGCGATAAAAACGAGGTGCGGTTCCACTGGAGCAGCTAGTGGAAAAAGAACGTTTCATAAATTCTTATGGGTAGCAGATTAGCATAAGATTATCGAAACCTCGAATTATTATTTAAAAACCATTCCTTAAACGTCTTTTCTCAGTGACAGTTTTTAAGTCGCAATCTAACATAACTCAACGAATATTCAACTGATCGTCTTGATTTTTTCCATGTACAATATTTGTCAATATTGTTCATAGTATGAATCTCTTTTCACTCAATATTATTTAATTAATTCACTTTGGAGTGCAAAATTCTTTGTACAAATGTGAACTTTTGCAAAGTGCTATTATTTCTTTAATTTGTTATTCGCTGACGTAAAAATTAATACAAGCTGTAATGTATCTTATAAATTAAAAAAATATTTTCGAGTTTCGAGTTTTTGATAAGTTCTTTTGTTTTAATTTAAATATTTTGTAATTTTGGAAAGATTAGTTTCATACATTGTTTGAAATAAATTCACAAAAATTCGTTAAGCTCACTAATTCTCGCTAAGTCCTTCGACGTATTTATATTTATTTGAGATTGAAAAAGAAATTAACTTAATTATATATAGACTTTATTTCAAAATTTAGTAGATTTGAATTTAACTCTTTCGTTGCGGCAATCCGCTCCGCCGGAGAAGCACCACTGAACGGGACACCGCAGCAAAAAGTGTGCACATAAACATGTCTTTCTCTTGGTTTTGGAATGGTTTTTAATTTACGGTTTGAACATTCGGTTATATGATACCGTTCTTATTCGCATTAAGTTTAAGGTTATGGTATAATTTCAAAGGGAAGGCACACGAGGATTTAAGCCATACCTCTGTGCGGTAATTTTGTACTCGGTTAAATAGAATCATAAAGGAAAGTGGAACACATTGTAAAGTTTAGTAGACTATAAACTTTAGTCTACTAATGGAAAATGAAATCGTCTCATGTTCAAATAAAAGTCGGGCTTCCGGATTAACTAGAAATGAAGATAATTTTGTGCGACATGCATAAATACTAGGTATGTGCACAGAAAGTCGGGCGGGCTCGATTTGGGTGCGCGATATTTCATGAGTCATGAAGAGTCATGTTTATTAAACAATAAAATTTGAATTCCGGAAGTCAGAATTTGGATGCTTTTGCATGATGTTTCATACAAAATGCAAAGTGTTTCAATTGTTGTTCAAACATTTTCCAGATCCATCATATTGAATTATTGATTTTCGGATCGCTGGTTTTGAGTTTTTTTGCTTTTTTATGCCGTAATATCAAAACGTATAAACTTTTACGTATGCACATTAACTAAATAAATGTACAAATATTTATTTACCGTGTCACGTTTTAACATTGGTGGTTCGTTGGAAAAGAAACATCTACATGTGATTTTAACAAGATTTTAAAGTCAATTGTTCTATATTACACGTGTTAGCCTAATTTCCCAATTTTAGTGCACCGGCAATTAACAGTGCCGCGTTGCTGGTGGTCGCTTGCCACATCTAATGACCGGCTGCTCAAAATTAGCTGTCCATGAAAGCGGACAATAAAATATTTTCTCGGGTTTTGCGACGTGACAGCCTTCATTGAATTATATTAACCATTTCGCTACCAGCAACGTGCATACGTGAAGTGTCCAGAAAAAGTCCAATTAACGTTATGGGCATTACTGTTTAAGACAGAGATTTTTTTTTAAATACTGCCCAAGGAAAACAACACACGTATAATATTTGATCATTTTCTTCATTGGAATGATGTATAATTTATTATATTTGTATGTACCAATTTTTGTCGGAGTTAGAAATATCGTTTTTTTTAAGCTATCAATAAAATTTGTTTTCATCAGAATACTGTTTCATATTATAATTTAATATAGTAGAAAATTAGAAACTGTATTTGTGTTTCGTTTGTTACGTTTAAACTTGCAATACACGAAATTGAGAAGCAAACCAGGAACAGACTCTGTATTCATGTCCAAAGTTAATTGAATCAGTGGCTGGCACGAGACGATTGAATTCGTGATCTGTCATTGCCCAAGGCTGAGGCTGAATAGATTCCCTGTCGAATCGGTTTCGCAATTTGACCAGATTACTGCAAAAGTCAAAGGGTGATAATTATACTCCCTTTTGGAAATAAACCGATCCCTTTATTCCCTATGACTTTTTCGTTTGTAATTGTGTTTATTTGTTTGTAAGGTTCTTTTCGATGTGTAATTTTTTCAAGATAACTAACTCAATGTTAACAATGCTTGAAAAAATAAGTGATGCACAGCATATTTGCAAATTTTTAAGACAAAATTAGAAAAATGTTTAATTGCGGTTTTTGCCCATCAATTTTCAGGTAAGAGTCTTCAGGCTCACAGCAAAATTTGTAAAAACGATGTGTGACGGCTTAGGTGTTAAAACTGTATTTTCTATTCTCAGAAATCTTTGTGGTTAATAATTTTCAAAGCTTGGACCTTTCGATATCTCTGAGTTAACAAAAAAATGTTTCTTTTCAGTAATATTTTTTGATTTCCCATTCTTTGCTGGTCTGGTTTGATAAATTTATCGTACAATTTTTTAGCGTTTCGGAAAATTACCCTGGCGTTCGCTGAATCTATCCATAGACACGAATTTATAACGTGATATATGTCTCGCACCGCATAGGTTTGAATAATTGCATTGAATTGTTGATCTCAACCCAGGTAGACACTAATTGGAACTGAATCGAAGATGTGGAGACGCGGGATATCGCGTTTCGATTAAAACGGATGGTTCACCTCGTTGAGCGTGATACTGTCACAATAACCCTTAACAAGCACGGGTGTCATATACACTGCATTGTACACATTATACTGTCCGGAGTATTTGCAGTATATATTTTGCGAAAACAATTATTTCATTAGGATTATCAGAGTTTTCGTAATATCAAATGCATATTTATCTAATATGAAACACCACGTTATTGGAAAATCTTAATACAGTAAATATTCGATCTATGAAAACGGAAACTGTACGATCTAAAGCTTCGTACAGACCTGAACATTTCGACGAACATTGCGCCGAACAGCGACCGAAACCCAGAATCGCGCCCTGGTTTTTACATTTCATTATTTTTTTATGGGAGTTGCATTGACTTATTTGTGGCATTTTTCTGATTAAAATTACATTAAACACGATATAATTTGAACTGTATTTAGTGGTTTGATTGACGGTATGTAGTGCGTCTTTGGCCGCGCAGTCCGTGTTTACATGCGCTGTCCTTTTCTATGCTCCAAAGGTTCCAAATAGCTTCCAAAAAAAAAAAAAACAGAACAGTACCATCTAAGAAACAGCACTTACTTTCTCAGCACAAACTTTCTCTTACATTGAACCTTCACTGTACGAGTCTTTATCAACGGCGAATGCAACAAAATACGTTTATCAATTGTTTCTACTAGTGAATGTATGCAGAAATTATGAATGAGCTTCCGCGTGCGAATTTTTGAAAAGATTAGTATAGTACATTAGTATAGTCTGGTAATGGTAGGGTAATTATGTAGAAAGTATTTAGAAAGTATATAGAAAATATAATTAAAATATAATATGTTATGCAGCTACACCTTTTGAACAACTTTTTTCTGTTCCAATATAGGAGGGTCGCTTTTAGTTTTCGAGGTATTTGCAAAAAACTGTTGCTAACATTGTATTGAATTTTCCGCATTTTTGCACGCTCCGTGGCAAAGTGAGCCTGTTCCGGCGCGGCGTCTGTTTACTATTTTTTTGTAAACACGCGGTGGACATGAGAGAGAAACCAGTGTTTCAGACGCTGGACTGTTCTGCTCTAGAGAACTTACGGATGTGTTTGTAGGAAACTAGAGATGTATATGGATATTTTTGTAATGAACACATTCTATCTTATATGATTGAATAATAACCTTACGTTGCAATGGGTTTAAAGTTCTTTCGAGTTTTTCACAGTTCGATAAAACGCAGTACCCGATACTACGGCGAAACAGTAAGATTGATCTCTTTTCTTTTCCTCCTTGAAGGATTTCTATTGCACCCCAGGTGCATGAAAGAAGTTTTTCTTCTGTAACACCGAGTCGAGTGGTGTAGAAATCGTGTTTTATTTTTGGCATGTAAACTTTTCAATGGTACCACCTCAGTTATTAACAAATAAAAGAAATTATTATCGAAAATATAAGAATTCCTTTTTTAAGATATTATGCATGATTAGTACATGTAGTCGACAAAAGAAAATTTAAGAAGTAATATACACATAGATACGATAAATCTACGAAACAATAAAAAAGACAGGATAGACAAAGGCAAGTTTAATTCTACACATTTATGATTAGCATTTTTATATCAAACATTTTATTAATTTTAATACTGGGATCCCCGTTGCAGTCTATTACATATTGTTTTCAATTGTTTACAAATTCAATGTTGAAACCAGTGTATTCCAGAGTATTAGTTTATGCATTACGAATTGTTTGTAGCAAAAAGGTCCTTAAACCTCATTACATGTTTCTTTGTACTGCTCTCTCAGTCAGAAAAAAAAAACGTATTATACTTGCTAACTTCACTTGTACATTTACTTGACTCTCTTTCTCTCTATTGTTAGAAGCAGCGCAGAAACTACTGCACCTCCGACTACATAAGACGTACAAAAAACCAATACGAATACACAGCCATTTATCTATTCGTTATTACCGGTGGGACAGTCGATGATAATGAGATTTTTTTATACTGTACAAGATTGTGTTTTATGGACTAATTGCGATTAATATTTTGGATTATAACATATAGTTCAAAAAATTGTGAAATAGATTTTTAAGAACGGAATTTATGGTACAACATATACACATGAAATAATTATACATCCCAGTCAATATTTACATCAATAAAAAAAAATCATTTGTCGAAGGAAACTAATACTTGTTACAGTGACGCGTAGGAACGAATAAAAGAAAGGAAGATTATCATCAGAAGTTGACCTTCATATGACCTCTACGCGTCCACATAGAAAAAAGATATCTACTTCGAAACGTGTACCCCCTGATACCGTTTAACTTTTGTCGGGAACATTTTTTAATATTATCAACCATTTCGGAGATATTTGGCTAGTTCTAATTAAATGGGACACCCTGTATAATTTAGTTATAGTTATTGTAGTTTATTAAACCTAATCTCAATAGATTCTGAATTGGTAATCTCTGCTATCAATTGCCTCTTCAGTGAAGAAAGTTACCTCATTTCCAGCGCGATCCAAGCGACCGTATTCCTGCTGAGGTTGACGACAATTTGCAGCACCGTGAACTATGTTCAAGTTGCAGATTTTGCGCCTCACTTTCGACACGGGTTTAGGATTTCCCGGACCTACGCGAAATATTTGAAACGTGAACGAAATCGCAAGTTTGTCCACGCTAAATTGTTAAATTGTCGTTACTCTCGCGAATAGTTCAAGTTATCGATTTCAGGAATCCGGTTATAATTAACAACGAGGCTACCATCGAATATCGGATATAGAAGAGGCTCTTTTATCGGCTACCTTAAAAGAGGAATGAATAAGGCACTTACCTTATTTGTTTAATTCATTCTCATTTTCAATCCATATTTTGTCCTTTCCCTTCAAAATCATTTCCGAAGTTAATTGTAAAGAAATTTAAATGAACATATTATTTCCGAATTGCCAATTTACAATCATGGCGAAGAAATCGCTTTGGTCAACGAATTAAATCCAAGGTGGACAAATGCTACAATTCGCGTAGACGAATATAAGTAGTTTTAACAAAATGCATGGATTAGTGCATTTAGAAATATGAGGTACGGTATAAAAAATAGGTGCAGTTGCACTGGCGCATAAAAATGCATAAAACCAATATCAGAATATGCTCCACTCTACACCATTTATTTTTGTGTCTCTTTCTTTCCCATACGCTGTCCTTCTTTCCTACGCGAAATTTTAATCGTTCATTACACGAGTAATTATCATCGGAATCATATCATATTTGATATCGTTTTCACTAGAAAAATGCCACGAATATGTCGGTGAAAGTCCCATGAAAAAATAATGAAAAGTAAAGAAATTTTCCTATTGGATTAGTAGTGGTCTCCTGGTCTCACACCGATATGCCCGACCTGTGTTATTTTCACACTTCTCGGCAGCGGCGGCTCTCGAGCTTCTTGGCCCCTTACGGGGTATACCCTGCGGTAGTAGGGATATTTCAACGGCGGCTAACTTAAAGGTTTAGGCGCCTTATAACCCGTTTTTATTGTACATGTGATGCAATAGGCTGTGCTAGAATCAAACGTTATTACTTTTCGCATTCTCGAAATTCTCTCCAAAATTTGTTCTACTGAAGAAATACACCCTCTAATCAGTGATGACAGCGACGAAGATTAATGCAACAGAGGGGTAAGAAAAGATGTCTTCCATGGAAATACATGCATATTATTTAGAATTTGTTATAATATTAATCTACGAAATTAAATATTTGGGTTATATGAACATGGTACTTGTAAAGGTATGGAAACGTAAAGAATAGTGGTTTTTGATTTTTTAACTATGTGCTCCGACTTTGAAAAATCTGAAAAAATGGTATGTTAACAACCATAACGAGATGCTAAAACTGTAAAAATATAAACTTAATATATCATAACAACTGCAAGATAAAGCAGAAAATTCTGAAGCTAAAAATTCTGAGAAAATTCAAAGTATTTTCTTTCATTAAGCTCTCGAATGGCCTATAGCAAATTCAATTTGGTTTGAGGGCACTCTTGACCTTCTTATCCGGCTCCAACCTTTGCAGAAATTGCCTTGAACCCATAATTATTCACAGCACTGTAGATTAAGAGTTAATTTTTAGTCGGAGATCAGGAAAATCTACGTTTCTGGACTTCAAATCTAGAGTTATTATTAGAGTACTGAAGACCATTTTCGAATTATTCAATTTCCCAAGTTAAAATTAAATGCAGTCTTCTGAAAATTAACTATAGGTGTCATGAAACAGACCTATTATGAGACCAATTGTCTTGGAGTTGTGAAGGAAGTCGTGCTCGAACATGCTGCATTGAACTGGAATTACCATTGAAGCGATCGATAAGGTCTCCGGATTGCGCATACTACTTCAGCACCGATCTTATTCGGAGCGAAATGGCATCTCGGACAGATAAATGCATTAAGATGACGAGTATCGGTAGAAATTGGTTTCCTAATTACAGTCGGATGGTTTATATAATATCCGGGGGTTCTATTGTTGAATTTGAGTTTAATTGAAATCGAAAGCAAATTTCTGATGAAACGTTGAGACATTTTCGAAAAAAAATTTTAAATATAATTGATTCAAGTTTCATGAAATACAATGAAGCGAAAATAATGAAGCTGTTTCATGAGACATACGTTTCCGCATAAACAAGGTGTACCATTTAACCACTTCGCAATCACGGACGAGTTATCTCGCGACGAAGTACCGTTCCTACGATGACCATAGACGAGTTATCTCGCGACTAAGTTTCGTTTGCAAGTAATGCTGCACGATAGTAGATGGAGATGCCACGTTGATGTAGCTTCATAATGTAGCACTATGTGTGGATTCATGTTTCCAAATATTCTATGTAAAAGACAAATACACATCATTCTTGCTAAAAATATTTTCAAATTAAACTCTCGTCCCAATAATCATCCCAATAGCTCATCGATGGTGATATACAAACGAAACTTGGTCGCGAGATAATTCGTCCGTGGTCACGAAGTGGTTAATATTAAAATCTATTTTTTGCGAAACCCTGAGATCGTAGACAAATTTTCAGACCAGATTTGAAATCAGCATGAAAAAATCTATGGGAAATGATGTATAGCATGTTAAAACAAAAATTTTTTCCGCGCGTGCTATTGAAAAAACCACAATTTTCTTGAAATTATGCAAGTTTAACGAATTTTCTCAAGGTTAAAAAACGTTCTCGTACCATAATCTTCCTATCTTTTCCCATATTCTACAAAGTTTCAGCTTTAATTTGAAACAACTTTCATCGCTCTACCTCATTCCTATAGAAAGTTTTTTGATTTTGAATCCGATTTCGTCGAAATTGCCCACTGTGCGCCGCTGTTAGGTTTGTATAATCTTTTTCAACGAATTTTATTTAGGCCTGGGTTAGGGTCCTTGGGAAGGAGACCTTGCCTCCCCTTAAACGACAAAATTCGGTGATTGGGAAAAGGCGAAAAAAAAGGTGACACGTATAGGAAAAAGTTGTTCAGTACGATGACCTTAATAATATATTTCAAGGTGAACGAAATCCATGATGGTCCCTCTATTCCGAATAATTACCGAACCTTTTCGTGTCTGATCACAAAGGGCGTTCGAGTTGCTGGCTCGAATGCATACGGTTAGCTGTAATATAGCCGTTATATTCTCATTCATAATCAGAAAAGCATAACGGTCACAGTGACGTATAACTCACCTGGAAGATAGTGACTTTCTTCAACACCGACAGATTCACGTGAAGGGCCAATTCGGTCTTCAACTTGTCTGGAAGCAGGCCCAGCGCCGTGTTGATATCCCCGCCGCCTTGTATCCTTCCGCGAGACCAGCTGTAGTCGTACCATCTGAGAACCCGTCTCTTCATCCCACCCGGGACCTTATGATGTCTCATGTAGGTCTTCGCGCCGTCCAGAAGTCTTTCGAACTCGAGGCGATTTGCGTTCCGATTGGTGATCACGTTTCCAACCTGTCCGACGATCGTCGCAAATATGAAGACGCCGATCAGGTAGCTGACTATCGTGAAGACGTACCTACGGATCAAGAAGCGAGAAAAAGAGCCGATCAGTCCAAGGAGGATGTGATCACTGTCCTTGGTACATGGACGAGCGGCCCCCGCCGGAGCCTTTCTCCTTTCTTTCTTTCCTCCTTTCTTTCCTTCTTTCTTTCCTTCTTTCTTTCTTTCCTCCCTTGCTTGACTCTTCCCTTTCTTTCGTCCAATTCCCTTCATCACGTTCAACCATACTCCTTCCTTACAACTCACCTAATTACTTACTTTCTCTGTTACTCTTCCACCCTCAATCATGACATCCACTCATGCTACCCTCCGCTCTATTGCGCTCAGTAGAACGCGAGAAAAAAGTTCAAGAACGATCGAACGACCGCCAGAGATTTTACGAACTTTCGAGACCCGATACCCAACTACGATTTCGGCTTGTCTGATCGACCATTAAGGGAAATCGTTGCCGGAGCTGAATGTTTGGAGACTTTCGAATTTTCTAGCTCATCGAATATTCATGCGAGACTGATCGATAGAAGATTGCAAGTTCCTTTTCCATTCGTAATGTAGACGCTATTAAAAAATGATCATTTGCCGGCGAAATAAAAATGAATGTATCTTGATGTCTTTCCTTGCAAATATTACAAGAACAAAAAAAAAGGATGTACGTCTACATGTATTGAGCATTTGAATCTTTAGCTTGATAAGTTCAAAGACAAGCAGAATGTGTCACGTTAATTACAGTGTCTTCTCGATAAATGTTCAAAACACGGGACCAATAACAAAATTTCTTTATTTTCTTCTTTATTGATCATACTCAAATCATACCAAATCATACCGAATTTGATATAATTTTGACGACAGTGACTCGTGTAATGAACGACGGAAGTTTCGGGTGCAAATAGGGTATGGAAAAACATTTGAAAGTCTTTACGTCATACGCTGTCCTTCATTCGCTGTGCATTATACAAGTGAATATCATCGGAAGTACATGATATTTGATGTCATTTTCATTAGAAAAATGCCACGAATATGTTGGTAAATATCCCATCAATAAATCAGAAAAATAAAGAAGTTTTGTTACTGGATTAGTAGTGGTCTCACACCGATATACCTGACTCGTATTATGTTACACTCTCGAGCTTCGCGATCCCGCGCGGAGTATTCCCCGCGGTAGGACAATTATCGGTCGGATATTTGGGCATTTATCGAGTAGACACTGTAATTATTTAATACGCTGTTTAGAAGACAATAGAAGATACTGAAAAACATGAATTGGAACACCGGTTGAGTATTAATCTTAAAACAAATATACTTTATTATGAATTAACTAGTCTAAATGCTGTTTCTTTTTTGTACCTATTCCACCTTTTGAAATTGAAAACATTTCTTTGTATCTAGTTCTCACGTATGTGCAAAGTTTTCGAAATGTTTACGAGAATATATGAATATATGAACTTTCGATGTTTATTAGCTGTCAGGCTTATGTAAATTACGATTTCCATAGGTTATTTTGCGAAAATTAGAGCGGGAAAGCTTTCATTACACCAACTAGAGAATTTATCTTTGTTAACATGTACCTATAAACATTCTCTTACTGTTTCTAAAATGAATGCAAGTGAATGCAAGGGGGATGCACAAAGATGGACTGTTTATTTTTAAGATTTATCTGATTATTTCTGTTAACGGAACTGCCGCACACTCTCTATTCCGACTTCGATAATTATACAAATATTTTACACCTGTTTCCCGTTTTCAATTATTTGGAAATCGCGTTCTCCATACAATTAGAATTCTTTTGTGACCAATCGCAATAAAATTTTGATTGAAAATTACTATCGAATCTTCGAAGTTGTAAAACCAAATGTCAATCGTGTTCGCGTACAATAACAGTGAAACTTTTAGTTAAGCAGTTCGCGGTTGCAGTGACAATCCTAATAAATTGGAATATCTGTCTAGAAAGAGATCCGATGGCAGTTTTATCTAACAAATAGCACGCGTTTCAATGTTGATGTTCTTACTCCTACACTATGCTGATATACAGGGTGAAGCTCCTAAGATTTTCACCGAAAACATCTCCGTTGTTTTTAGTAATACGAAACATTGTTTGGGTGAGTGGGGCAATTATTTTGACGGAGAAGTTTTTTTCTAAAACAAAATAAACCAAACACAAATGTAAATCATAATGATATAATATGACACAAAGCGCTGCATGGCACGGCAGTTTGTAATCAAGAGATGTTTATCGACAATGTTTCAGTGTTTACATCCCTAGTACGGTACGCTAAGCATGAACATGGTCTTCGTACGTTAAGTTATGCTTTTCGAAGAATAATTCCTTCGAAGGTTAAATTTGTAACATTTAACGTTTCTTCCTTAAACATTTTTTCATATTACTAAATACAACGGAGATATTTTCGGTGAAAGTCTTAGGTACCTCACGCTGTATACATTGTTCTAAGCAGTGCTCTGCTTTTCGTCTACTTTCTTTTTATCACACATAACTGTATATACATCATTTACGTTCGCATCATCCACGCGTTTAGACGAACACGCGCACACGTACGCACACGCAGCACACATACAAGTACATATATACCGGCAGAGAGGCAGGCTCGCATGACCTTCTTTTTCATTTTATTCTGCAACGTTCGTCCCGTGGCGAAAATTCTCATCCGCCCATTACCCTTTTCTTCCTTTCTCTCCAGAATTCTCGTGCTTCTGTTGGCCCCGACCAAATCAGCGCTCCTGTCTTTCATACCCTGCCTTTCCATATTTATATCTTTCAGACTTTCACGCTAATATTTCTCTCTCTCTCTCTTTCTTTCTCTCTTTCACTGTGTCAAAATTCCAAACGTCTCATTTCTGCGTATGTCAACGCTTTCACGTTTGAACGTAATTGAATTTTCAGCACATGAACAACATATATCTACGAACATTTTCACGCAAAATGGCACAGAGTTTACCATAGCGTCACCGATGTTCTTTAAACTCACAGAATTTGTCGTGCACTTGACAAGTGAAGTTGTGTAAAACTTTAGCAGCGTAGCTTAAACTGTGCACACGTTTACGTGGGATTCTGTAGTATTTAATTAGTTGTTTAGTAGGAACAATAGGACTTCGATTAACCAGATCGCGATTATCCGTGGCCTCGATGAACGGAGGTCTGGATTGTCCAGGGTCTTCTGTTTACTAACAACAACCGTTTGCAAACATCAACCAACGCAACGTTGCGATGAGTCACAAAGTTTAAAGATGGTGAAAAAAGGAGTTTTTCATAATTTTCGGCCTACAATTGTGATAAATTTAAGGATTCTTTCAAAGTCTGTCGTTTTTCCCGCATCAACCGACTTGGACCATCCAAAAGTGGTATAACTACGACAAAAGTTGTTGAATAAATTGTACTATCCGCTGCTTCATCTTTTCGGTTGGATAGTCAATGAAGCTTCATAAACCATTTGATAGAATATATTGTCCAATACCAAACATCTTTGAATCAATTGACAAACTTTGTAAACCGTGTGGGTTACATATCGATATCTTGCATGTATCGAACATCGATATCGATCCCACCATAACACTATTATGTTACCCGCTAGTCCTGACAAGGAAAAGGACCGCGAGATATCACGACATTAGTCAAGATCGAAGAAGGTTGATGCGAGTCGCGAAATACGCAGACGGATCGTTCGAACGACATCACGTTTACCGTTCGGGTCGAATCGAGACGGTCGGACCTCGCACGATCGCGGACACTCTGCCGTGACCTTTACGTGTCACGTGTTTCGGTAAGGATTACCGATAACCTGTGTTCTACGCGTCATCACGTCGGTATTTATTACCCTACGCGTCACAACCGATCACGGCCTTTCCCGTTTGTAAATAGTTCTTCCAAGAATATACCGCCTTTTGTTGTTCTATTTGGGTCTCCAACATTTCATTTATCTCGTCCAAACCTCGTCGCTATCCAGTCCCCCGAGCTAATTTAAATTATCCTCGGGAAACCGAAGGAAACGGAAAATTTAGATATACAGGAAAACGGTTACAACTTATATAGCAAAATATTCTTCAATTCCTTATAAAAACAACTAATGTTGTTTATTGTTCACCTCGAGTAAAGAAACTGATTACATTCATGGAGAAGCTTATGTAGAACGATTTTTCAGCAATAGAAACAGCGAGGAGCGTAGCACACGCTTATGGCGTAAGGCGTAAGGTCAGCGGTGAATACGGAAATTCGGTTTGCAATTCGTAGGGTTTACTTCCGGGATAGGGGTAGATTAAATTTGACTCGTTCTATATTGAAATTCGTAAGCCGTTGATGCCGTCGTATTTCACCGCTTGTTCCCTTGTACTTCCCCGATAATCCCAAAGCCTTGTGCTTTAAGTAGCCCCGAGTGCATTCGCATCTTTGGTCATTAAGCGGTCGCGTCGTTAGGCGTGTTGCCAGAACTTTGCCAGCTGAAAATATCCGCTGGGTCAGCGTGGCACGGACGATCTCGAAAACACCAACGAAATGAAGCCACTCGGCAAAAAAAAAAAATTATCCCAGCAAGGTGTATTTCATCTTTTTTATGCGTCATGATTCTGTTGGCAGTATATCGTCAGTACTTTAGTACGTCTGTGTCTTAAGGGGGCCGGCAGGCATTTGGCCTTGACTGTCACGCTATGTTACGCTGTGCCTTTTTTCTAGACATTTTACGTCTTAAATAAGTAAGTAATCAATTAAAAATGCATATCACCGTGTTTGTACATGTCTTTGCTACGTCTGTATAGAGCCTTTTTTCGATACGAACACTAAATCTCTCGAAATTAAGACCTTCCTTATCTCTCTAAATCTCTCTTCCCACCGGATTCATAAATTTAGATATAAGAATTTATATCTTAGATAAGGTACACAATAAAGTGCAATAAAGTTCAACATTGGGTTGCTTTATCATACAATCAAGTACACTTTTGTACGAGATACAGAGGAAGCTTTTATAAAAATATTGATTGTCCTATTTTTCGTAAATTGTTCTATTCGGGCGATAATCCTTTGCCAAGCAATTCATAATTCGTTCTCGTTTCGCTTTATTATACACAATACGTGAAACGATACTAAAACTGAAGCAATACAACTATGCTCTATAAAGAGTATAATCCAATCCTTATTCTCACGAATCCTCTTTGAACGATAAGAATTCATGTGGAAAACTTAGCAAATTGCTAAGTTTTCGTTTCTATTCGATTTAAGGCACAATATCCTAATCGATATCTTCGTCGAGCCTTTGCCGTCTTATTTCGACTGGATCTCCAATATTTTAATCAAAGCAATTTCCTCGACTTCATTTCGCTGAAATTATTTTTCGAAGAGCCACAGCGGAAAGCTTCAGAACTAAGTAACCTCCCACGACGGCTTCTGCGTTCCCAGCTATTAAGGGCCGAATTTAAATCCTTGGAGAGACGATCTTTTCCAGCTTGGAATTTCTTGTCCATCTTATTTCTCTCCCGTTTTTATCTTCAATTAATCACCTTTGGAAAATGTTTATTAATCTTTCACCATTTTGATTTGACGTACTGATTCTTTCCGTGTATTCTAAAATACTGGACTAAACAGATTGGATCGCAGTCGGTTAAGGTCAATTTTGCACCAAACTTTGTTAAAACAGATTTTCGCTGATCCTAACGTGTAGATTCACGCTGTAACGATTTTTATACATAATTTCTTGACACCTTATACAACGCGCTAGAGTTAAGGCTAGGAATCAGTTCAGAACCGCAGAGGACACTGTTATATGTATAACATATGTTTTGTAAACATTGATGCGTCACCTGAACCCTAGTAGAAATCCGGTAGTTAATAGTTCTTCCGTGGAAAGTATCACAGGACGGTCAGCACATTTTTCGGTGTGTTATTAATTCGGTTGATGCGATCCTAGGTCATGAAATTGCGCACACTTGCAACCGGAGGTTTCTACGTTCCATGCCACCGGAAATTGCCGAGAGTTACACGAAGTGGAAATCGTTCCAAGTCTGAAGCTAGGTACAAGCGAACGAAGTTATGAACGTGATTAATTTTATTTCGTCTGGTGCAATCCGACGCGATCAACCAATATATTCTTTCGATACCACATTTTTAACCGAAATTTCTTACCGCATTTATTTTCTCATACAGTATCTTTTTGGATCCAAAAAGTATATGAACACTAAATTTCCGATTCTGGAAAATTGTCCATATTTAACCTGTGGTAATTTTGTGAAAAAAGAAAACAATAGTACGGAAATAAGATCGATCTTATTTGAAAGCTTGAAGCTTTTTCTTTCGATGAACATTGGTCATTTTACAGTGTTTGCTAAACGTGCGTTTTGAAAACATCAATAACTCATAAAAATAAGGTTTTACACTAAATATTTAAATATATATATAAATATAATATTTAAACATATATTCTATCTGTCTTCGTTTATGTAATATAACGGATTTTCTGATATCTAATTAATTATTATGGTATGGTATTATTATACTCAAAATGGAGCCCTTGCATTTCAAGGCATGCTTGTTCTATTCTGAACCTTTATTTGTAAAGAGTGCGGTTTCTTATTTTTCGATATAGCGACTTATGTAATACTACGATTTACAGATACAGAGTTTGTTATGATAAATAAAGAGAGCTACATACACAGCCTCACGAAAGTATTCGAATATCCTTTAAAATAGTATAACTTTTTTAAAATTGGTTCAAATGACCTGTCTTTTTTTAGCAATTAGAAGAATTGGTTTTCCAAATTACCATTTTAGAGCTTTTTTCAGTTAAGCGTTATTGTAAGACCCACACTATATTTTCCTCCTCATCCTTAATAAAAAAAAAGAAAAAAGAGTTAAAGTGAATTTAATTTTTATAGTCATTATGATTGAGAAATTTTTGTACAAAGATGGTTACATGAAAGTTATGATATACGTCTAGATAAATAATAAACTTGAAATAAACGTAAGATTTTATTTTCATATAATTGTAACTTGTATCTTGCAATTTGTAAAATTTTATAGTATTATACTATAATTGTCCATTTTATTGCGAGGATGGAAAATAAATGCATTTCGACGGAACCTCGCCAAGGGTCAAATTATTGTCTTGGCGCAATAAATTCTGTTCTAAAGTACGATCGCTTGATAAAATTCGACAACCGGTAATAGAATATTTTAGGTAGTAATATTTCTTCGATAGTTTGTTCTCTTCGGGAAATATGCTGGTCCCATTGGTTGGTAGCTACCGAGTTTCCCCCCAAGTGGTTCTCATTCTACTCTCTAGGATTGGCAATCGACAGGAGATAACGTTAATGACCTCAACGATTTCCGATATTGAGAATTGTGGAAACAGTTCCGTTATCAGTAAACTACGGGTATCGATGTACAATTTATTTCTTTCGGAATTGGGTAGGAAGTATCGACGAATCTTTAAGTGATCTGTAAAAATCTCGATAGTTGTTGAAGAATTTTTTGCATTGGGTATTATTTTTTCTGAAATTGTATTACACACAGCGGCCGGAGTTAATATTCCGAAACTCTTTGTAACAGAATAACTTTTTTTAAATTAAATTTTATTAAAGAGCTACAAGGATTAATTTACCAGATGACACATTAAACTAATGCTTAAAATTATCGAAATGTTCAATGAGGTGTAATATTCCAAATGTATTTCCGCATTTCTTTTTGAATTCTTATGTCATCTATTATTCTATAATACACGAGACATTGTTGTTTTTATGAAAAATATTCAATAAGATTCAATTACTTTATTATAAATCGACTGCAGATATTTGAATAACATAAAATATAATCAAATAAAAGTATTTATAAGGATTACCATGACGTAGTATATGTTTATAAACACAATAAAACATCGAGCACAGGAAAGGAAATTGTGTTTACATTTTTTTTTACGAATTTCCGACTAAAGCTGTGAATCTGCGTACATATCTACTTTCCAAGTATAGATCGGAGTCTACGTACTGTCCCACTAATATTTTGTTGCACATCTATATATATATTGTTACGAGTATCGATATGTTACGATATCGAGACACCGCGCCGAATGGTCTTTGTTGCCGCGTCGTCTGAGTGACGACGATACAACGAAGACATGAGTGAGTCGGTTGACGAACGTCGTTGAGAGAACACACAAAGCTGAGTACTCATAACTATTTGATAAAGATATTTAATAAGAAAGGGGAGAAAGAAAATCTAGGCGGGGAAATTACTCTAAACAAAGATAGTGCTCTTCCTCCAGTTACACACTATCTTGAAGAGAAAAAAGGCTTGAATCCATCGCCACAATGCTCTCTTGTTAGGCTTAATACGGTCGATTGAAACATGAATGAAAACGCCACCGGCTGGAAAAGCCTTTCCCCGACCTGGTTCGACCCTGCCCACGTGATAGAATATTCGTCGGGGAGTTATTCAAATTAGGCTAAACTGACTGTCGTCGGCCCCGGTGGCCATTTGTAATAGGACTGGACTTTAATTTCAACTGTCACCGATAAAGGATGAATTTCAACCACAACGTTCCGACAAGAGCGTCCTCTCCGTTGTCGATACGCTTCTTCAGGACACTCCTGCACGTCTGGGTACCCTCTAACCGAAATTCCGTGAACTTTAAGCTTCCAACCTCGATGCGCAATCTTTTAAAGGCTTTCAAATATATTGAGATCAGCCGGGAAAATAGAAGCGACGCATTCAAATCAACAACGATGCCGGACGTCGGATCCTTTAATCGATACCTCAATTTAAAAGATTTCTCTACTCTGTTTAGTACTTGTTAGTTAAACGGCTTATAAAAGCTACTTCTAAACATATTAATATGTCACACCTTGTGTTCACTTTGATCAGTCCTCGGGAAATGTCAAAGAATTTCTTTTTTATGGGAAGATAGGGATTGTATATATTAGGGTGGACCTTATTTTTTATATCTAGATGACTCCCAACATCGTCTGCGATAGTTAATTAGAAGAACGCGTGGCGGCGCGACAGTAGATTCATTTCAGTTAAATATTTTACACCTCCAGAAATGTCATAATTCTTCCACATGCATTCAAGAACAAATTTACTTTGTACGAATTAAGATTATTTCACATTAATTGGCCTGTCCAATTTCTGTCCGCCACCTTCCCGTTAACAAGTCCGTTTTCGTGATTCGTAATACCTGTGAAAACAACGCGTTTCAATTGTTAATTGTTAATAGTTTTGCGGGGTTTTTCTGGAAGAAACAATGTTTACATCTTCTCGACCTAACATTCCCACGTTTAAATGGTTAGAGGCTGGTTAAATCGGCGATGGAGGCGGTTTAAGCGGCTTTAGATACCGTTAATGATTATGATGTAAAAAGATCACTAGTTAATTCAAATAATGTACATGAGTACGTTGGTAGCAACATTGAAGCCTTTATTTATTTCTTGCACTTAAGTAAATCGAATTTAATCAGTATCTGAAGAAAATAAGAAGGTTGGAAGTGTAATCGCCGTGATGGGTATTCATTTGTCAATTACGGTTTCATGAAACGTTTATTCGACAATGAACCATCTATATATAACAAAGAACATATAACAGATCCGCTGGTGTGTGTTTCTATAAAATTTCGAAATTGCACCGCAACTCTGAATTAGAAACTGCACTAGTGACACCTATTCCTATCATTCTGTCAATCGTAGTGAAACCGCGCGCGGTTTCGCACTGACATTCATGGACACTGGCTTCTCGTGACAACGATTTTACCTGCAACACGTTTATGGTCGTATAAATCTATCGTCACGCCGTAAGAGGTTATTGCTCCTGAAAGGTGACAGACGAGATTTTCGATTAAACCTGTACGCTGAAATCAACGTTTACTCCAACGGATCTGGGACACTGTCAATTTTGTTCATTAGTCGAATGGTGCCGATTATATTTGAAAGACTAACCCTTAACCTTCTCCAGTCCTATGTTAAGCTAGACTTGACATTAACTATTGCCCTGTTTGTCACTTATTTTACTAAATTGCATTAGCTACGATTAGATGGTATGCACCAACAATTTTATTATTTTCCAGCTCTTCTAAGTAGGTCAGTAAAGTTATATGTATATGGAAATATTATTCAATTACATGATGATGTGTGAATTACACAATGATGACAAAATTGTCACAGTTTAAATATCAACGATTCCTCGAGAATGGAAAGTGTAGTGTTCAAATACTTTTTGGACTCGCTCTATCTTTGACACAAACTTTCGTACCAGATTAAATAAAATAAATTTTTAGAATTGTTATCACTTAATATTGGCATGATTCGCTTCTCGAAAGTGAACTGAAAACTCATGTGTTACTTAAGGAGACACAGTAGTTCCATATGATATGCTGTAGTTAGTGTTAATATTGAAAGCACGGTTACCAATGTGTCAAAGTGTCACGTGTCTGCCAGCAGCCGCAGAACAAACAGTAATTAACTATGCGACTGCGCATCGTTGATTCATGAGATATTGTGGTATGCGTGACAGGCCACTACGAACAGTGGTCATGCTCTAATGACTTGTCAAACGTCAATCGGGAAATAATTCAACGAATCTGTGCCAATCAATTCTATTTCTTCTAACAAGCATTTTTTAGGATGCACACTTCCTCGTAATAAGTGATGTTCACAATAACATTTCAAGTGATACATACCGAATAATTCATTTGATTTTTAATCGTGCATATAACTTAGGAAAGAGCCTGGAAGTCGCGTATTCAAAAGTTTCCGCTGGTTGGTTTCGCAGCGACGAGAGTAGAGCCAACAAAACGTTTATTTCATAGTTTGATTCAATTCCTCGCGGTTTACTTAAATCATATTTCAAGGAAACTTAATCATTGTTCCTCCCGTTATTATCATCGGGGTAACGATCGTGCCCATCAACGAATTTCAAGTGTATCTCAACATTTCCCTTCGAACGAAGTCAAGAAATTTTTTTGCCTGCCGTCACGAGGGCGTCGTGTGATGCGGAAAAAGTTCCGTCGCGTCCAGTCGACGGAGATTGACGTTAACGTGTACTCGCTTATCTATCCGTCTGCCACGGACGGGCATTATGATGGTCTTCTTTCGAGAAGTTCCACGGCCTTGCTTAATTTTTCTCCCCCACATGCCGACCAGCTTGCTACTTTTTCTCCTTTTTCTCACGATTAGTCCTACGGTCTGCGTGAGAAACGATTGTGTGACGTTCATCGATCACTGACCGCGCACAGATTACAGATAGAAAGGTGGTTCTGTGCGTGTCGTTGCAGCACCGGCATCTATTTACCGATACCTCTCCGGACAAAGAGTAATTGCCAGCTTTGCAGGCGCTCTTGTCCTGTCATCAAAGCCTGCCTTGGCCGGAGACCGTGAATACTCTAATTTGCCTGCGTGAAAGCGTTCTCTGGTTACCGTGAACGTGTGCGTCGCATAAATTCCTCGGCTTAGGAAGAACCTTCCAAAACTAGCTTTCTGTTAATCGAAAACGCAATCGCGCGGTTCGCTTCGCAAGCTTATTGACTGCTTTACAGTGTTGTTCATAGCTTCTAAAAGGTAAAGGGTATAATTAGAGCGACGATTTTCATGAGCGGTTCGTTCCTCTCGAAAAAAACCATGCTTCGGAACTGAAACTCTGCTGTTCAGCGTTTTATTCGTGTAAACAAATAATAATGGTTCTTTTCGTGAGTGCTACTCGTCGAGTTTGGGCTACATAAATTTTGTAATTAGAGAATAGTACATTTTCATTAGTAAATATTCAAGTAGTGTAAAAAATGACGTATTGAAATTAAATTATCGATTTATTACTATTCTAAGCGATGTAAAATGTAAATTTCTTTGCTTTAAATTTAGTGCTTTTGTTGGTTTTACGCTAAACGATCGCAAATCGGCTATTTGCGTAATTTTTAAATTATAAATTTAAAACTATTAATTATTAATTTAAACATTATTAATTTTCGAATTCGCATTCAACGTATTCATACCCCTGCTTACATTTCCAAAGTTCATTCGTATCTTTAAATAATTACTTATAATAATGTAGTTAACGAGATAAGGCAATTTCCAAGGAAAACTATGTTAATGTAACTTACAAATGCAGAAAGAACAGTAATTCCAGAGTTAGTTGGACAGTCTATTAGCTGGAAATACTCAGTCGACTCCCGAAACTTCAAAATGTCGTCGACTGCCGTAACCAACAGTAATCGCCTATTAATTCGGTATGAAAACTTTTTGATGTCTTGTCAAATTCTTACGAAGTTTTTATGGTTTCTCAACGAAAAAAGAGAATAGACACGAAGTCAAAGTGCGGTGATACCGGGTGTTTCTTTTATCTTGCAAACTACGATATCTCCATTATTCTTGCCAACACAAAAAATTGACTTTTTTCTCCCTCGAGTGTTCAAGAATATCAACATTTTTTTATTTACTAAGATTGGTTTTTTATCACATGGTATTGTAACAGACAACAAGACATGCTCAACAACCCACCACATTGTGACTTTAAAATAACCTTGAACGCAAAAAAAGCACAACAGTTTAACGGAGATAGATAAATCATTATTCTGTTCTGTACAAAATTCTACTGTATTTGCAAGGCATTTTAACACGATATCGATTAGACGATAAGTTAAATATCTCTTTACAAGACATTGTAAAATGCAGATTACGATGTAGTATTATCGTCGTAAATTTCACGTTAATTAACCGACTACAATAATTGTAGGCCGAACGTTGTATATTCGTTGGCAAATTGACATAACTTTTCGTTATAGGTCCTATGTTAGGGATTTGTAGGCAAAACCACTAACCATATTCCAACTATTATAACTCCTAACCGTTGGCCACCGTTGGCCAACCATAAATGGTACTAGGGTATACTCGTAGCGTACTTTTGTCTTTAATCCGATTATTTTAAATTATCTGTCTTTTAACCATCTGATCCTTTCTGTTCGCATTCACCCTTTCTTGCATCGTTTTTCTCCATACGAATCCTATCCACGTAATTAGTATATGTCTACGTGATATTTGTGTGCAATTTTATTACGGATTGAACTTTGCTGTATTTGCTTCTTCTGACACTCTCTCACAAACTTGTATCACAGGCAGCCCTTACGTCTCAATCGTTCTCTATCCTGACTCGCACTTTCACTCTCAATTTTCATTGCATGCGTTCGTAACACTCGTTCGTCACATTCTCTCGATATGACTTTTGATTTTTTGTCGTTTGATTTATCTTTTGCTTTGGAAACGATACAGATACCCTCCGTTATGCTTGAACTGTAGAAGCCGGGACAGTCGGCCACGACGAGCGAGGCTCCGGGGATTGCCGCCCGCTACGACTCTGCCAACACAACAACAACAAGACCGCTTCACGAGTCTAATTCCTAACCATCTAATTCGGTAGAAATTTGACTTGAGAGAAAATGGAAACTCCCACATGCGTTAACTGCATGCTTCCGCGACGCTTCTATTTCCTGCTGCATCCTTTTATATTCTCCTCGTATATCATTTTTAAACAATAGATTCACTCTGACATCTTTACTCGCATGTATTTTCAATTACTTATTTGCTATCGCCTTTTAATTGCCAACACAATATACGTCGTACGGCACATATGCTAATGCGGAAAATGTACCTTTTGGTTATCAGTAAATGTACGCGTTTTACACAGAGTGAGTCAGCCAAGTGTGCCACCTAAACTATGTACAAGGTGTCAAGAAATTATGTGTAAAAACTGTCATAGCGTGATTCTACACGTTAGGATCGCGAACATCCGTTAAAAAATATTTAGTACAAAATTGACCTTGACAGACTTTTTCAAGATCAAACATTTTTATCGCATCCTATAGTACTTATCGCGAAGAACAAAAGTCTTAAAGGAACTAGAGATATATCAAGTCAACAGTTCTCTTAAAAAACTTAAAGTTTTGTAAACGATTCTATATGACAAAATAAGTCGAAAATATAGAATACATTTTTTTCATTTGACGCGTCGTTTATGGGAAAATTTACTTTAAAAATCGGCCAAGTTTGCGTGCCTGGCGTTCTTAAGAAGTAGAATTAGTAGTTTAATGTATTTGTTTCAAATATCGAAACAAGTAATTTGTTTTACTTAATAAAAAACTGAGATTATTTAAATTTTGTAAATAAAATTGTATTTCTTTTTCATCAACTGATAGATCTTCATATGCTCTTTAAAAAAGTATTAAGGGTCTTAGATCGAAAATGCATTACATAGTTTAGGAGCTATTAATTTCGTTAATTTCATTTTCATTAATGGCACAGCAGTGCGGAACCGGCAAAATCAAAATCAAAAAGATTCTTCTCGGAAAGGAAACAAACGAAAAAAATTTGTTCTATATTTTCTCATGTAGAATCACCCCCACCACGTTTATACCATCTTGAGACACCCTGTAGACATGTGGAATAAAATAGTTTACGAAACCTGGAAGTCGTTGCCTGAGAGAACGGTTCATTTTTTATTTGTTTTGTTTTCGTTCCTCTCAACGAGTAGAACACGATATAATCATAAAATATTTGACCTTGAACAAGTTGGTCAAGGCCAATTTTGCACCAAACTTTATTAGCTGATCCTCACCGATCCTAAGATGTAGAATCACGCTGCAACAGTTTTTACACATAATTTCATCACGCTCTGTGCATGTAAACTGTTTAGGATGTGATAAAATGGTTGAAATGAAAATTGTTTAGTTTCAAAAGTAGTAGGTTTAATGAAAGAAAAGAACTAAATGTTCTCATTCATTCTACTATTCGTTAAAGGCTGCATAACTAATAACTGTTATTTCTACAGTAAACTGTAAATATTTTGTAATAAGGTGAGGAAAATGGTACGTCGTTGTAATTGATTAAACTTATCGGCTTTTGACAGTAAATTGAAAATGTCTCCGGAAAATATTTAATCGTTTTAATTACTGTTATAATGTCGCGTATACTAGAAATTCTAGTTAACTTTATTCAAATTTAGTTGCTCTAATAAGGATAACTTTGTCAAACTAATTTAAGAAAATTGATTAAATATTCAATAATTCGTAAAATATGAAAAATTAACTTTGATGCAACGTTCGATTTATAGGAAAATCTGAATTCGCGGGAAACTGTCCCATAATGAAACAGTTAAGGAAAATCTACCAAACTGCAACTATCGAAATAGTCATCAGAAATAGTTCTGAACTCGCGGTTCAATGAAAATTGGTTAAAATATCTGTTCACAAATGTTTTCAATTCTTGTAGTGACCAATGTACATACAAATTTTATGTGATCTGTCTTACTTATTTTTACTGTTTCGTTAATACGTTGTAGAATTCGGTTTCAATTTCAAAACCAACATCTCGCGTGTCTATCGCGTGGTTTTCAACTACAACCTTCGTTACGAAGGTCATTCTGTCTTCCATAACGACAGATAAAATAAGACTATATACTTTGAATGGATATGGTTACATAGATATTAGATATGCGATACTAGGGAGAAAAGCTTGCGTCTCCGTAAAATCATGTCGGCATTCCATTCTCTCTCAAGTCATAAGTCGATCAACGAGATCTAAGTACAATGTCGGATCCCTGGTAAACGCGCGGGTGCTGGTTAGCCAACGGAATGTGAACCAAAGAAAGAATAGAAATGTAAGAGAAAATGGTGGTGTGCATGTGTACAGTCGAAGAGAGTTATCACTCACTCGGCGTTGGTTTCCGGAGTTGGTAGGTCGCCGATGGTCGTCAAGGTGAGGGTGGACCAGTACAGTGAGCCAAGGTACTTTCTGGTCAGGGTCGCGTACTCGCCAGGTCTGTATGGGTAGACCCAATCCCCTTGGAATCCTTCTGCCTCGCTGAGCAAGTAGTAAAAGCAGCCGAACCAGTGCGCCAGGATCAGTAGTATATGTATGAGATTCAGCACGCGCCACAAATTTGGATAAACCGTCCGCGATTCCACCATATAGTAATAGTTATAGACACGGTAAATCTTTAGGAACCTGGGAAACCTGAGCATGGGATTGGTGCCGAGGTACAACTGAAGAGGATCGAGCGGCAGCAACGCCAGCAGGTCCAGTATGAACGATTTCGATTGGAGATAATGGCTGGCCAGTTTCTTGCTGTTGTAGACCATCAGGCCTTGCTCGAGGTATCCGGTACGGAATTGCACGCCCACGTCCAGGAAAAATACCAGGTCCGTGAAACCGTCACACGCGAACCACGCTGCCGGCGCCACCGCCTGCAGTTCCGGTAAACTTTGCCGCACGATTAGAGTCCACAGATTGTAGAGGACGCAGCCTGACAGAAGCATCAGCCAGTAGTAATAGAAATTCTCGTCAGGGTTGACCACAGTTTTCGGTGGCCTCTGCGGCCTCCGCCGGCGTCGTCCACTGAAGTCTTTATCGTCGGCCGCGGTCCCCTCACCCTCGCCTGTGTCTAATGTCTCCTGGCTCTCCGGGATCTGTCTCGTCGAGAACCTCTTCAGGAACGAGTCCTCGCGTTTCAGCGGCGGTTTCTTCTGGATTGTCGATATCGCGGAGGACAGCTGCACCGTTGTCCGCAGTTTCATCCACCGCTGATTGCTCTTCGTTCTGAGAACAGAAAAACGAATAGATCGACAGTCAAGGACGAATGGAACAATCACGCTTCAGCGTGAAAACGATAGAGACGAATAATCCAAAAATTTTCTCGACGGTACGTTCTTGTATTCGCATTCGAAGAGAACTTTTATTCCGGTAATGGCGACACGACGCGACGGGACCGCGGAGTCCGTTTTACGTAACTAAAGCGGTGCACGTATCTATTTGTATACGTATCAGCGTTTAATTATAACGGAAAAGGAAGAAAATTTTTGCGTATATCGATTGTGATAAAATCCTGTTGTTTACTCGTTAATGAATAGTTAAACAAATGAAATCTTGACGTTTGCCATTTGTTACTTGTTTGTTCTTGAGAGTAGATAGCTTTGAAGAAAACGAGAAAACTTTTACAATTATTATATTGTCAGTTGCTAGTCATTTATGAATCCAACCAATTGATTTTTCTGTAGATCGGAACACCAAGAACGGAGTATTTATTTATTAATTTTGTAATAAGTATGGTATTGTAACTTCTCTCGATACGAACAGCCAACAATCTGAATACATCTTTCTTGTTGACACTGTGACCTTCAGCCACGTAAATAGTTCTGTGACACATATGAACATACATAAATATATTAACTAACTAATTAAATATTTGTTAAGGCACTTCTCTTTCTTACAATGGCTTAAATGAATCAGTCACTATGAACAGTTCACGAAAAAATCGTAATTCATCGGAAGTTTTCATTTACCAGTTTATATTATTTGATAATATTTTCTTAACCTCCTAGAAACGAGCGTAGTTTGTACACAAGACGCAAGCTGCTTGTCGTTTACACCGTCTGGTTGATGAATGTTCTCGGTGCAAGAAAACTTCGTGAAGAATTGAATGTGAACGGCCCACACGTTCGTGAGGTTCGAATAAATCATTGCAATATGGTATTTCTTCATGAGTTGATATTTTACACCATCTGTACACTATTTATTAAATATATAGTTCATATAGTTTTGCGATTGGAATAAAATTTGTTGAGTTCTATGCGCGTAACAGATTAGTATAAATTAACCGTAATAGAAATTACTGTACGAAATGAGTATATAAATAATCGACGCAAGTGATTCTCTCTCCAGAATAAGGTATTAATCGCAGGTGTGTTCATAGATGGCGCAACTGTACTTCATTAAGGCCATTGCCAACAGATACAATAATTTCACAGTTAGTGTTATATCTTCATGGATTAAACAATAATCATTACTAAAATAATACACATATATTTTCTTATTAACCATTCTTATATTTGGGACAAAATGTCAAACATTTTGGGAATCACTAAAGTTAAAGTAAGAGTAAATAGCCTTGTAAAACACTCAACTACAATAACTTAGATTTAAAATTATTAGTTTAATTATGGCACCTGCATGTAACGAATTTCACTGTTTAAAATATTTATCGTTTAGATTTCCTAATAAAAAAAGAGAAGGATTCTTTTTCAGATACTGAAAATACATAAAAATATTTAAAAACGTAATTCCACTGCTTTTAATCTCTCCTGAATAAAATACAGTTTCGAAATATTAAAACTTATATTTCTGAATCTGCTTTGTTCCAATCGTTGGGATGTGGATGATTATGCTAATAAGAGTGGTGCTCGAATGCATCAGCTCGTGTGGAATCTGGGTTTTAAGGATAAAAGACTCGACTTTTCCGGCTGCAAGAAATTTTTCTCTTCGGCGTTTCTTCGGCTAAATGGATTATCTGAATCCATCAGCAAGACTGGCTTGAGAGTAATGGATCAGTAGAACCGAGAAGGTTAGTAAATCCAAAATTATACTTGACCGTTAGGTTGTTACTTTCCGACAGGCGCTCTGGATATTTTTTGTTGTACAAAATGCGAGGAGAGAATATCCAGAAGAATATTATTTCTAGTATTAAATAGTCTACATTCTTGAAATTATGTTTATTAAAAGGATTTCAAAATGTCCATGAAGGAGTAAACAATGAAAATTTTTATCGATATACTTTGTTTAGTACACATAATCATAAAAATGGCTGAATTATTTAGCATAAAATATTTTTAAAAACCAGACTGTGATTACTTCTTTTTACGTCGCACATTAAAGTTCCTTTAATTTAAACAACCACTTCGTCTTCGATGGTACAAACTACGCTTGGATCCACATAATTAGGTGAATTAAATACAACCACTTGGTGCAGTTCGTAAGATACCGTTGTACGTTCTCCAAGAAATTTATAGACATCCCGGAATTCCTAATGCTGTTCCTAAACGCTAATAAATAGTTTCAATTCAAACAATGTTCCCTATCGAAAACAGGGAATGCCGTAATTTGAATATAACTTATTAGGATAATTAACGATAGGGGACCATTATTATTCTCATGTATAGATACGCGAACTGTTTGCCACTGCAAAAGATTTCGGCTTACTGCTACAGGTTATGCAATATGTTTCACATACTTCTACCGGGATGCATCGTGCAAGCCGATTAAACAATCAAGTAATGGTACGTGTTGTATGTTTTAGATCTCCGTATCGCTTTGGGAAAGCCTTATCGGACCTTTTACATACCACGCCCATGCATGGTATACAGATCACGCATCGTAAGTCTTCTTGCATCACGTTCTACAGTTTCTCCTATAGACATATCCGCGCAATACGCGTACGCATACATGTATGTATAAAAATATATCTATGCTCATTACAAACAGGCAGTCCTACTTTCGTTCCATTCACGGAAAAACCCACTGAAAGGAAAGAAACACACCATTCTTCACAGAGGCGATCGACGTCATCTCGATAGAATCGTTGTACGATCTTTACGATCATTAATACGTACATAGCATATAGTATTGTAGATATAGTATACGTATATCTAATTCTATGTAACAGACATGGTAGGATGATTCTTGCTTGAAATAAGAAATGAGCGAGAATCAGGTAATATCAGTTCAGAATCAGAGCGTCAGTTGGATGAGAGGCAGACAGACAGACAGACAGCAGACAGACAGACAGACAGACAAACTGAAAGACAGACAGACGACAGACTGACTGACAGACAGACCGACAGACCGACAGACCGACAGACTGACAGACAGGTATAGACAAACAGACAGAGAGACAGAAACACTGAGATAGTGGAAACTAAAAGTAAACTTTCTTTATACCACTACGCATTCTTTAATCATTAATACACATATGTTGAGTAACGTGTGTGTGTGTGTGTGTGTGTGTGTGTGTGTGTGTCTGTGTGTGTCTGTGTGTGTGTAAACTAGTTTGTAAGGGGAATCAGATTCGACTAATTGCGTCAAGCATTAGCATTCGTTCGATAACGTAATATCGTTATATTAAATAATTCTTACATACCTGTCCCTTGATTTAAGTTAAATTTAATTGAAATTTCAACTAACCAATTGCAGTTAATTCAACGTGGGATGAAACGATATTAAGTTCCATTGAGACCTGTTTCACTGTATCATCTCGTCTTGCTACACATGCATAAAGGTCTTTGCTGTGGCGCTTAAATCGTAACAAGGATAGCAATCCTGATTAATTATTTCGTCAATTAGTTATCAAAAAGTGTAAAAAAGTTAGAATCTTTGGGTTTTGAAATTTTCATTAAAACGTAAAGGGTTTCAAATTGAGTTGCTGTAACTTTCCGAGAAAATCGTATAACAATTTATGAGACTTCATTATATGTATACAGTGGTGCCTCCATTTTCATTTCTGTAAATTGCTTCTCTTCGACATTATTTTTTTAATAGAAACCAAACGGGAAGGCAATGATTGTTCCTTAAAAATTTTACTAATATGAATGTCTCTGCATTAGAGGTGATCAAATTCTCCGCCGGGAGTCAGAGAACCCCCACTACCAGTGTGACGTTTCTCCCACTATGGAAGTTCCCATTGGCAGCTCTCCCACTTCCAACTTAACCCGTGTACGAGAGGGCGTGATACCTCACTCTTCTATCTCCGTTCAGCAGCCAAGTAGAGAGGGCAACTCTCCTTTGGTGAAGCCGAAGAGAAGAGTGGGGATGGCAGCCACAACTGGCTCGTGAGCAGTGACGCCAGATGAGAGGAGGGAGCACGAATTGAGGGGAAAAATCCTCACTCTGCCAGTACCGAAGTATGCACGACAAAGATGAAGCGCGTCACGTGATCAGGCTGCGGCAGAAGCGTGGGGAATAGCGCGGTAGAAGGGGAAGTTAGAGTGGGTACACGAGTCTTGATCTGGCAACACTGCTTGCAAGTCGCCAGTTCGGCATGCCTGCTCTACGTAATTCGAGAAATTGTTTTCATGATTGAAATTACTACCAATTTAAAGATTGATGTATTCTCTTTACACCGACCCATTAAAGATACAATTTTTTGTTACATATTGTCTAAAATTCAATTTTCTTCGAATGATGCAATGTTTTCACCTTGTCTTTACCGCTACGCTATTTATTGTTGCGCCTTCAATCACGCGGTCCGTGTTTACTCGCGCTGTTTTTCTCTACGTTCGGCATGATCGGCGCGATCACAAAAGGATAATAGAACCGTACGATCTGAACAACGGCACAGACCCAAGGGTTTTCCTTATGCTAAACGCGCACTAGCATACAGTAGCTCACGAAAGTATTCGAACGCTTCCAATCTACATCGTTAACAAATAAAATACCCTCGTTAGGTTTAAGTTTTCAAAATAAGATTGTAAGTAAAGACACATAGGAGTCTTGAGAATGTATATGTAAAATTACAAAAAAATCTGACAACACATACAGGATTCACAGGGCATTGAGTATAAACATACCGTTTACGGACGTCACAAAAGTATTCGAACGCGTAGACAAGAAGCGTATTTCTAGTGATTGAAATGTAAACATTACACTTTAGTCGATTCCGAGACATCGTGTGGTTCATACAGATTTCGTAGAGTATAATCTTTCATAGTTATTCTAATCATGAGCACGAAAAAATCAGAAACCAGTAAATGTGAACGTGAATTAATATTGGAGTTGCATAATGAAAATAAATCTTATCTTGAAATTGCCAAATTATTAAATCGAAGTAAATCTACGATACATTATATAGTAAAAAAGTCGAAAACTGAAATGTAATATTACAAACAAGAAGCGTACAGGACGTCCAAAGAAGTTAACGCCCAGAGAGGAGAAAATGATTATACGTGAAATTAAGAAAAATCCAAGCACATCTGCACCAAAACTTGTGGGGATTATTGCAAATAATTTTGGGAAAGATGTACATCCCGAACTGTGTCGTAGGGTTCTGCGGAGTAATGATTACCATGGAAGAATACCACGAAAAAAGCCATATATCAGTAAAATTAATAAAAAGAAAAGACTAACGTTTGCAAAAATGTATATTGATAAGGATATTTCATTTTGGAAAAAAGTTATTTTCTCGGATGAAAGTAAGTTTAATATTTTCGGTTCGGATGGACAGCATTATGTGTGGCGAAAGTGCAACACAGCATTGCAAATACAGGATATGATTCCAACTGTGAAACACGGAGGTGGCTCAGTCATGGTATGGGGGTGTATAGCGGCGAATGGAACGGGAAATCTTGTTTTTATTGACGGAATTATGGATAAGTACAAATATCTGAATATTTTGAAACAAAATTTGAAACAAAGTGCAATTAAATTGAACCTATTGGATGATTTCTACTTCCAACAGGACAACGATCCTAAACATACAACTGGGATTGTAAAGGAATGGATCATATATAATACCCCGCATACACTACAAACTCCTCCGCAAAGCCCTGACATAAATCCTATAGAACATTTATGGGCCGAAATTGCAAGAAAACTTATGAATTTTGACATAACGTCCAAGGAAGTGTTAAAAACCAAAATAATAGAAATATGGAATTCCATTGAAAAAAAGACAACGGAAAAACTTGTATATAGTATGGAAAGCCGGCTAAGACACGTTATTGATGCCAAAGGAGGACCAACCAGATAGTAACATCAAACAGTTCAAGATTTATTCGTACGTTCGAATACTTTTGTGACATCCGAAAACGGTATGTTTATACTCAATGCCTTGTGAATCCCGTATGTGCTGTCAGATTTTTTTGTAATTTTACTTATACATTCTCAAGACTCTTATGTGTCTTTATTTACAATCTTATTTTGAAAACTTAAACCCAACGGGTGTATTTTATTTGTTAACGATGTAGATTGGAAGCGTTCGAATACTTTCGTGAGCTACTGTATCTCGGCCACAACCACGACCACGGCTGGCAGCATGGTGCCCAATTTAAAAGGAACATGAATGCACCAACGCGCACCAAGCAAAAATGCGGCCTTTTGTTAAACCGGCCAGCCATGGTCGTGGTCGTGACTGGGCCGTGCTAGTGCGCATTTAGCTTTAGATCGAACCATTACTGTATTTTCATTCGCAGAGGTATCACTTCACTTCTTTTATAATATTTTCCAGGTAGCATACCAAAATTCTCGTGACTAAGCGATTCTACAAAATTATGTAGCAGTCGTGAGCATCATTAGAAGAATTATATTCCCTACCGACGGCTTTTCAACCGGAAATACCTCTTTCTCTAGCTATAGTATAAGGTCTGCTGCGCAGAGGTCACTGGCAATATGAAATGAACTGTGTGCTAGGTCTTTATCGAGCTCTCCCGAAGGTTGTAAGTCAGATCGTAAAGCTTCGAATCTTCTCATGGATGTTCTTTGGACTTATAATACTTGAATTTATAGTCTGCTGTAAAAAGTGAAACGTTCATGGTTAGAAGTTGAAAGCCAAATCGGTTCTTTCACAGAACCGTAGCTTTATTACTATTTGAAAACATTTTCTTAGCCCTTAATAGGTAAACTGGGGTTGTAAAAACTCGTAACGGTCTTTTAAAGCACCGTGTTAATTATTTCAAGAGATTCTAAAATCAACGGAACCATTGTACAGTACGGTAAGCATGAACAATGTCTTCGTACGTTAAGTTATGCTTTATTAAGAATAATTCCTTCGAAGGTCATTTGAAGGTCAACATATTATTCTATTATTATATAATTATACATGGTTGAATTTGTCTTTTCATTGACTATAACGTTAGATTAATCAAAATACGTCCACCCATTAAAAAAAAAACAAAACGACGATGACCTTGAAATATCGGAAAATAAGAGCTAGAGAAAAAAATCTGCTGCGCCACAATAATTGCCCAGTGATGGAAACATTTTCTTTCTGAACGTTTTCTGGTATTACCTGTATATGTATACAGTGTTCAGATAATTTCAATCTATCAACTTGCCCCGGTTTCCCCTATGCTGTTCTTTTAATTGACGATATTGCAAGGAGGTTGACTGTGCTAATATGTTTTCCGCTTGTTATATGATACTCGTATATTATAAGCGTCACGGGAATATATCAGATCGGGGTTCAAAGGTAGCTGGTTTAGCAAGTTTTTGTCATCATCAGCCAGATTTATAAGGCGGCCGAAATAGTCGAGGAAGTGTAGAGCGATCGATCAGCCATCAGCCATGTTATCTAGTACAAAGTGAATCTGGCGTAGAGTAGAGTAAAGTCGACGTTAGAAATCAAGATGTGGAGTAGCAAAGAGGGTGGAATTGCGGTGGCAAGCGGGTAGCCGATACTTTCGTGCGGCATCGCGTCGTCTCGATTGTAATAGCTGGTACGTTCAGGAGGTAAAAGTGAGCGAAACTGGGATGAGATGGTAGCCCAGTTCTCCCAAAAACTTTTCCTCCGCGTATACATTAAGCTTCGTGGGAATTGGTCCCCTCCTCAAAGATACTATCCCCGATATTAGATTTCTAATAAAACTGAACACTTCCAGTTTACGCGGATCAGATTTTTCAGATCTTTTTCAGAAAAAATATTTTTTCAAAGTTTTCTCGCACATACTAAGTGTTTCTTTAGGACAAAACTAATACTCTTTTATTTGAAACATCTTATTGCTAAACTATCAAAAACAGTTTAAATATCATGGTAATCGATTCATGCCCCGCCCTGTACTGTATATATATTACACATTTTGTCACTCTACTCTCCATATCAACAGGGTGTCCCAATATTGACGGTGCAAGCGTGGGGGAGGTGATTCTATGTATATGAGAAAATAAGTCGAAAATATGGAATAAATTGTTTTTCATTTGAGGCCTCAATTTTGGAGAAAAAGTTTGAAAATTTTCTACTTCTTACAAATGCTAGGAACGTGAACTTGGTGGATTTCCAAAATCAATTTCCTCGAAAACAAAGCCTCATATGAAAAAATTCTATTCTACATTTTCGACTTATTTTTTATGTAGAATCACCCTTTCTTCGGTTGTATCGTAAATACTGGGACATCTTTTATAAATACTTATATTTTCAACAGTTTCAATAATTTATTGTTTATTGGTTACTACGTCTACTGTGATTCGTCTCGGGCAACGATCAAATTTGCATTCTTACCAATGTATAGCTATATTATATATCTACAATACCTACTCAATTGTCAACATGCCAGCTAATAAGAGAGAAAGAGAGAGGGAGAGAGAGAGAGGGAGAGAAAGAGAGAGAGTGAGAGACAGACAGAGACGTACATATATTTATACTGTTCCAATGATTTTTACCTCTAGTTGTTGATGGTTTCGCGGCCTAACGAGAGGGTTTCACAATGTGTTGCGTACCGATTTTGATGGAATTCGAAGAAAAATGTAGAATTGATAAAAAAGAACGATCAATTTCGGCAATTATTAAGCGACTAAAAGCGTTAGATTAGATCCAATCAATTCTTGTTACATTGCTGTGGCAATTCCCTTAATTAGTTTTTTATTATGTAAAAACTGAAAATATTTATACAAGTATCGTAGTTCGTACATTATTCGTTCCTCTACTTCAACGTAAACAGAAGTTAAGTGGCGCAGGTTAATTTTTCACATACATATTGTTAACCAATGTATATTCACGACATTAATTTTTAGAAATGAAATGATTACACAAATTACATTTGATAAGAAATTATCTGAAGTTCTACTAATAATTATACAGGCTGTCCCAGTGTTGATCGTACAACCAGACAGGGGGTGATTCTAAATGAGAAAATAAGTCGAAAATACAAAATAAATTTTTCGCATTTGAGGCTTTGTTTTCGAGAAAATCAAACTTAAAGATCCGTAGGGTCCGTGTGCTTTAGTATACGATGTGCAGGAAGTAGAATTGGTTGGTCATGGTCAGACGTGTCAGACGGTTCCTACCGAATATCATGTATTTTCGATTTAATTCGAAAAACACGTACCAATCAGAGGGCGAAGTTTTCATCAAATTCTACAGGATTGTATAAAGAAAGTGTAAAATGATTGGTCCCAGAAGGAAAAGAGTAGCCCATATTAGTAATATCACGCGCGCCAAGCGAATCAAGTATCCTATTAAATTTTCTCCTCCGTGAAAGTTTCATTACTAAGACATAACTTCATCGAAATTTATTTTACATTAGATTGTATTCTTCATACTTGTTTCATACTTCATTAATTTTAGTATTGATAATTCAATGTAGTTGACGAATTTTTTAAAAATTTTGCAAAATTCCTTCTATATAGAAGGAAGGAGAGAGTATATATGAAAGGGGTCCCGGGTTCAATATACGTATGAAAAAATATTAAATGAAGATAATCCGATACTGCCGGATACTTGTGATTCTTCATTAGCTTACATTTGATGTGTTAAAAAATACGAATATTCCTATTTTCGTTTCCTATAGTCTTTCCTATCACCTTTGCCTGGTGTTTCTAAAATCTATCGCATTCTAACTTGCAGTAAGTAATTGAGTTGTCAAACAGATTTGAACAAAGTTTCATCAAAATCGCAGCCTTACACATTGTGTGTTGTCTTTCTAATTGTAAGCAGCAAGATGTTTCAGTTGAAGAGAGTTGGCTGTATCTTGTATATTAGTCTGTACGTGAGTGTATATGCGTGTATGCGTATGCGTGTGTTTGTATAGGTGAAAGTGCAGTACAGAGGTTACCGTCCATATCGAGCAATGACCGGAGTACCTCTTGATCTTGCGTAGTGAGGAGTATAGCGCCATGACGGCGCGTACGTTACTCCATTTTTGCGAACCCCTCGTATTACGGGGTCTTCTGGCCGCAGCTGGTATCTCGGTATCGAGGCCATTGCTCTCCAAGGACTCCGAGGTAGTTGAGGTTGTGCTCAGTTCCAGGGCTTCCTTCTCTAAGGATCCTCCGTAGCTCGAGGAAGTGCCTGGGCGATACAGCTCCGATAACCTGCGAAGAAGACAGAACCCCGACGGGTTGCCTCTCTCACTCTCACTGCCTTTCTCTCTACCTCTCGCACGCGCTACGACCATTCGTTTCGTCCATTCATTCGACGCGTCGCGACGCTAGACGTTCGGTCCTTCGAGAGTTTTTCCCCTTTCTTCACAATCAGTACCACCACCTCTCATTGTCCAGCGCCATTCTATCATATAACACTTTAAATTCTCGTTTCTTGTTCTTTGTTCTTCCCCTCCCCCTTCATGCATCCTCGCTGCATCCGTCATGCTCATTCGTTTACATATGCACTCCTTACTTCACTCAGGCTCGCTCACTGTATGCTGATGGCGGTACAATGTTATGCAAACAAGCATGATTGATCTTTTAAAACGATAACCTGTTACATGGAGCGTACTAATGTTACGTATCGACCCCGCTCTGGAAACAGTCCTGCAACCAACTCGGCGACAGCTCTTCCAATAGCAACTGTTTGTACACTCAAGAGGTCAGTATAACTCGCAAGAGCATACTTTTAAAAGGACACGAGCAGTAAAGCCTCCTTCGAAAGTTACTTCGTGTTGACATGGAGCATAAACTTCCCGTTCAAGCTATTATGATCATTATACTATCAGATCAAACATCATTTGTCTGTCTAATCATATAGGGTAGACAAGAAAAGAAAATTCTAATTAATTATTCCGTGAAATAACAATCGCTGTATCTACATCATTTAAAATTTCTTTCATGCGTTTTCTTCATGTGTTTCATATAACTAAGCTTTTGTATTAAATATGTTAAATTCACTCTACGACAATACTATAGGACACTGTACGAAACCATACAAATCTGTGTTATAAAAAAGAATTTTTCCCTCCTATACATATGCAGGGTGTGCCGCGTGCCG
This sequence comes from Halictus ligatus, assembly GCA_028454255.1. Classification (NCBI taxonomy): domain Eukaryota; kingdom Metazoa; phylum Arthropoda; class Insecta; order Hymenoptera; family Halictidae; genus Halictus; species Halictus ligatus. The sequence goes on from CM052131.1 coordinate 11,080,489, forward strand.
TGAAGAACCGATTGGGGTGTAATACCACATGACAGAGTGAGTCGAAAAAAAATAAAATTTTTTTGTTCGACGCCTCGTTTTCGAGAAGAGCAAGCTTAAAGATCCGTTGGGTTTGCGTGCTTTAGCATATGCACGAAGTAGGATCGGCAGGTCTTGACTAGACGCATAACATCAGCCTATAGCTGTCTAATAGAACGCATTTGAAAAAAAATTAATAATCTGTTTTTTTTTTATCTAAAAGTTGTTTTGTTTATCATTTCGTGTATTAAATTCACTATTATATGTATACAATTTAGCAAAAAATAACTTTTATTTCAGAACCGATCATTTGAACGGTTACAGTTTAGTGTTAAATATGGATAAAGAAGTCTTTTCTCGCTGCCACGATTCTCACGAGAGAAGTATTCTTCGGGCGGTTAGTGTACACACTTCTACTCAAATGCATTGAAGAATATTTATCTGGTCGTTTATATTACGTAGCTGTGCGGATAGTATAAATCGACCTTTAGATGGAAACGAAGCGTCATATGAAAAAATTATATTCCTTCTTTTTGACTCACCTTTGTGTGCATGTATACAGTTATAAAGACCATTACCACAGCGCTTTGACTTTTGTAGCAGAATGTATTAGGTTTTTCGTCGAATTCAGCGCGAGCTTGGTATAGACATCTTACACCCAGTGTCGCCAGATCAAGACTTGTCTCCCACTCTACTTTATCTCGTTTCTAAGACGCCGTTCCCCCATTCCCGGCGGCGAGCATCCCCACGTTTCCGGTCACGTGACGCGCTTCGTCTCTGTCATGCATGTGTCACAACGTTACGAGATTAATCCGGCAATGACAGAGAGAGGGTAACTGTATTCCCCTCAATTTCCCCGATCTGGTGACACTGCATACATCTGATGCCCGTCCTAGCGCGGCCTCGGTACTTTTACATTGCATAGAACGCACGTTTTCATATTTTCTCTATATTGTCTCTCTCTCCCTTTATCGTAGAACACCTTGCCCATTGCCAAGGGCAAACGATCATTGTCTCTCCCCTAATATGCTGTCTTCTAATTAAATAAACAGAAGACAACAATTTCTGTCTAATATCTTGAAAATTTGTCTATAAGAATGAAGTTTGCCGTTTAAAATATACATATACATCGGGTTCAATTCGGTTTAATTTAATTATTCTCCTTGCAGAATTTTGTACAGATAAAAAGTATGACAAATTTTATAATATTGCGTGTTCCTACTCTGGGAATCGTGTCGCCCAGCCGAGCGGCTCTTGGTTGGAGGGACTCCGTGTGGGTGGCCCGCGCGGGGTTCTGCTAAAGTAGAATCACATGGGGGTAGCTTCTCCCCCCCCTGGGATGAGGCCGTAGTTGTCAGGGGTAGAGGGGTTTTTGGTTGCATTCGATTTTGAGCTCCCGACCTCCGTCCCAATTAGTTCAGGGAGGCCACCTTGGGGTTTAATGGGTATACCCGGCATTGCACACACCACCGCGGAGTCCCACATACCCCTGTTCCCCTCCCAGGGGGTTCGGGAGATGCGTAATGCATTTCCCTCACGACAAAAAGAAGGCTCTCCTGTTCGCGTCGAACCTTCGAGGACGCATTTGTATCGGGTGAACCGCGCCCATACAGCCATCCGCGACCCGGTCTTAGTACCTATAAAATCCCGGAGTTGTCCGATTTACCACTTTCTGAGGCGGCCAAAAAGTACAACGTTACCGTATCTAAGAAAACAAAATTCCGTTCCGTAATACAGATTTGGGCTAAACTATAACTTAGAATTCCGCAAATATTAGACTTTTTAAAATATATTCCAAATTCAAAAATCCAGGTTTTAACGTTAGGAATTCACGAGTTCCAAAGTTATGCGTGTTTAAAGTTAAGCGATTTGAAGCGTTTGTCACGAGCAAGAGCGCTGCCATATTGGTATGTACTCAGATATCGTCCAATGAGCGAAACCGCGAGAAGGTTGATCGGGGTTAGGTTAGACTACACTCGCAAATCTACGTTATCGACATCACTACATGCATGTGGTGCCACCTAGCGGCTCCGCTCAAGAGACGACGCGCGACGATGAGTGCATAACAACATTGCCACACACACATAAGAGCCAAGAGGAGTCACGTGACTTTTGCAGAGCTAGCCGGTCGGTAGCTGCTGTATAATTTCCGTTCACAGACTTCAGCCACTGACTTAACACTTTACCGACCGGTAGCCTATTAATCGGTTTTTTGTCTCGCACGCCTATTAGTTTATTAGTTGATTAGTTTCTTAGTCTATTAAATCTGCTGACAGAATGTGGTTACCCAACCCTTAATCGGTCGGCACGGCAACCGAGGCGGTGAAACAGAGGCGGTGTCAGGGAAGTATTTGTGGTTGAACGATCGGTAAGAAGTGTGTAAGAACGTTCAACCGGTACCGATCAGTAAAGTGTTAACATTCGTCTTGGTCTTGATCCGACGGGTCTTAAGTCTGTGACTAAACTTGTCACATTCTTTACTCTGTATTATCAATATTATGAATTCTGACGTCAGAAACGCGCTTCAAGTTTTCGGCTTTATTTCACAGCGAATCGAGACAAAATACAGGTCAATTTGTAACTGGAGATATTTTCTAGCGCGCGCTACCCTCGATTTCATGCAGATCGTCAATTTTTGGCCTACTTCGAACGCTTATATTACTAAATATCTGCATAATCTCGTTAGCGCACGCTAGATTAAACCTTCCTCTTACGAATGAGCCCTTTCCCAGCGAAAAATATTCTCATATATGGACGAAAAGTTGGGGCACGTAAAACCATTTCTCGCCTATTTTTATCGGTAACGTAGTCATTCTACCTTATCGCGAATCTACGGAGTCTTGGCTCATAAGTTTTGAACCAGTAAATTCCTAACCTTAAAATTTAGATTTTGGCATTTTCTCGTCAAAATCTAGAGGATTGTATAAAAATGTCCAAAATTTGTAGTTCCTTAAGTTAAAGTTTAACCCAGATTTGAATGGAGTTATACATTTACGGTCTTCTAGTATTATCGCATAGTGTGTGTGGAATCTGTGATGAAGTAGACTGTTACTTAAAATTATAAAGTTCTACGTAAATCCAAGGTTAACTACTACCAAATGAATCCGTACATGAACTTTTGCTTCATATTAGTGTAGTGATACATTTTTATGGACGTATGTACATCTTATTTCCACGCGATCGTAAATATTTATTCGTGATTTCGTGTTTTCTCAGTTTTTATCTGAATATATCTAATAAAAACTCGTAATATTTTGAAAAAAGTAAAGTAAATACAACATACAATAACCATTCTGTACCGAAAAATAATTATAAGTGCGTTTTTGTTTTTTAAGTTACCTATTTCCAGAAACTGAACAAATATTTGGTTACTACATCACTTATTTTTAGATAAAAAGTTATCTCAGGCCTCCAAGCGAATCGTAAATAAAATTGTGCTTGCAAGCTATTTGCTTATTTTATTACATTCTAAAATTCAAATACAGGTACATATTCGCAAAAAGTAATAACATTTTATGCCCTATAAAAGAGGTAACGTAGTTTTTTCTGACGGTAGCTTTAGTTTTAACGCGATTAAATGACTTTGTCGCTGACACCGACAGGAGCAGTTACAATGTATAAACCATAAAGTAACATGATAATAAGATAGTGGTAATTATTAGTTCAATGTTTGTGTGGTTATTGCAGTCGCATTGAGCGAAAAATTCTGCACGTAACTAATAAAACAAAGAAGATTCCAGATTCCGGAGTAAAAGGAAATGAATTTCATAATTCATCTTTTTATTAAGATAACTGCGGATGAAATTTTATGCATTGACAAATAGTGAGAAAAAGTTTGCCACCTTTGCGTTGTAAGGACTTTTCTAAAAATGATCTAGTCAATTGTGCAATTCAAAGTTGCACAATAGCCAATTACTAAGTTGTTTCACAATCCCAACAGAATTTCAGTTTGCGTGATCGGTCGACATTTGCTGCGTAAAAGTTTAAATTAACAGGAGGTTATGCACAGACCTTTGTACTTGTTGCTTATTTACTATGAAAATGTTAAAACCAAAGGTTACGCGTACGTATGCAGAATAAATTATTGTTGCCTCAGCGACACGTGTCGATATTTCACGTCGCAATATGAAAAGTCTGGTTCATGTTTATCCAATTGGATTATATCCAGCGACCGTATCAACACATTTCGCGCCGCTTTAAATTTCACTGTACAAAAATGATTGCTACTGCGAGTGCACACAATATTTTAATGCGCAATTTTCAAATACAGTTGAAAAGTGTACATGGTGTTTAATGAAAACGTATGTATAATTAAAAATCTTAAACATTTTAATACATGGGACCCTAATACTGGGACTTTATGATTCTAATTGTTTATTGTTTGATAACAGTTTTGTTGTAATGTACAAATTAAATGTTCAAAATATAATCGATACTAAAAATAAGTTGAAAAGGACACGAATGACTGCTTTGCTTCGAAATACTGTATAACTAGATGAGAGTAATAAGATTAATTCGACATATAAATCATACTTAATAAATTTCACTTTGTCAATTAATCCGCTTGAATTTTATATATTCGAATTAAGGTAATATCAACTTTCTGCATATTGTGCTACAGGCTTAATCAAATTAACATTTCTTTCTTTACACAGCGTTATATTTAATCAAATTATCCTTATCCTATCTGCAAAAACTGAAGTCTGTTTTATCACATGTTCAAGTATGGTAATAATTTAAATAAAAATTGCAAAAGTTAAAAACTAAACAGCATATCAACTTATCTCATTCTCTTTTGTATAAACAGAGAAATCGTCTCACATAAAAATTTAAATTAATTATGTTCAATACAGATGGATACCGACTGGGTTTATTCTAGAAAAATTTCTCTTTCCTGTACTCTCATTTCGCTTCAGGTATTCTGTGACATTCGTTTGGTATCCCGATTTAAAGAAGATTCCAGCTGCAAAGCCAGAAATGTTCGAGTTGCTTGAAATATTTCAAAGAAGAAGGTCTTGGTAGTTTCAAACGCCTTGAACGTCACGGCAACTAAACAAGATTTATTACAGTCAATATTTTAAAACGTCGTTATCTCAAAGTATTTCATATTTTGATTTATACATCTTAGTGTTGTATTCTGTGCGAAATTTCCATAGTACCATGCAATATTTTTTTACAGTATCATACAGTTTATAAAAATTGAATGGATTCTATCTACAAATGTAGCATTAGGTTAATCGGAAACATAGCTATGTAAATGTACGTATAGTTAATATGTGTCTTTGTGCAGACATTAAAACTTTGATTTTTGAAATTTTCTCGTCAAGATCTACAAGATTATATAAAAAAACTTAAAAATTTCTGGGTTGCTAAGGTGAAGCATAACCCCTAATTTCTTTATGTAGATCACAGTAGATCTTTATGTAGATTGTTAACAAAACAAACAACTCAAACCAAGCGTCCCTTTCGCTTCCTCTCTCGCTCAATTTCTCACTCCGCCTATTCCTTTGCGTCACGCGTCTATCGCAATTTTGCACTGGTCACAACATTCACTCAAACATTCCTTTTTTTCTGTGTCCGTCTGTCCATCTCCATCGCATTTTGCAATATCGAAATCCACTTTTCGATGGTGACTTCACAGAATTCAGGACATTATTTCGATTCGAGTCACGGAGGAGAACAATGTCTGCACCTTCCCTGCAAAGAGACCCATTTATCGGAGGTCCGGCGCTAATTACCACTGGCTAAACCGAGAAAACGGCTACCGGGGCTCTTTGCACGTGGCGTGGCGATTGCGACCAATCTTGTTACCGCATCTTTTCGACAAACACGAAGCTGGACATGGTGAAATCTGTATGTGTCACCTCGTCGATTACCTCGACCAGAAAATTCTTTCTGTTTAGGTGTGACTCTCACATCTCGGCTTATTTTGATGGTGTACTTTGAAATTTTATTGACAAACCGAATAAGACATCCTTATGAAACCCCATCGAGCTGTGACATTTGAACTTCCTTAGTGAAATTTTAGTTTAGTTAACAATAATGGATGGGTGTAATTAAAAACAGTAAAAATATTAGAAGAATTCAAAAATACTGTTGTATTAGCATGTTTAGCATGTTCAGTAAATAATGATTACAGTTTTCATAATAACAATAAAAATTCGGTAATCTGGTTTGAATTTATCTAAGTAAATCTGTGGAACTTGATAATGATATTTAGTACATTGCAAATATAATCTCAAACATACACTCTTAAAGCAGGCCGAGAAGTGGTAATGTATCTCTTGAAGTAAACACGGTGGACGAGCATGGATAATCGATGTGAACGGACTAATTGTACGAATTTTTCATTTATGAAAATATTTGTGAAAAAGTAAAAGCACTAATTATTCATAAAATGCTGTTGGTTTACCGCTCGATAAGTGAGAGACTCGAATTTTTCGACGAGCACCTATCGAACGACCAATCACACGCATTCAACACCTTAGACTTTTTTTTTTTAGGTAACAGAATAGAGACGTTTGTGGTTGAAAGTTTTTGCTTAATGGGATCCCACTTACAACACCATTTACAATTGCTTCAGAAACATTCTTTTCGTCACTGCATTGTTAGTAAGTACTGAAACAGCTATATATTTACTTTACTTTATTACTGTTATAATTTGATAACACCTGTATACAAAGAAATTAAAATCCACACATGCTTGTTAACATTATAAATGTTACTTAAATATCTCAAATGGGACAAAGTGTCCCATCTAATTGGAGCATTTTAAGTATCCTATTTATCTGTTTTAATATAAAACGTAAAAGAACCTACACCTTAGAATCGACGAAGGTTTGCTAAAAAAGTTTGGTACAAACAAACTTCTCAAAGGATCTATGGATCAAAAATGAACCGTTCTCTTAGAAAATGATTCCCACGTTTTGTAAAATATTTTATTCCTACGTTTACCAAGTGTCGCAAATGGTATAAACGTGGAGGAGGTGATTCTACATGATACAATGTGAAACCAAATTTTTTTCGTTTGTCTCCTCTTTTTCGAGAAATTTCAGTTTGAATATTCGGCGAACATACGTGCTATTGAATAGGAATCGTCTGACGCGTCTGTTCATGACCTACTAATTCTACTTCTTAAGAACGCTAGTAAAACGCAGATAAAAAAATATACTCTATATTTTCGACTTATTTTCTCATGTAGAATCATTCTCAAAAATCATTTTGGGACACCCTGTTGACATATGGATAAAATAGTTTACGAAACTCTAGAGTTGTTTTTTAAGAGAACGAACTTGATATATTTGTAGTTTGTTTCAGACTTGTTCTTCGCGATGAGTACTATAGGATGCAATAAAAATATTTTTGACTTTGAAAAAGTCTGTGACAGTCAATTTTACACTACACTCTTTTACCAGATATTTGCCGATGTACACGCGGAAAACTTGAATTCCTTAAAAGAGAAAAATTTAATGATTTGACAAAAAATTAAAGAAGCATGAAACTAGATATAAGTAATGAGATATCTGTAATAAAAATACGAGAAATATGAATATAGAATACCCTTTATATTTCTAGAAATGTATGGTCGGTTAAACCTTAGTTAATATTAATAAACATGTTTCATGTAGCCCAACTATTAACAGTTGCAAGCATTTATTGTAACATTAGTTGTAAACACTGATAAATCGGACATTTTATATCGGTACCAGTCCGGTTTAAACATTTGTGAAATATTACGACAATTTCACAAAACATTATTAATGCAAATTCACGGAGAAAGTAGTCGAAATGATTTTAATTTACGACGAGGGTACAAGGAACACTGTTCAAACGTCCTCGTTGTCCATGGAAGGATATCCTGCGATGAATCATCCTCCTCTACAAAGTTTCAACAGAACAGTTCAATTATTGTTTGAAACGGGTAGTTGAACTTAGTTAGGAGTTAACTGCCTTAAAAGGAAACGATCGAAGCCCGTTACTGGAGAGCAGACGAAATTGCTGTATTGGCATCAGTAAGAAATAATCTTCGTAGAATCTACATTTCTTGTTTTATATTACACTTATTCACTTTTGTTATAAATGTTAGAAATAAGTTAAATAAAAAATGTATAAAATGAGTCCATTTTCTTATTGTTGGATTGGATATTTCTATGGGGAAAATGTTCTCACGGAATATGGACGATAATAAGAAACCAATGCTATGGTTGTAATGAAAGTACTTTTTATTTTCATTCTTTGCGTTGGTTAATGATCACGTTCAACTCCGCATTGAAACAGTACTTACATCTTCGAACATACTCGCAATTGATTTCCACGATTCGAATTGTTCCTACCTTGGACATTAATATTAACGGAGGTTAATTGAATTTGCGGGCAGATGGAGAACCTGCAGTGCACTTACACAATTACTGTTTTGTTCCCACGGTGCAAGTGTTTCGGCTATGGTACTATTGGTTTGGCACTACTACAATGTTATAGTTCATAGACTGTCAACGCTTTAAGTACGCCAGCGGTTGTTCTAATGACAATCAAGACATATACATATTGCATCTAGGATATTGATGGCTAGGCAGGGATGATTTCGATGAGGAGCGGAGAGAAAAGTAACGATCTGTGGATAGACGCTTATTGTTCATCTTATTCGGATTTGTTGTATTTTATTCTTGTATATACTGTCATCGAAAGTCAATAAGTCAGTTCTATTTTGTCATCAAGTATACAGTAAATTGACTGCAACACAATTTCATTGCTATTTTGAACATATTTTTATTTCACGATTGTATCATAATAAGTTAAAATATGATACTTTCTGATGAAAAAGTGAATGTGATATTTGATATTTTGTGCTTCATCTACACTCCACATACCATTGAAATGCAACAAGATAAAATTATTTATTCGTATAATTATCCCTTCTGGTAATGGTATCCACTGAATTGGAGCAGATTTTAAATTTTTCGTGCGAATGTAGTTAAATAAATTGACGAAAAAAAGTGTACAGTACACGGTAAGAATGTTTCTTTGTTGTTTTGCAATTGTAACTCTTGGTTATGTCAACCACTCTAATGTATAATTTTTCACATATTCGTAAAAGATAATAACAGGTTACAACTCAAATTAAATTTTCGTTGAATAAAAAAGTGTTGGGTTGATGAAATAGTTAGAAGCTTTTTTAGTTATATCAAAAAACATAAATATTATACACCGACGGAATGAAGGCAACATCCTCCTGACGGTAGGAAATAGTTCATCAAAATGGTGCAAATTTAGTTTCTTGGTACTATTGTAAAGATTTGAAGACATGTTGGTATTAACACTATATAAAAGGTTCCAATTTTTACCGCAACTTTGTTTGAAGCGATTTATAAAATTACTGTTTACAAATTCGTACCACTCTGAAAGACCGTATAGTCTGGATAAGCGCTAATAATCAAAGAAAAATTTCGAATGGTTCGAGTTGGGTCTGACTATGAACGCTTAGGTGTACACGTCGTATCCACACTGTCGCAACCTCGACTCGTTGATGTCCCATTAAACGACAAAAATTAAAAATATACTGCTCCATTGGAAAACTCATCATTTGGCGCACGGGGAATTATGTCGTACAATTTGATGTAACCTACTGTATTGGATCAGTAATATCAGGCACGATTAGACATACATGTATTGGATGAAGGGAATGAAATCGAATGAACTCACCGCGTTCCTGTGTGGCCATTGGATCGCCTGCCACTGCTTTCCTCGTCCTCGTCGTCTTCGTCGTCCCTCGAGGTGGCCAGTGAATGGGGAACAGAAGAGGGAGCACTGCTACCGGAATCGGGCCCTGGGCCCATCCTCGAACCGGAAGCACCGCTGCAGCCCGCCGAAGACGCCGACAGACCACCCCCTCCCTGGCCCTCCTCGTTCTCCGCGCGATCCACCTACACCAAAATCGCAGTACTTCGTTACAAACGTCTATCGTAAAACTAGCGAATTTTTTGACTGAAAGGGGAATTTATCTATCGTAAAACCAGCGAATTTTTTGACTGAAAGGGGAATTTATCGACTGTTCAAAGGTACTTGTGTCGAGCTTTGTTCGGGGTTAAACTTTGCCTTACGGGACCACAAATTTTGGACCCTTTTTTATATAATCCTGTAGATTTTTACGAGAAAATACCAAAAATTCAAGTTTTAACGGTGCGAATTCACTAGTTCAAAAGTTATGCATGTTTAAAGTTGGCCGATTTCAAGCATTTTTCACAGGTACAAGCGCCGCCATGTTGGTATGTACCCGGCGTCGCGCGTCGTTTAACGAATGGAGTCGCCAGGTCGCAACACAAGCACGCGGTGATGTCAATAACGTAGATTTGCAAGCGTAGTGCAACTTTATCCCGACTATATAAATGTCACAGATCGAAAGATGTATTATAAGCTATTCTCATTTACCCACGGACCATAAGGGCAGCGAGGAGGGGAAGTACATTGACAAGTTGACCGTGGCTTGTGCCATGAGATCGTTGACATCCATTATTATACACTTACACATATCGTGATACACGTATAGATGTAGGTATATAATATGCATAAAAATAAATGATGACGGAGCGTTGCATAGCGGTGTCTGTGTATGAAAGGGCTCGAAGGGTCTACGACGTATAGCGTTTTATTGCAGGGAGAAATATTCTCGGTTAATTCTGCACCCCTAGTAAATCAATTTTCCATACTTAGCGTGAAGGAATCAAAGGAAGGTTCTTAACCTTAGCCTTAACCTTGACATCTACAAGCCACGCTTGCTGACTTTCGAATTGTAAACCATATACCTCTAAGAGATAATAATAGACGACCTAGTATAGCATAAACTAAGATAGGTTTTAAATAACGGAATACTGCATTCTACTATGTCAAGCATTGTGTTTTGTTTCAATTTTATTTCATTCTCGACGTGCCGCGTAGCATTTCAAGCAATTCAATACCGCAAAATTCAATTACAGCAAAGAAGGTTATTTTACGCATCGACTGACTCGAATGACTACACACCTAGCATTCCAGCGAGATCTTTCTTCGTATTTCTTTTCATGGTTATACGATGCTCTTCTTCATCTGTATATGAAGGACGAAAAGATTGAAGCCGGAAACCAAGAATCTACAGGCACGAAAAATTCATGTTCCGTTGCTCAAAGGGTACCATACAATTTTGATAACACGTTACTTAAAGAGAACATAAGATCAGACTTGTAATTGTTGAAAGTGTGCCCTTTTTTGTATATTTTTAACAAACAGCTGACTACATTCTCTGTTGTCCACATTTGCAATAATACCTTTCCTTAATTTTGGATCACTAGATAAATTACAGTTTAAATTTTCTAGAATATTCAGAAAACGCAAAAGTAGGACTTTTGAGGGGTCAAGCGCTCCCTTTTATCTAACGCTTTTGACCATGGAGGATCTCCAGCTTTGCACTATTGAGAAATGGTTTGCCTCTTAATCATAGCGTTCAGTCACTTCGACTGACACAAGAACTCTGACACTTTATTAAATGGAGTAAGGAGTAATAAAAGCAAAAAGTATGTGATTTCCTATTTCTAAAGTCATATTATATTCAACAATTTTCAAATATCTAGAATAGAAATCACTATTACAAAGTACCAGTGACATAATTCAGGTCATAAAAGTTTAACACTTGCAACAAGAATCGAGCTCTTCAGACGAGGACACTCCTCTTGGTAGACTTTTCTAGAGAAAAGTAATGATCCTGCAAAGGCGGGGATCAATAAGCGAAGGATCGATCCTGTGTATACAGAATGAATTCTAAAGCATACTTGAACAAGAATACATGCCTATACACACTGGTAGATTCTTTGACCCGTAAAAACTAAATTATATATATGTATATATTTTCTCGTATGTGCAATTTACTATTTCGAAAACATCATCGCGTATATGTATGTATATTTCTATCATATTTTCAGCATAATCTTATATATGTGTTACAGTATCCGGGGAGAACTATCATCTCAACACTACTGCAGATATCACTTGCACATTCAAGACTACTTGTGAGTTCTTTTCGTTGGAAATTTTTGTGATCAGATAACGATGTTTCTCATTCTGAGCTTAAGACTCTCATCGTTCTCCCTATTCGACCAGAATTGTAAACACTAACAAGGTATTGGTCGAATCATTTTTCGTATATTAAAGTGACACCGACAACATCTTTCTATTTCAATTATTTATATGTCATAATAAATTTTCATATTTGTTGCAACATCTTTAAACTGGCTTTCATAATATGACGTCATCTTTTTTATAAAATAAATAGCTGAATAATCTATTATTGTTGCTGAATTCGTACGTCGTAGACCCGGGTTCGAAACCCTTTATGTCAACTAATTTTTTCTAATATTTCACAGGTAAAAGTTAATTTGGGATGCTCAATAAATATTAAGTAATATATTTTTAATAACTGAAGGACTGATTGAAAATGATACTTATTATTTTACAGAAAAAATACTAGATCTATGACTACATACACAAAAGATAATTGTCAAAGCATTGCAATATTTAGGAATTTATGAATATAAAAAGAAAATACAGAAAACGAACAAAATCCGACAAAATTTTATAATTGTAACAACTCGGTAGGTAACGAATCACTTTGCTGCATATTATTTTATGTTTTTAATTTAAAAAAAAATATAGAAATTATTAGGTTAAAAGAATGAAAAGAAGAATTTTTATTATTTCGAAAAATATGAAGAACCTGAATTACGAGTTCCACGCGTTCATGTGTCATTTAACTGCACAACGCAGGGGGGAGAAGTGTAATGTTCGAACTTTCCCGACGTGATTGTTGCGACAGGTTCCATTTTATCGTCACTACTCACTTCTGGTATGATCGTCAATATTACTTGATATATAAAATGCAACAAATAAAAGTATTAATGTTAAAAATGTAAAACTACGTACAAATTCTTATAAGAATAATAAAACCCTTAGTATAAAAGATAAAATTATGTTTTTTAATAAAATTAAGTGAAACTAAATTACTGTGATAAAATTTATGGGTTTAATGATAATACATTTAATGATAATATGCTTGAGAAAATGTTCGATTTTCTGCTAATTGAATGACGAACACATCTTGTATATACGCGATAATAAACGAAGTGTAAAAGACGTGAATTACGATCTCTCGACACGAATGCTTCAAGAACAGAAAACGCCAATTCACGTCTCTGACGTATAGTGCGTTAATTGTTTTATTATTATCAGAACAGCGACGCGTAATTTCTCGACAGCTGCGAGTTATGTGCGTCAAGCCAGACACCACAATGGTCCCAAATGCCCAAATGATAGTAAAAACCCAAAAAATTAATTATGAGTTAGAACCTTTTTCCCATTGAGATAGGTACTCTTATATTGTCTTTATACAGGGATAAATGAAAAAAGTTCTCGTTTTTATGTATACATAAATAACAATCGTTGTTCGAGTCTACTTATGGATCTATGTAGATGCGAAATTTAAGTGTACAGTGTATAAATTGTATTGGAACTTATCGATTTTAATTGTGCATTATTGCAGACTGTTTGTAGAGATTTGTTTATTTTTAACCGTTAACTATGTATGCAAAAGAGAGCGTAAAAGTAAAGCAGCGTAAATTTTAAAGATTTAGAGTAAAACTTGTAAATCCTGCAGAATCACGCCAAAAACTTGTTGGAGCTTCTAATTTATACTATTATCTCGCAATTCTAAAAAAAATTGGCAGATAGTATTTACTCATAATTTTGGTACACCCAGTACGTACATATTACAAAAGTGTTCGTGAAAGTAACATATAGCTTTATCGAGAATCGCGTAATATGGAAATGCTTGCGGTTCGCAATCACAAGTTACCCTGCTGGTATTACAGATCGATAGTCACCCATCAGAAATTTTAATCAGTCAGTTGAACACGTGTGACTAGTAGAACTAGAACACAGTCATCTTATTAACTGCACCATCCCAAGGCACGTGCTACTACCAGTGTGTCATTTGAACCCTGCCAAACAGTAACTGCTGACATCGATTGATGTAGTGAAGTCTGAGCAACTACACACTGATCTCGGGCAAAGCTCTAGCACTCTAGCCCATAGATTGCCCCTATACAATATACAGGGTTGTCCCAAAAGTATTGTACTTCCGGATGATTCCTGAGGTTATTTGATGTAACTTTTTCTTTGCCGAAAATCTTCTCCACGGCTTTGTTGCGGAGTTACTAACGACAAACATGGACTTAGCGTTAACATTGGCCTAGCCGGAATTCGTAGATTGCGTTAGAAACATTTTCTGTATTTTCAGAGGTAGAGGAGATATTTAGGTGCATTGTTTTAGACGAAACACCCTGTATACTATATTAAAACTGTCAATATAGTTGTCATATTAGGAACAAGGAATTTGAACCTATGTCATATATTAGGTATATCTATACATATTTCGGATATTGTACATTTGAAATACTTATACTTGGTGTGTATATATGTCACCACAGCACGAAATGCTCTCGATTACTTCGAAGTGGTTGAGACTGAATCAAGTGAAGTATAAACATACCGTAGTGGAAAATTACAAATCTGGATTATACGCTCCTAGTAGACACCAATGTTGACGATGGTCTCTGATTGCACATACTTGTTCTAGCCAAAACGAGGACATCTCGCTGCATGCCTAGTTTACACGCGTTTCATTATTACACGTGGTAAATAACCACCATTTTCCAACCATTTGTGTTTACGTAATTTACATACACTTGTTTACTGCGCAGTATTACTCTTAGGGTACTAGATATTCGGTTTCTTTTGGGAAAAGTTACAATTGCGATACATTTATTAATACAAGATGTTACATAATAATGGTATTTTCTTATATTTCTTAAAATATTGAAATAATTTGAAAAACACAATATCTAAATAATTATTATATTAACTAATATTTTCTTATACATCGTCTTCTAAAATAATATCAAGTAAACGATTGAAATTTAATTCTTTTTCTTCTTTGTCTAGTATCAAATTACAGTAGAGCCTCGTTTATCCGAATAAAACAAAGATCCCTGAGTGTTTGTATGATAGAATAGTCTCTTAATTAAATTACTACATTCAATTTGTATTGATTTTTATAATAAACAGTGTTGCTTGTGAATCGCCTTAGATTGAGCTACTTAAATTTAAAGCTCTTAGTTAGATTAATCCGAACTAAACCTATCTACCACGGGCATATCAAGAAATATTAGTAATGTTTGTATTTTATCAAATTAATTATTTCTTTCTCGTTCCAATGTTTAAAAAACAATCTGTGAAATTGAAACGAAAATAAACAAATGCAATGACAAGTGTTTAAAGAACTAGACGATCAGAAATTAATTTAGAGAGCCATTTGTAAGCAAAGAAAATACACAGATACATTTTTTTCTAAGGTTGAATGGCAGTCTATCGAAATTTTCAGCGAGGATCAAGCTTCTTTGATGTCAAGTGAATCCTTCTTGCTTATGTTTTTTCTAAATATTACAAGTCTGCTGTGAATCGATTCTCTGTAAACTATTGATGCGAACCATGAAACTTGGCGAGTATCGCAATCAAATATAAACCCTATTCCGATAGAAACGACACGTACCCGGATTGTGACCGCGAAAGTCAAACGGAAGTTTCGTGGCTTTCCCCCGTTTATGTACGATTTCCTATATGCATGTCCGTAAAGCTTAAGATCCCGCGTTACAACTCGTGTAAAGGCGTTGCACAAAAATAAAGGCGGCTTTTACGACAGAGCTGGCGATATCTTCATTCAACCGACCTTTCGTCCTCGCATTTACGAGCCCGACGTACAGCTTCAGTACAAGAGAATGTTATTTATTGGTAATGACCATGCCCTGTGATTAACGGAATCGACGGACAGTCATTCGTACGATGGCTAAACGGTTTTCCAACGTTCCTGTCGCCCTCCCTGTTCCAACAGATCGAAGCTCCCGATTGCGAGGGCGCCGTCGACATCGATTCGATAATGAAACTAATTGCTCGAACACCGATGAATTTCAACGCAATGCTGCTCGATATCGTTTGACCACCCGATGGCGTTATGGCGAAGTTCGTTAGTTGCACAGCCAAGAGAAATTACTTTTATACTCATCGAACACTATAATCGCATTTTCGACATAATTACACAAGTCAGACGATAAGTAACTTACCTTCAACCCCCCCCACCCTCCAAGCTTCTATTGTTTTACAGGAAACGCGGTGTCATAGCAGTGCTCAACAACAACTAGACCGAACTTAAACAGTGGTTACAGAACGGTGGTTATTGTCAGATAAACCACACGTTTCATGGTTAAATATATTTATTTATTATTGTAATATAATATAAAGAAGGATATAATCTTAAACACATATGGTCTCCCCGTCCACGAAGCGTTGTGTCATAATACTCGTTCTTTCTGCGAAGAGTAGAGCATGCTTCGCGGATAAAACCTTATGTGCCCGTTCCTAGATTTAAAAAAAGGATTGATAAAAAGGAAGCAATTTAGAATCTGTGTCAAAGAAGCGGTACAGAATACAAATGAGATTCTTCCTGAAAAATCGCTGCTGTATATCTTACGCATATTATATGACGTTGAAATTCAAATTTGTTCTTCCGGAAACAGAGAACAGTTTCTATGGGAATACTCTCAGCTAGGGAAAGATTCAAGCAAACGGTAATACAAATCAAGAGAGGTATAAAATTAAGAGCCACTTGACCCCAGCATCCACTTGTTCAAGCACCCTTTTATCGCATTTCTTTTCGACGCTAATGATCGTTGTAACCCTAACGATTCTTCGACGAATAACAAAGACCACGTATTGTTTTTAACTTCAATTATGCCACGAAAACATGTTTCCAAGCATGAAAACTGTGGTAATTTTCAATGGATATTAATTATTGATGTTAATTTTACTTTTAAGATATTCAATATTTTTTGTTCGATAAAATTATGTATTAAGATCAAATAACAAAACAATCAAAACTGCATTCGCTGTTTTCCAGCTTTTGTGCTGGATGAAGGATAATATTGTCCTTTGTTGAAATGCTAATTCAATTTAAATTGTTAATCGTTCTTGCGATTGCATAAACTTTTAATTCAAAATAAATAAGACTGTAGGAGTGCAAATGTTATGAAAATGTTAGTTTTAAGGATATTAATGTGTGCGTGTGTGTAAGAGAAGGAGAGAGAATGTGAGTTGAAGTATCAAACATTTTGAAATAGTTTCTGTTAAATCGTAATAATAATCATTCCTAATAATAAACCTTCCAAAATATTTAGGAAGAAGGGCTTTGTTACACAGACATTCCTAATTATTGAATTTTCTGACCTTTAGGCATTTAATTTGTTAATCGCGAAGTTGTGAGTATATATAGAAAATATTACTAGCAAGTTACACGTCATCACTTCTATTTTGATGCTAGGAAACGAGAGATTCTGAACCTCTGCATTCGCTCTAGATAGAGGCATAGTTGCAGATGACAATAACTCATCTCAACTGGAAATAAACAACAGAACCATATACATACACACTTCTTTTAGATGTGCAAACTCTTTTGTGGAGTCATGAACATGTTGTAGGATTATACTTACACAGTGAACACATGTATAATAGAAACGTTGACAGGGGAGGTGGACAAAGGTTACGTACGCACAATTTATGAAAATGAAAACATATTGATAAACAACGGAAAGATTTCAGGTGATGAAGCGAAGTAATGCACCCTGTATAATATATATGTAGAACTCATCGCGTTGCGCAGTTATATAGATCAATTAATTAGATGGAAGTAGGTCGATTTTATTATTGGGAAAATGATTTATTACGGGAATTTGAATTCCGCATGAGAACTTTCGTTCGATATTCCACAAACGTCACACGTGAATGCATTCAGATTGCAGCCCGCAGCCCAGAGGAATTCTCAAAACGGCATACGCCTCTTTGCGGTCAACCAAACCGACAGGATATGGGTGATAAAAAATTTGAGCAGTGGGGCGTGCCGAATTTTTTCTGTTTAGAACCTTCTGTAATTTTCCGCTTCAAGCGTTTTTCTGGTCACGTGTAATATCTTAGTTAATGAAACTAATTTTCTTTTTCATTCCCAATCAGTAATCCGTGAAATTAGAATTCGTATAAATCTGTTCATAGAAGTTACTTTCCGTAAAGATATTGTACGAAAAGTGTTCGAAACAAAAGTTAAACAAAGGTTAAAAATTTCCTTCGTTCTCCACGCTTGAATTGTCGTTAATTGTCTTTTCTGTTTGCTTGCGTATTCTGCATTATAGAGTAAAAGACCCGTGCATATGACGAAATATCAAAAAAGAAAAAACCACCTGAATATATCGCTAATAGGATTGTCAATATCGGCTTGTAACACGTCTGCAGAAACACCTCGTACATATAATCGTGTCGCAGACAATGTTACCGAAGTGACTCGCTGGTATAAAGGAGTAATGGAAGCTGTGTCTCTATTTAGGAGGCTGCTATATGCTACGGGCAGATTCAGTGTCCATTGTTCTGCAAAGCTGCAGTCTAGTGATTACGAAGGCAACATTTTAACACATGCCATGAGGAGCTAGTTCACACTTCGCAAGTCGCTTTCAAAGGACCGGCCACTTGCGATCGTATGCACGTATGTGTGTACAATATGTATGGGGTGTCAAGAAATTATGTGTAAAAGGTGTTACAGCGTGATTCTATACCTTACAATCGGCGAATATCTGCTAAAAAAGTTTCGTACAAAATTGACCTTGACTGACTTTTTCAAGGACAAATTTTGTTACGATTGTATCGTATTCTGCTCATTGAGAGGAACAAACTTCTCAAAGGAACCATGGGTCAAAAATGAATCGTTCTCTTAAAATTTGAATAGCGTTAATAAGATTGTTATATATTATATGTTACGTATTAATTGTTCGTCTTTTAACAATAATATCGCACAAACAAACATAATTATTAGTTGGAGTAAGTACCATTTTAATCAATACATATTGGTAGAAATTATACATTTTTTGAAAAACTACAATTGTCACCATGTTTAATATCGATGAAATTTTTGACATGTATACAACTTATACGAATGTATAAAGGCATTTTTCAAATTTTCCCAAATAAAAAAGTTGTAGAAAGCAACGTTTAATATATTTTTCGCAATTCAGACTAAATGCAATTTTTCCAAAATTGTTCATTACATATCGTCTAGTAAATTAATGTATGTAGCTTACAATTAGCAGGAAAACTGAAAGTTATTCTGACTTAAGGTGTGTGCCATTAATTGTGAGGCTGACAGTAAATATTTACAAAATTCACATTTTTGCGCAGAACGAGAACTTTTCATCACTGGATGTTTGCTCTCATTCCACTCTATTCGGATCGACTGGTTTAATTGAATGCTCCACGGCCGCGGCAAATCGAATTTCTGGCACCTGTTCGAGAAGTGAACTTCCGTAAGATGCGCCACTGATCTGAATGCGAGAGGAGCTTGTCTGTCGGCTGGTGATCGTTTTCGATTAACCGAACGAATCGATCCAAAGCCGGTGGTTAATCTCGAGTTCTAGTGTTATTTGCGTTCAGGACTCCGAGTCCATGGTCACGAATCATTTTAGTGCAGTCCAGTTATGCGTATATGAGAATGAATATTTCATTCGTTGTACCAGTATAATATATCGCAATGCAAGGTGTAAGTTAAAAGATTTATTTAGAATACGACGCTAAACTAAAAATGATTTATATTCGATTATTGCAAAAGAATGTAAAGATATTGTGGTGGCATTTTCATGTATGAATGATGCAATGATATTTACAGTGGTCACGAATTAAGCTATACCAGAAAAATATTTCATTATTTACAGTTCTGAATTACATACGTATCGTGACACTGGTGTCTATGTTAGCATAGGCAAACTATGGACGTATGGACTCACATACAAAAGCAGCGCTATCAAACTTTTTACAAACTGAACAGTATAATTAGAAGACTCATTTTTATGAGAATAATATATACTTTGATCGTCGGTAACTCAAATAGAAATGGTATCAAATAGGTGCAGTAAAGTTAAGTAAGTTAGTCAGATATGTTTAATCGAGTTTCAATCGAGCTCAAACACAAATAAGGACATTATTAAATTTTATTCGAGTTTTGAAATACTTAATTTGTTCATAACATGTTTTTATTACTAAAAACTATAATCTATAATTACCATTAAACAATGTATTTTTATTTGATAGTAACCCAGTATCGAATAGTTTCGGACATTTGCACAACGCATGCTGGCAGGGATATTAAATACGCTGTTCAACAAGGCATTTCATATTAATTGTTCAAGACGTCGAAATTTTCATAAGCGCTCTATTTGTAATCACAGTAGCCGAATAGTATTACCCCTACGTGGAGGTTTTCGATAAAAATAGATGAACTAATAATAAGTGACTTATTCTTCACCACGGAATCCGGATGGTTTATATTTGAAGCAGAGATCAATAGTTCCTTATAAATTACGTATGCACATATCTGCACAAGAATAGGTCATTAGGTTGTTTCAGATAGTAGTGTGCAAACAGACGCATATAGCACGTACAAGGCGTAAAAAATGTTTGGACCTCGCTTTTATAAATGTATTCTATATCTCTGAATCGGCGGAGATTCATAAAAACTGTTTGCCGCATAAATGCTCTTGACCTAAATTTTGAAGGTCAAACATTTTCTTGATTGGATCATAAAGTACTCGTCACGAGCAACAATAGTCCTGAAGGAACCATAGATCGCAAATGAACCGTCCTCCCGAAAAATAACTTTGAAGTTTCATAAACTATTTTGTTCTACATGTCTACAGAGTATTCCAAGATGCTATTAACGTGGAGGGGGTGGTTCTTCATGAGAAAATAAGTCGAAAATATAATAAAAAATATAGTCAAAAATTAATTCAGATCGACGATTGAACGTATAGGGTGTCAAGAAATTATCTGTAAAAATCGTTACGACTCTACACCTTAGGATCGGCAACGATCTGTTAAAAAATGTTTGTGGTGAAAAATTGGCCTTGACCGACTTTTTCAAGGTCGAAGAACAAATGTCTTAAAGGAACCATAGGCCTCAAGTCAACCGTTCTCTCAAAAAAGAACTTTAAAGTGTCGTTAACTATGTATTACATTGCATATGGCTACAGAAAGTCCCAAAATGGTATAAACGTGGATGGGAGGGCTCCTTCGAAAAATATGTTACTATCGATGGGTAGAACACGATACAATCATAAAATATTTGACCTTGAAAAAGTCGGTCAAGAACAATTTTGTCGATAATATAGAAAAATTGGTATATAAATTTCAACTTATTCTACCTGCATGTATTTAGTTTTCACAAAAAGCTTAATTTCCCTCGAGAATACAACTACTTTCGAAGAGTTGCGTTTCCATCTAATCACATCAAAACCGGTTCGAAAGGTGTTAAGGTAACCAGTAGTATGAAACGGTTAGTGTCAGGCAAAGCAGTAAAGAAACTCGTTCGATCAAGAATGAATGTATCAATATTGGAACGTTCGTTTTAACGATAACTATAAAAGGCTTGGATAGGGGGATTCTGCCCTTAACGCTGACTCATACGAGGCAATGTAATTCCAACTTAAATTCCGGCTGGAGTGAAACAATATTGGATGATAAGCTTCCGTCGATGAAATTTTCGTTGCGTGAAAGCCTGATTAAGATACGTGTTTTCACAAGAGGGTCGTGATACCCATTAATTTACGTAGTAAATTGCACAGGGAGCCGAATATCCCCAATTCGTTCATCGGTTTGTCACACTATAGCTTACGATGTGGTCACGTGGCCAATACATGTACATGTTATTCGGCAACAGGTGGGACTTTAAAAGCGCGATTCTCCATAACGTAATAAAATGAAAACTGAAAGCAAGTGAATTTTTCTTTCGGCTTTCCATTTTAAGCTGATCATCATTCAAAACCTTTCGACAGCGGTGTACGTGAATTTGTAAAAAAATATGTAGTGTGAAGCTCGAGATCACAATTTCGAAGTAAGCGATCTCGATGGAATAAGTAAGAAAATGCGATTTTGACGATCCTCTTCATATCCTTCCCTCGGTGATAAATCAGTTCGATAAGCGTTTCACTGACTTCGATTCGCTTACAAATGACATTCTCTTTGAGAACCCCCTCACAGCCATAATCGAAGAGCAAGCCTCCGAATACCAACAGGAATTTCGCGATCTTCAGCAAGAAGTTCCTCTGAGAGCTAGGGAAGGAACAGGGGTCGAATTCTTTGAAACATTGAAAGAAGCGAGATATCCTCTCCACAGAAATTTCGCACTCCGAATTTTCTCCATGTTCGGATCGGCATATCTGTGTGAATGTTCGTCCTCCAAAATGCGGAACACTAAAACGGAAAAACGCA
The DNA here is from genome assembly GCA_028454255.1 of Halictus ligatus. Taxonomy (NCBI): domain Eukaryota; kingdom Metazoa; phylum Arthropoda; class Insecta; order Hymenoptera; family Halictidae; genus Halictus; species Halictus ligatus. The sequence goes on from CM052131.1 coordinate 11,102,935, forward strand.
CCCGGTTGAACGATTCTTCTGTATCGTCTGCGATGCGAAAATCGACGTCGAACCTTGCATTCGATATTTCTGATTTACCAACCACGTCTAAACGTCTACGAAGAAGTTTTTCCACATCTGAATAAAATTTTAGGCTTGCTGTTGGTGGTTCGGTGTTTGAAACAGTTCTGATCTTGCTGTAATCGTATAGAAATTAGGAAAGCTCGGAGGTAGGTGTGGTCTTAGGAAGTTGTGTATGATTGGTTGAAGGGTGTGTTCTGGAAGGTGTTGGAAGTGATGGAAAATTAGGAAGAGTAGGAGTAGAGGTACATTTGGTTAGAGGCGGCTACGGCTATAAAACTATAAATTTCGGTACGCTAACGGTTCGCAGTTCAGCATGTGCTCGTCAGCTGAGTTTTATTCGGATTTTGGACTACTCTAAACTATGGTAGGTTCTTTATGGCGGTCATGGTCGTTATGCCGCGAGTGGCTAGTCTAGTTGACCTTCACGGTCGTGCAGATGCCCCCTCGCAGAGGGTTTTCACGACGGAACAGACTTCATTCACAGATTAGTGGTTTATATCTGCGATACCTTATCAATAATTGCTTTCTTTGTTGTGTGGAAATGCCCAAAAAAAAATCGGGATTTATCTCAACGGCCCCGTGTTTGAGGCGGAATGTCACCGGTCCTTGTTAATAATTGGATGTCCACGACTAATTGAGTTTCACCTTCGGTAGCTAACTAGTCCAAATGATGGTGATAACGATCCTGGAGGTTATCACGCTTACATCCTCCCCTAACGGTTTGTCCATCAAGCGAGAACACATTCTAGCGAGTGATAACTAACTGGCCGTGACGCTAAGGGGTTTCTAGGATCAGGCCACATGGGGAACGTCAATTGGGTTCCTGACACCGTGTGAGGACGACTTCCCGTTTCCGTGGTCTAGGATAGCTATGATGGTCATGGTGGCCGCGCACCGTATAGAAGTCGCCGCCGCCGTATCACCATAGAGATACAGTGAGAAGCAAAATTGAACCAATGCAACCATTTTATTGAAAAAAATCACTATTTACGAATTTATTAAGACAATGTTACGAATACCTGAAAAGGTACATAATTTTAGTTATTTTAGCTTGACAAACGATTAATGTTCTAGCTGTTTTATATTTAGTTTGCTAGTTATAGTATTATATTCCTGACTCGATTTGGCATCAATCCAAAATAGTAACAAAAAGATATATTTAAAATTTTGTCAAAAAACCTCAGATAGAAAATATCAACAATAGTACCAATTAGCTTAGGGAGGAGTTTAGTGGGTATACACTATACATTGCACACAACGCCGGAGAGTCCCGCATACTCTCGTTCCCCTACCAGTGGGTTCGAGTGATGCGTAATGCATTAAAGAAGAGTCATGTGTCCCATCTCGTACCGTCTGCTTTCCAGACGAAGTTTTAAGGCTGTGCTCCTCACCAACCCTTCACTATCATGTGTAGGAAGGCGAGGTCAAGCAATAAACCCATCGCTACGGTAGGTATAGTGTGAAAGGCTAACTACAGCAACGCGATCCTATGTACTCTTATTATGGCCCTCCTATAAATGGCGTTCTATAAAAGTCCACAAGACCAGGGAAGCATACTTCGTTTGGGGTACCATTATGGTGGTGTAAATCGATTTTCCCCACCCATGGTTTTAGTGTCCAGGTTTTTACAAAATAGTAAGGGCCTTTCAAATATGCTTGGTGACATGCTTCCTACACGTAAGCTTCTTCTCCAAGATTACACCTAGGTATCGCACCTCTGACGAGGTATGGAGTTCCGTGCCGAAGATGGAGGGGGCTTTGAATTTAAAATGCCGCCTCTTCGTAAAAAGTACCATCACCGTTTTTCCCGGGTTAACCTTTAGGTTATGGAAGAGGCACCACCCCTGAACGGAGCGTGAGTGCAGCCTGCATTCTCCTTGCTAGTTTTAAGGTGGGTTGTCTTAGGCACGTCCATATATATATATATACACAGCGTTTTGCAGTCTATACTGTATTCGTCGTAACTCCCTGTTATACGACTGGTCGCACGCGTACGATGCTAGAAGCTCTAATGCACTTCTTTTAATCCCTTCGGGATTCATTGCAGGCCCCGCCTGGACAGGTTAGTCTCAATTAAGTGCAAAAAGAAGAAGAAGCAGGAATAGAAAGAGAGATAGCAAAAAAGTTGCTTGCAGGCTTAAATTGGTGTAAAATTATTTAAAGTCCAACGAGTTCGTTACGCTGACTGACAATGAGCCGACAACATTCATTCACTATTGCCGCATGAAGAAAGAGGACGTGACACAATACCAATAATGGTGAAGTTCAACTTCTTTTTCAAATGCAGTGGACCACGTAACTGTATCAATTAAAAGAATGGAAGATTTAGACAAAAATGAGACAAACACAAATCTGCCCATGGGAATACGTTTAAAGTGCTGAAAAAATTATAAAAGCAACTTCACATTTTCACATTTTACCGAATTTACAATAATGCACATTTTTATTTCAGAAACAACGTTGCCTATAATTTTCATGTTAATGACAGGAATAAAGTCATCAGTTAATAAAGTCATTCTTTAAAGTAAACTATTACGCGAATCTTTAAAAATGATTATCTTCTTAAAAATAAACGTTTTCCTTTGAGGGAATACAAATCCAGTTACTAGTGACCAGTGTATATTTCGTTTCAAACGACATTAAAAAGTTTTAAATTCCAACCAAACTAAGTTCACCGAAACAAGAAAATATCCTGTTAGAACGAGTTACAGCTTGTCGTTTAGAATTCAAAATTTTCTCTATTCCAAGCTGCGCCAGGATGAAAACGTGTTGCAAACGTGAAATCTCTGAAGAGCGAACTGAAAGTTAGTTTAATGGTTCCTGGGGACCGATATTTTCAATATATGTATATACTCAAATCGAAATGCGGTGGAACCTAGACTTCGTTGTTAAACTTTATGCACTGCTGACTATACAGACTGTCCCATTTTAATCTATTTACATAAATGTTTCGAGAAATAGGTTGGACAGAGAATACCGCTTTTAGGAGGTTGCAGGGGTTCTACGAGATCGTTATTACATGCAAATTCAGCCAATACAACGTCAGTATACACGTACATACATATACTTATCAATATATCAACTTGTAGGAAATACAAGAGAAGCTGAACTAGAGGAAGAAGTACTCTAATGTATTATTTAAAAAAATAATGTCACAAATTTTTTGCCAGTAGCATTTCGTAGTGAGTCATTCCATATGAAGCGGGTCATTTTTTTGCGCTTTGTTTCGAATTTTTCCGAAATTGAAATATGTTGTGTTCACGTGAAAATAAGAGGGGTTGAGTAATCATTTTCTTATCTTCGAAATTGCTTAAATACAGACCATGAAAATTTGCCGTTATGGCCGATTTTTAGGACAACCACCTTCACAAAACAATTTATATTACGGATATTATGAAAGATAGAAATATTTTCTTTGTTTTCATTATCATCATCGTAAAAGTTTTTTTTTAAATAATTTATCCTTTTCTACGCAAATGTAATTTTTCATGCAAAAAAATTAGAATATTTTCGTGTTTCAAATTTGACCTCGGATTAAAGCGTGAAAAAATTTGAAAAAGTGTGATCGTATTCAGCACATTCGAAATTTTTTAAGTATTTAAGGCCTCTAAAGATCTTAATCCGGCACTGGTACCAATGCTAGTGAGCAATAAGTTGCTTAGACCTATCCTGTTTTCCAAATTTTACTATGTGACTACATTAACATTTTAATGACTTCGACAACAAGAAAATGACACATTAATGAAATTTCTTTGGCATTATTTTTGTCAGTGTTAGCTCAATAGAAGCGAGCAGAACGCTTCCACTTCAATAGAAGTTATACTTCTTAAAACACGAAATCACAAATGAGTAATTGTACTCGTTTGAAATAAAAGAAAGTTTTCAAACAAAAGGTATTTCAAACAAAGCTAATGTAGTTGTGGGAATGAAAATGGAATTTCATGGAATTTACAGTTCATTTAACCATAACCAGTGGAATGAAATTTCTCCAAAGTTCATAGGTTTAATTGAGACATGAAACTTTAAAAGGATACTTGTATTATAATTAGAAACTAAATTATTACATAAAGGTATACAGCCTGCTATCAAATAAAGAGGAAACTTGCATACTTCACTTAAGAATAAGTTAAACCAGTAAATTGTAATAATAATATTATATATGCATAATATATTAACAATTTTTTTTTCTTCTCTTTTTTGAAAATAATGTGACGATAACAGATATAAAAAGCTTCAAATACAGCTTGTTTGTAGTAATCATATACAAAAAAATATACACCGTCCTCATCTTTCCCAAAGAATATCTTTTTTATTTGATTAAACATATACTTCCAAAGAAAATTTTTTACTTATATTTGTCCCATCGGTTGAACCGTGTCAAAATACTGTATTGTTCCTAAACAAGGCGAAGGCTCGGGACCGGCTTTCGCCGTATTTCGGATCAGGGTTACCTATGCGGATTGACTTTGTCTTTGAGTGAGCTCAGAGAGAACACGGAAAATGAGTGAGAAGCTCGAAGCTGCAAAAAGTGAAGTCGTCGGCCTAGCAGCGATATCTTTCGTTGGAAAAGGATAGAATATGACATAACCTCTCGTTCTGACACTAATTGTAAGCGGTGTTGAGCGGACAACTTCAAAAGAAGAAGAGGGGATAGAGATATCCATGTTGTGAACTAAACATTGTCGTCTTATATTGGAACAAAACAGTAATGCGTAAGCATTTTGGGAACTCCAGAATGTGATGTCCTCCAGGACGTCAGGTCCTCAAGGACCTCCAAAGTCTAATTTCTCCATTTTTTCCCTTATTCTGTAGTATTTCAATTTTAATTTAAAAGAATCATGGCTCTATCTCATTTCTATTAAAAGTTCTTTGATTTTGTCACATACTTTGTCAGTTTGTCCCACTGTGGGGCGGCCATGGACCGCAGGTATGCCTACTGACTCCACCCCGGTGACCCGCCCCGTGCCCGTCTCGACTGTGAGTTAACCAATCTCCCAGCGGCATTTCGCAATTGCTTCGTCTGCGCTGTTCTACAACTTCTAGTGACTCCTAGAAGTTTAGCGTCTACGACGCTCCTAGTGACTCCTCAATTTCGCATTGGGTTCGTCCACGAAGTTTCAACCTCCTGCAACTTCTTGAATTCGCATCACGTTCGTCTGCGTTTGATTCCTGGAGCCTTCCTGACTACGCATGAGGTTCATCCTCGCCGTCTATAATCCTAACGGCCCCCTAATTTCGCATCAGGTTCGTCCGCGCACCAAACTAACAAATTCAAAGTGTAATAACCCTTCCGCCGACCCTGTCCCGCGACGAACGCATACCTTCTTTGAAATCGACATGGTCCAAACGCAAATGTAAACCAAACATCCTGCAATGCCCGATAAGACAACGATCACACGAGATCGTTATTACTAATTTCTACCGTTTACTTATTAAGAACATGCAGCTCTCACGGGATGGCACAGGGGCAAAGGTTTTAGGCTTCGACGTCACGCGCTACACAGTGTGTGTGATCGCTTTAACCAATATTCTCTCCGTAACTGTGAAAACTTCGGGCCTGCAGAGTTAAGGTACGAGTACTACGGTGCTCCGATACTAGGCACAAACAAGAACGATAAGGAAGTTATAATTAAATACGAAATGTGCTATGCGTATAATAATATGGATGTGTGAGCGTGCCATATTTTTCCGAGTCACAGTTAGAGAAGAGGTATTGTGTGTGTCTCATGGGCAAGGTCAGCGAACTTCGCCATCACGCGATGCAATACAGCTAAAGTAGTGACAATCTTCTCAGCGAATAGTGAGAATGCGTGTGACTCACTTGCCTGACCAAACAGACGGTTTCGTTGCGAATTCCTTTCGCATTCCTTCCGAGTACCATGTTATGGGACATTGACAATACTGCATTCTTTGTAATAGTGTGTCGAACCTGAAGAAAGACAGCGATTGATAAAGAAAGAAAGACCGAAAAAAAGTTCGGCTTTTATTTTTAAATGTGTTAATTTTGGATATTGACATTATTTTATAGTACTAAAAATCTCAAGAAAACAGTATTTGTAAATTTTAGTTGAGTGCCGCAGATTTTTGGTAATGCTACAAATCATAATCACGTATTGAAGAGGTTAATTATACTATTTTATTGAGAGGAAAATTCGTTCGATGTGAAATGGAACAAGCCATCTTCTAAAGATATTTCAATGAAATTAGGTTAATTGCAATTCTTTAAAAGTAAGTGATACGAATTTCTCGCTCAATTCAATACTAATGGCCTGTGCTCATTTGAGAGTACAACTGTCACAAGTTACTCTCGAGAGTCAAACTCGTCAGTGTACACGCTGTTGAGAGTGCTATCGGAGAGTGGTATTCCCTTCGTGGAACTCTTTGATAGTACGTTAGCACTCTTAATAGCGCGTACACTGACGAATTTAACTCGTGAGAGTAACGCGCGACAGTTTTACTCTCAAATGAACACAAGGCATTATGACAGTTTTTAAGGAACCTTAGTTATCGATCAATGTGTAGGTGCAGCATTACGAAACATTTCGATTGCGCAAATAAAAGTTGAGTAAAAGTATGTCAAAAGTACAGTTTTCCAGAGTTCAATGTGCGCATTTTGTCAAGACACATCTTAACGTATATAACACTGAGACTGTTAAGACATTAGTAGACGATATGAATCGTGTCAACAAGCAGGTTATCGGGTCGTCTGTTGTTTTCAATTCCGCCCAATAAAGTAAGGAAAAAGGGGTGTTAGCCGGCGCATCTGGGTATATCGAAAGGAAAAAGGGAAGCAATTTGTTTGAGCGTAACGTGTCTTCCCAGTACTTCATGCCCCAATAACCTAGTTTCTCGTAAATTTCTTTCCTATCCCGACGCGCACCTTGTTTCACACCTACGAAACCACGTTATCCTGGTTTTTATTGAAGTCTGTTGTCCGTCCCATACCATGGATTATCATACAATGAAAAATGTTTGCATAGTATGACGGTAAAGTTCCATACAACCCTTCGGAAATACAGATTCAAATAAAAATAGTGCAGGGTGAGGGAGCCAATTACTGTTCCTATATTAATTATACTTATTTTTAAAGCATAATGAATATTAAAAAAGAGATACTACATTTTTTCATTAAAATCCAGTTAATATACATATATGTTATACAGGATGTCCGACTACAGATGGGAGAAAATTTAAGGGGTGGTTCTCCAGGACAATATAAGACGAAAATGAAGAATATAAAAATTTTGATTTCGGCTTCATTCTTTAGTTATGAATTAATTAGAAATGCCCTTGTGGAGGCAAGTTTAATTATCGTCCCAATTGGGTCCCAAATGAGAACCAATGTGAGGATGTATCTGTCACTTGATAAGTGTCTGTTGCGCACCTCTATGAAGTACGCAACGTACACTTCTGTTGGTCGGGTTGCCGCATTTTAGGCGGATTTTTAATTGTTAACCTCTAGCTCTCTCAAGCTTCGAGCAGTCACACGAATTCCCAAGGGGGGCTGGGGGGTGCCGAGTGACAGTTCTAGAAGAGATATTACATTATTTGTAGTGTGCCGTACGTAGAGAAGGATAGCGATTGACATTGAAAGAAGTACTGAGGTTCAGACATACGCCAAACATCAAAAGTTTTGTACCAACTCAGCCTTCTAAATTCAAAAATCAAAATTTATTATTTTTGGTTTCTCGTCAATGAAACTTCTGCTATCGTATTTGTTTTGTTTTTCTAATGAAAATGACACCAAACACGATATAATTACGATCATAATTACTTGTGCAATAAGCGACTATGATTTCGGACTTGACATTTACGGTAGAGGTACACGAATTCTCGCTTGTTATGCAAGTAATTATGATCGAACTACATCGCGTTTGGTGTCACTTTAATTAGAAAAACGAGACGAAAGAGATGGTTAAAGTTTTATAAAAGAAACAAAAAATGAGAAAAGTTGCAACTTTTACATCTAACATAATATAATTCATTTTTACATTCTGCAGAATGAACGGAACCCTATTTTTTGTTAACTTACATTAGCCACGATGCAGCTATCGTCGCAGGTCCCCTTTATTCAAGACACATCCGTACGAATAACGTCTGTACCTCTGTGGTTATCTAGTAAACACGCCCTCTAATTTATCCCTGACTATACCACACTTTACCAGTAGAATATTGAATAAAGACCATATCTCAAACCTCAAAAAAAGGTATTACCATTTCTGTGTTACAAAAAGACTATAACCTTCGCCGCAATTTAAGTTCAAATAAAACTTCTAGAACTTCCAAGAATGTGTCGCGCGGAAGTTACGGTTATTTGATGTTTCGGGTGTATATTTTTTAAGGATATATCGTAAATCATAATGAAAAATGTGAAATAGTTAGTCCGAATTCATTTTTTAAATAGAAAAAATTGATAATAAGTTCTTTATGTTAAGTAAGCGAAGTTTTTGTTCCTTAGATCACTGTTTTTGGCCAAAAAGTGGAAAAATCTGTAAAAATTAAACTATCAAACAAAATTTGTTGCCGTTTTATTGCATATTGAGAATAATGCAAGATACACCACGTGGAGGTCGCAACGTCGTCGCTCATTTTTAAATATTTTATTAGCCACTACGAATATTTGTATAGGAATGGAATACTAAGTATCCTAGGTTGTGCTAAAATCCTATTGTTTTTAATTATTTTGAAATAACTAACTTTTAAAAGATGTTTCTTTGAGAGACTGTATGTACATTTTTAAACTAGTAGAATTATGAAATGAACAGAAGTAGGATAGCACATGCTACGAGTTCGTCTATCTTAAAGCTATGCATCATTTATTTACGTCTGACTTTCGAGACTGCAAGTCATGGCGCACCGGAAGTATGGTCGTTCGTGCCAGACACCGAGAATGCTCGAGAGTTCACGAGTCTTGATAAGATTGCGTTAATACGTAATCAAGCTCCATGTACATACAGCAACCAACAAGATCATCTTTACTCACCGTATACTATACTAACTTCGCATACGATCGAAACACACCCTTCATATGTATAACAATTTAAAGATCAACTGTTTGGGATTCTTGATCCAAGAATCTTGTACCTATTGTTCACAAAAAATGCTGTCCGTAGTGTTGATATTGCAGAAAGACTAAAAATTTTACAATTAACAATAAAACGTTTTCCTCAAAAATTTCAAAAGAAGCATAGGACATTTTTTGTAATAGTGCTCTTCAACTTTCTTATTCACACTAAATGTATATTTCGATACTTGTAATGTTAAAGCAACATATTTTTAATATGGAAATAGTAAAACGTTTGTAGTTTGTAAATTAAAAAACCTTTCTCATTATTTTATTTCAAAGAAGGTTTTACACGAAGATATGAGCATAAATAAGTGTGGAGAATATTTTATGTTAAAGGTTGCTACAAATATGTACAGTTTAAAGAGAAAACTTTCTTGATGGAAAATACCTTCTGATCATTATGAAAAGATTTTTATGATTCATATAAGCTCTGAAAGACGTCCATTAACTACCTTCCATCTAAGTTGTCTATTATGAATTTTTAGTGCAGTTGTTGACGTTTTTACAGATTTCATTCGAGTATCAAGCATTTCACGACATTTATGTATATTAAGCACGTGCAGTTCCTTTCTGTCGTCCTGTAAGCTCTTGCATAATATAATACAGACAAGTAATATCAGAGATTTATAACGTGAATTTATGATCACAGGTTTCTGCTTATTGCTGCGTGTATGTACATCGCGTCCTTATATTTGCGAACTCTAATACGGTGCAGTGTAATATGCGTAGAGTGTACTCATTTGACTGCAATGCATCTTTATTTTAGCAATCTCATAATGAAACGTTTTAATGAAAATGGTTCTTATGTTTTATTTTTAGCTTCAAACATAGAATACAAGGAAAAGCATTATACTGCTTTAATTGGATCTCAATTAATACATTAGTGCATGTTGAAGTACATTGTGGTGCAATCCGACGATGAGAACATAATATTTAATTTTCCAAGAATAGAAAAAAATTCATTATACTGAATAAACACATGCCAAGTTCATGCTTTATGATTTCTTTTCCTACTGAGCTATCGAAAAGAAGTTTATGATTATGACCATACTATTGTAGAGAATAATCGATCCCTATATTACCGATCGAGGTTGTAAGGATGTGTGAGGGATGTTAGAGGTCGGAAGGTTCAAGAGTTAGTTGTTGAATAAACGTACGACGATGGAAACGTAATGATGAATAGTTTTACTTTGTTTTAAAATTTATTACAAAATTTCAAGAACTGCTAATAGAATTCTTGATTCCTACGAGATATTTTTAACACTTACCACGCGAAATTGATTAAAAACAATAGTGCATTATTTAAAGAACATGAAATCATTATTATTTTGTTAATTTCGAATTTTTTGATGGAATACGGACCTTTGCAATTTTTCCTGAAAACCTTTTCCTTTTTTTCATGAAAACACATTGTACAATGGTATTTATGAAAATCGATTTCAAAATTAAGCATATTACTCGTTTTTAAATGTTTTCATCTGGAAACATTATTTTTTCTGAGAGTTACATATATCGGTAATAACTGTAATATATTATACATTATTTGCGAAATATGAAATAAATAGTAGTTGCAAAAAAATCAGATTAACCTGCTGTATATTTTAATGCACTGATATTATATTGTGTTAATCTGAATATTATAGTATATTTATAATATACTAATAATAATAATTCTATAGTATACTAATAATAATTCTATAGTACATTTATAGTATATTTTAAATAAAAGGGCACGTGAAAGGAATTTAGTTTTCTTCGCACAAAATACGAAATAATGATCTGCCTGACAAATATATAATGCCGGTAACGAATGTGATTTTTTAGATGTAATTCATAAAGCGAGTCCCGAATTTCCGATTAAATTGTCGTGCCGTAGTACATTCGAACCCATCATGTGATTCGTTTAATCAACCCACCAAATTAAGTTTAAGAGACTGATTTAAATCCAAATTAAATAACATATCGATGCTTTGAGTTGTACGATTTACACTAATATGTTTGATAGTGCAATAATAAATTAATTATTAATATTTGAAATATTTTAACTGTGCAGTTAGAGTTAGAGTTAGAGATGAAATATATGCAAAAGATCGCGAACAAGATGAAAGTGCCCTTAATATCGTTGTGCTGAGGAAATAGGCTAGTACAAACGCACATATATAATTATATGCTATTTGGATAACCGATACTAATTTAAACGTCAATTTTATATCGAAAACTATTATGTAGCATAACTTCTTTCCCTATTATTGTTTTAAAGTAATACTTTAGCACAAGTTAGCATAATTGTTGAAATTATTTAATTCTAAAAGAGGGAGGCTAACTTCTAGGAGGAAATAGTTTCTATTTGTTAAATCCTCGTAGAGCTACTTTTTGGTCTTTGCGTTACGTAAGTTTCGTAGCTGAATAAAAAATAGACAACAAAAACCCATCCAAATTTTGATTAGACCCACCATACTTCCACCTAAATTGCTAAACTCTTCTAGAACTTTATGGAACCAGATTATTGGTTTACTGTTTGATTACTCTTCCAATGTCAATTTCTACGAATTGTGTTAGAGTTTTAAATAGGGTATTCAGCTAGATGAAGATTCGCTTGACTCTTTCGGCCACAAGGATGTATTCCTTTGGGTATTTCTTAACTAAATCGATTATTTCAACCCATCAGCGGGATTCAAACTTCCCGCCGAGTTTAAATATAAAATGGCTGCAGACCGTTTACCGCCTAGGGCTTTCGTCGCAAGCTCCTTACTCCCACAGGTTGTGTAGCAATTTCGGCCAGATTAACTTTAAATCACGTTATTCAATATACTATGGGTATTATACAAAATGAATCATAAGTTCTATCAATCATGCATATTTCTCACCTTCAAAAATTTCAGATTTTGTAATTTACTTTGCAAAAAAAGCTAAGACTGATAAAAATAGATCTATCTGTACCGATACTACAAAGTATACATACTACGAAGTTACACCCCCTACTCCTCTATAACTTTCGTTTTTCTTAACATTGAGAGAGACATATCCCTCAAGTAATATCAGTATTGATGTTTTGTATGTTTTAATCTACTGATTGCATCTGCGGGCCGTATATATACTGTACGCATAGCAACCATGAAGCATCGTATAAAAAACGCGTCCAAGCTTGAAATTCATCTTTCTTCGCGATATTCATACAAACGGGTGATACTAATGCTTAAGGTCATCATTTTGAGCATTTGGATTACCAGTGTATCATTAGGTAAGCAAGTGACCACACCGATGTGTTTGATCAATTCTTAAGTTATAAGAATGTTCTTAAGTTGTAGATCACTGTACATGTCTTCATATGTCTTACTATACCTATAATACATAGAAAAGTATATCATTCTAATTTTAAAAAACGGAGTTGACCTTCAAATGTCCTCTAGGCATCCACCTACAAGAAAACTATTAACATGGAATTATGCCACCCTCGAAACCACGCAAGTTTCATCTGACACATTTTTTCTATCACCAACAGCAATCGAGTTACTCAGGTGGCCTGTTTTCGGTGCCTTACACTCTGTACAGCTGAACTCCCTATAGTATAGTATAAGTAAATACATAAATGTTGAAGATTATGTTAACGCCATTGTTGGTTGGGGTTGTTGTAAACACGCAAATGGATAGCTGTCTTTGAGGACGTTCTTAACTTATATTTTAAAAGGTCTGCTAATTTAGCTTGCCTTCTTAAATTTTCCCAATTTCCAGTAGCAAACAAGTGCACCATGAGTCCAGAGTTTCATAAACTTTGCAGCTTGGCGTAACTCCCCCCCCCCCCCGAAATAGCACTGTGGCCGGCAAGGAAACGGAGGGTTCCGGAAGGAACGATCGTATTACATTTTGATTTATTATTTATTCAAGTCAACACACAAAACTCAAAAAGAAGTCTTTTCTTTTTGCATACGGGTCAAAGTCTGACAGATTGATCAATTCATCACAGACTGTAACAAATTGTTTTCATTCTTTTTTAGTTATTCAATTTGATGTTAACTATTTTTTACTTAAATACCGTCTCGTTTTATGTTACAAAAATGCCCTGTCTCGAAGTATGTAATCTGAAAATAATGGTAAACTGGGGAATGATATTGATAAATGGTTTTTTTTTTAAGTGGTGTATCAATTTTAATAAGAGATTTCAGGTTTTACTTTTGAGGCTTTCTTAGATATGTATTGAAGATAGTTCTTGTTCCGGTTCAGTTCTTGCCAATTACTCGGGCAAATTTTAATAGATCAGCTGAATAATTAAAATACTGAGAGGAGGGAGTTCCACGTTGAGTCCAGGTAGTAGCCTATTCCTATTCATGCAATAGCAGGATGCAATATTAGGATGTTTGATTATTTTCAATGTTCTCGCCATTTTCTGGGAAAATACTCATCGGGTTTAACTGTGCCTTCAACTTCGTCAACCAGTAAAAAATTCAAAAAGGACACGGGCTACATCTAACGATGAAAACTGTTTAAAGTAAATTTCATAATATTGTGTTTCATATAATTTAGTAAATTCTATACGTAAATTATACGTAAATTCTATACATTGTATACGACAGAAAGAACAGAGATCAATCTAGATACGGTCGTTTATTTAATAGATAAACGAGAATGTGGTAATTAGTTTAATATCCCACACTTCGAAGTTTTTTCTTCGCAAAAGACGCGACGGTGCGGCCAATGGATTTCCTTTGTGCTATTGTGGTCTGCTTTATCCGAGAAAAAGGAACAAACCGATACCTGAGAACCTTTTCTAGTTCGTTCAGCCTAAACACAGAGATCTGAAGAACGAGGTATGTTACTGTTGTCAGAGATTCGTTTTCTTCGAACGACGAAGATAAATACAAGGAAATACCTGGCAACATTGAAGAGAACCTCCACGGAGCATGGAACGTAGAAAATTAGAAAACTTCTGTAGTGATTCCCATGGCGTGCATCATAAAAGTTTTGATGCTTGGTATGAAAGTTCGATATACGGTTTCGATCAACAAGATGTACAGTCGGTCCAGTAGAAACATGACCGACATAATTTCTAAACTAATTCTACTAGAAATTGTTCGAGAATCCAATACTTAAATTTCTAGTAGAACACTTATAGTTATAACTAGACTTATGACAGCAATGAGTAGGTGCCAATTGAAACAGTAGGAAAATTAAAAGAATTAAAGGATATAGTTATAGTACTTTTAACTTATTTAAAATGTTAAGGAAAACATGAAATTGAGTGCATACAGTAAGTTCTTTTTTAAATATTTTTTACAACGAGACACAGTTTGGGAAATAATTGCGTGTGAAACTTCGACTCATAAACAACTGTACAGCTTTTCTTAACAATAATGGCGGTTGTCAAGGCTCGAAAAAGATGACGTTTTCGTTGCAGATCATCTAATACCCAGAGGTCTTTTCTCCGTTCAAAGAAACAATACCAAACGCTTTGTACAGTAGCTCGTAGGAAGAGCACTTAGTGTCTCAACAATATTTGCTTTTCCCTCGCTTTTCTCAAAAGAAAGGGAAATGGTGAGATTTATGGCAGTTTTGCACTTGCAAAAAGCAACACCAGCTTTTCTTCACGGTAACGTACACGCACTGTGAATCTAATTGAGTGGATTTTCTTCAATGATGATTTAGCCAGATCTCTACAGTAATAAATAACCATTTGAAGAAAGAGAAGCAGACGGGCTAAATGAAGAAACATTCGAGAAACGTTATGTATAATAAAATAGAAAGGATAACAGTCTGTATTCACATAGACACAGTTTCGTTCAAACACTACACGCCTCACTATAAATAAATCATTTTTAAAGTTTGTTCTCCTTCGAGGGTCTCCTTTTCCACTCTCTAAATAATATAGTAGTGAAACTACAGATTTTGATGGAATTTTTAAAGAGAAATATACGTTCACTGCTTTATTGAAGGGTCAATAAATTTTTACCGGAAAATTGAAAAATTGATCTCTGAACTGTTACAATTTCATTTTTAAAATATCGTTTAATTCTGTACACTAAAAAAACGGAGTATGAAACGGGCAAACAACTCATACAACTTTACAGGGACAATAAAACTTTTTGCGAGTCGTTTCAAAATGGCTTTATAAAGGAAGCTTCATCCCTTTATGACAATCCTTAAACAATTTAGATTAGATTTTTTGTCGCCTTTTACATATATAACATTTTGAATGAAAAATGTAACTTTGTAATTTCCAAAAATGCAAGTGGAAAATGCAGTATTTACCCAATAAAATTTCTTAGTTAAAGTGATAAGTTAAAGTTAAATTGATAATAAGAATAAAATAATGAAATAAAAAAATTAATAAAACAGATTGATAAAAAATGTTTATTTTTGCCAAGGTCTAGTCTTATAATACTCGGGGATACTAATAAAAAATGTGCAGTTATTTTTACACGTGCAACACGTGAGCAGAATCTCAAAAGTTTTACATTATCCGTTATATGGTATCCCTTATGAATGAAAATTCTATGAGATGAAAACTTCTTAAGCATTACGTTACTAACAGTCTTTGCAGTATATAATTATAGAAAGATGGTAGCTTTGGCCCCGTTAAGGAAATTATCTTCCATAAAGTACGTTAGACAATTATTTAATAAGTAAAGGATGCTGAAGTCGAATTGCCACCCTCCCTGAAAGCACTAAATCATAGTAAATTTCTCAAGTGGATAATAATTTTAAAATTGTGGTAATTAAAACGCAACATCACTGAGTAAACCGCAATTCAATGAATTTTCCTAATATCGATTTAGTTCTAGTTCCGAAGATGAAGGAATATTTACTGCAGGCATTTATCAAGTTTGAAGTAAACGAGATGATTGATTTATGAGATGTCATGTCTTCGAACTCGAGAAATGTCGTTTCCACAAGAATGAATTCAAAATTTCACGTACTCTCGCAATGCACACGAAGGGCGACCTATTTCAACAACTGCAGCATTGTGAAATTTTCTTCAGAAAGCACTATGTTTTTAAAACATAAAACTAAGAAAATGCGAAGTATTCAATTTCTTGGAACTGTCAAAGTAAGAAGAATTTGTAAAATCTACGTGATAATCAACATATATGTTTATGACGTGACGGGCCAAAATCGCTGTTCTTATTAGAAAGATCTATCGCTTCCATTAACGCGTGGGGTGTTAGCGCGCGCTCGTATTGGAAGAAATAAACGCGTGAAAAAAGAGAGGCGGTTTCTTTTTGGAGCGTGTTATTTTAAAATCGTGTAAAAAAGTTGGGTGTAGCTCTATTGATCAAAACGACACGAATTTTCGCAGTTACGTAATATAGTCGCATGCAAAAGAAAACTATGCATGTATATCTTCTTTAAAAGAATAGCCATTAGCAACGCAAATACAAATGCTAACCTATCAAATTCAGTCCTCCGCTGGCATGGAGCGAATCAGAACCCTCCAGCGTGTGGCTTTCCTCGGAAGTTCATGTCGGAAATCTCGAGCTTACTAGAAGTGTTCGAGGGGTTACACCCTCATTAATCGGTTTCTACGTATCAATCTGGCGTTCCCCATGAGCAAATATTCCTACATTACTGTCGGATGTGAGAGACGTACATCTTCACTTTCTGGTCTTATGTTAGTGTTCGTGATTAATGGATTTCAAGGTTGCAAGTCATATGATGGACTAATTAATGAAAAGCGCACAAATATCTCCACTCAGTTAGAAAGCGAAAGAAAACGATGCAATCGTGCTGCTTATTATATACTAACTTTAACGTAAATTAGGCAGGTATTCTGGTTTTCGAGGCCGTTTCTAACCAATTTTCAGGAATTTTTTTCAGAAGAAGTATTAAATGTTTTGTATTAAGATTTTGCGTATATATTACTATTATAGAAACTGACTTAAAATTGGTAAAAAAATACTAATGAAATAAAAAATACCAATAAGATAAAAAAATACACCATCCATTTTAAATCTGGGTACAATCATGTCAGTTTTGTGTGTTTCTTTATTGTTGTTGTTCAACACAAAGTCGACCAGTGTTTATAAAAAAGTCATAGGAATGTTACGAGAATGTTGACAAAGAGTTATAAAAAACGATCGTAACTATCGTTTAATCGACTGATTGCAACATTTTTTGTAGGAAAGAGTAAATTAAAATTAAACTGAAAATCGTATCAAGACTTTTGCAATGAACCAATATTTACCGAAATTTCCGTAAAATTGGAATTTCCAAATAAGACAGTAAAACCATAATGTAATTTGTTAATATAAATAAATTAATTCCTAGTTCATATTATTCAATTATATATAAAGTAATGCTAATTTATATATATATATAATTATAATTGTGGATTTACTAATAAAATAAATTATGTTTTATATTTTATTAGTAAATCAACAATTCTATGTGAAATTCGTTTAACACATAATTTTTCAAACAAGTTATGATTTTACCGGACAGTGAGAATTGCGAAGTTTCTTGAAAAGAAAATCTTGAGTTAAAATGTTGACTTGACAGCCGCCCCTATAGACGTAAATATTGTCAGCGTTTACGGTCGTCACGAGTGTAGCGGTGGTAGATTGAGCGAAAGAAGGGTTGCAACTTTAATATCTCATCCAAGTGACGCGGTTTGAGGTCAACGCGTTACGTTTCCTTTTTCTTTAAAGGGGAACCCTGTCTTGAATTAGATACTCGACCTTGCCGAGCCGCTCTGTAATGTCTGACTAGAAAACGCATACTTCCTGAAGGGGTAAAATCGCTCTGCAAACATAAGGGGTGGTCTCTTTGAAGCCAGGTTTCGAATTCGCGGTTTTCAGACGTTAAAGGCAATCCGCTTGAAAAGAGCATTTCCGGATAGAACCTTTTTCTCGACACTTGAATTAAATTGCTCACGCTTTTGAGTTGCCAATTATTTTGTCTTTTCAATCGTTCTTTATTCGCACTTGCAATTTCTGCACGTCCAAAATGTTAGGGCTACTGAAATACTTTATTGCTTTTTAAATTCTCTCTTCTCGGTATGATAATACACGTACACACAATTGAATCTGAAACTGAAGAGGCATTTATTCGTGATACAAATTGAGCTGCTACAATCTCTCGGATATTCAATAACTAACAAACGAACTGCGTGATCGCTGACTGAATTAATTATGAAATTTCAACGGATGAGAGAGATTGTGCAGAGTCGTCTGATTGTGTGGATTTGATGCGTGTTCGGTGAATAACTATGAATGCTGGAGTCGGTTCGAAATAGATACATGTGGTGGCCACACCCACAACACACACGGAAAGGAGATTATGTTCGGTAAGTTGTAATCGTTGAGTTCATCGAATAATCGAGTGTTCACAATTCAAATGAGTTATCACTGGCGAGTGTGCCTTTGATGATTTTAACGACGGAAGAGAGAGATTGATACATCGATATTGACAAATTGATCCGCGTGACATTTAGTTGACAACGAGAAGAGTGAAATTTTAATTTTAATTAATAAAATTCAAATATTCCGCAGGCCAGTAGCAATAACATTGACGATTACTTGTTGAGTTGATCTCATGTCTTGTGGTTGATGGCGATAATGGGCAGCCAATGGGCAGCGCGGAGAGTTCGGTGAATGGTCTTTTGAGTGTATTCGTGACAGTTTTGATGGTTGATTGTTTTCATGATTAATTTCAATGGTTGATGGTTCATGGTCAATGCACTCGCAATGTGAAAATGTCCTTGGCGAGGGTTAATGAGCCCTTCCGTTGTAAGCGTCAAGTCTCCAGCTGTTATGGTAATACGGATCTCAGATATGTAGTCTCCAACCATTGAAAAATGAACCCATTTTGTGTTTTTGCAATTCTTCCCAGCTATGTTTTGATGGTGATTGGACCAGCATAGTCCACTCCTGTATGGAGAAATGGGTGAGATGGTCGTACCCTGGATTTGCTCAGATCGCATCGGACGCGTGCGACCGGTCGCATAACAAAAAGTTACGACGAATGGAGTTTGGATCGCAAAACACTACGTCTGGACCTGGACTACTGCTGATTACTGCTGCCACTACAAACATTGTAGTAGTAGAACAAAAAGGATTAATGTTAATGAAAAATTTCTTGAACGACATCCAAGATGTACACACAAGAGAAATTTATTATATCTAAAAGAATTTGATTGACCAATGTCTGCGCACGTGTCAAGACTACACGAATCTTTAAAGACGTGACAAAAAGTATTACTATTCGATGAGGATGTTTTATCTCACAACTGTTACAGCTTGTCCCAACTGTACCTCATTTGTTTCGAATACTCCAAACATCTTTTAACAGGAAATTGTTTAAAAATATATAAATAATAAACATGCAAGCCATTGAATTTCTTCTAGTAGAGAAAGCAAACATTTCATACATAAAACTTGAATGTTATTAGAGAATTTAATACACGAGCAACGAAAATCCAAGGAATGAATATATTTTATTGCTAAAAATCCATGAGAAATGGTAGAGCAAAAACAAAAGATCTACAGCAGTTATCAGTCTTAGATGATAAACCGATGATCAATGGAGTTCATGGAAGTCAATAAATTGGAAAATGGAGCTCGCACTACACCCTTGGTATCGGAAACCATCGATAAACTGGCGAATGACGACGACGCTTTATACCCTGGGGTAATAAGGTCGTACTCGACAACGAACGTCACTCGTGCTCAAGCAAGTGCAACAACAAATACAAAGAGAGGTGAAAGTCGGATCGAAAATTCACTTTTCTCCGACGTCGCTGCAAACAAAGTGAAATTTCATAGCCGTACTGCTGGAAATTTCCACTTGCACTTCGGTGTGCTCAGCATTCGCACGTTGCAAATCAATATTTCGCTAGAATATTTGTCCCAAAAGAAAATGTGAAATCATGCTTAATTTTTTTATTTGTGAAGAGAGTATAATTTGTTCCCATAAATCGTTCAGAATAAAGTAATAATTGTTCTTTGCAACAGTGCTTACTAATACAAAAATGCATCAAGGACACATTTTTAATGTATCGCATTTTAATGTGAAGCACATAAAAGAATATTTTCTTTTGGTTCAAGTATAAGATCAGAGCGCTGCTATAGTAAACGGATACGCCGCGTGGCGCGACGTCAGATCCTGTTGAGCGTTGCCGTTGGCCGAGCCAGAGTCTATCCACTGTAGCCGCGCTCTGATTGGTCCGTATCTTTCGTTAAGAACTCCTAAACAAAGCCAATGTGGTAATTTTCGCTAAGGAAATAGTTACTTTGAATGACCTAAGGAACAACCCCTATTAAAGTTCTCTGACATTTTTTAGACACCCTGGTAGGATCTAATTCAATCTAAATTAACGCATCAGTAGTTATAAGTTTATATGATTGATAACGTTATAAAAGAGCCGCTTGCTATCAACACACTTGTTACAGAAGAGAAATTGACATATACAATGTTATTGACAAAGAAAGATTCGTAATGGTAAATGAAACCACTAAAAGCGACCGGATCAAATGTAGGAATGAAACGGAAGTTCCATTCTGTTCGACGAAATGGGTCATCGCTTTCGAACAAAGTGTGAAATGGCGCGTTCCGTGTCATTACATACGGAAGCCCTTGGCTAAAGAGCCAATATTGTTCAGGGGTTCGTAAATCAAAGGTACTTTAAAACACTAAGCCGCTGGACTGTGTCCGGTAACGGAAAATATACAAGAGAATACATGCCGTTCGCGTACGCAAACCTTAAAATTTCCTTCCTTTTTAATAATTATATTAGGTTATCTTAGAAATCGTGTTGCTTCCTATTGTCATTAACAAAGGATTGTCTCTTCAGTCTAAAATGTGTATTCGAACATTTAGGATAATATTTTCGATTTAAAACAGTTAAACTAATTGTAAGTATTAACTAAGAAAAAAATCCTTTAATAAAGCAATTGATTATTGCTTAAAATTGTGTTTCTTTTTGCACTCACTTACAATATGCATATGAAAACTCTTTCATTTTGAGTAGTCTAAGTAATTCTGAAATATTTTGTATTTTTTACAATCGGAACAGATTATTAACGGAACTTTTTGTGTAATTATTTTAACACAGAATTGTAGTTGCGATTGTACGTAATCTTGTATTAAAAATAGATCGATGTGCATTCGGAAAAACAGAATTGGTATGAACGTACTAATTCAGTGCCGTTCAACATTAATCTGTTAACCGGGTGTGATTTTTAAATTGAAAACACTTATAGAAACGTAACACGATATAATATCAAAGTATCTACTGTTTTCAAACAATTTTATATTAAAAATTGTGGCATAGATATAGTAGAGTATGCCCTTGCTTTACCGTGAAAGCCTTGTGTATACCGAGTACTGCGACCTAATTGAATCGACATCGCTCCAATTTCAAAAATCGGTCACGAGTACCTTGACATTGCAACCTTCGTGCACATAATATTGTATAAGTCATTTTGCATTTTTGCTCAATGTTGCATTTTTGTTCACTTTACAATTACTAAAGACAGGTTTTTCGAGGCTTTTTATCCTTTGTTAATTGCACGAAAAAACTTCTTCAGATAATGACCTTGTTATGCAAGGGTAGAATCATAATATATTTTTAAATGAAGACTCTTCCTTTTTTCTTAAAGCAAATAATATTAATTTGCAAGACATTGTTAACATTAATTCTGAATACAACATCTCTTTATTATGTGTAGGAAAGATATTGAGTATATATCAAGTGTTTTCTGATTAACTGTGTACTTGAAATATCATCGATAGCTTATCCAAAGAAAATTCTTTGTACCTATTTTCAACCCTATATGTCGACATGAAGGATAGCAATGGGGTGATAAAGAAAACCAGCTTTATCCGTAATTTCTCTCATTCTCTTCAATTGAAAATGCTGAAAAAATTAGTCATATTTTAGCTGTTAGAATGCACATCTTTGAATTTTTTTAGAGTTTTTAGCTTCGAAACCGAGTTTTAAAAAATAAAAAATTTTTTAAATGCTGATTTCTTGTAGAAGTTATGAGATACACATAAAAATTTTCATTAGAAAATTCAGAAATAACAATCCATTAATTATTCGTCGCTACTTGGTAATAGACGCACATGTTTACGGCGGTACGGACCAAAATCGTTGTCCTTATTAGAAAGATAGACATCCTGTTGTCTGGAATTGTCTGGGTTTGTGCTACGTCTCACTGGACGTTGTCATGTTTGAGGTATTTATTGGTATGCTTGCTCCTAAGGACTTGGCTTCCGGCTGGAAGTTAAGTGTTTTGTTTTGTAACGGGAAAACAGACCAGCCCGTACTCCACTCAATGACAATTGACGGATCGCAGAGCTACACGCAGTGAAATGGCGACACCAGTTTCGGGGAAAAGATCCTTGAACAACGGATTTCCGTGCAGCATCCTACGAGGCTTACGAGGGCAAATAAAATCACGGAGTCACTAGACGTTGCACAATTTTTGGATTATGCCCGGAACTAGTGATTCATCCCCCTTTTATCCCTGCCAATGGAATGATCTTTTCCCGAGTTTTGGAAGGGTATTGCCTCACTCAGATCCTTTTAGAACTCATTGCCAGAATAACTTGAACTTCGAACTTGCACGGACTGTGTGCAGTAGCAACAGTTTTCCGCAAATATCTCGCAAAGCAAGGTCATCCGGCGGTAACATGTATAGGAAAAAGTTGTTTATCACGATGCCCCCAAAAACATTCTGCAAGGTCATTGAAATCGGCGAGGGATGCGGTATTGTGAATAATTACCCGATGCATAGACTGCGGATCTTTGTGGAAAATAAAAGTTATCTAAGTTGTGACGAACAGAATTTACATGAAAAAGTATTTCTACTTTCAATAATTTGAATAAGTCAGAAATTATGCCTTTTAGTATCATATATTTCACTTATCTAGTTTGCCACAAATGCATAAAATCCACAGTCCGATAGTATACATATGTATCTACTAACTAAACTGTTTAGAAATGTTACACTTGTATTTGCAATTTACGAATGAAAAGAACAACAAGTGATTTGTCAACAATTTAATTGGAAGTCGTAGATTTTTTCACATCGATTGGAGTTCAGGTATGGATTTCAAGCATCGTGTTTCCTCGATAACTACACTGCGTAGCGTGCTGCGTTTATTGTAAAAATCCCGGTTGCTCGGCTGGCTGGTCTCGGATAGCCAGAAACCTCCGGTGATTCCCGTGGATTCACGGTACAAATGAAAACACGAGAACGAGTCGATTTCCTGCACTGTTGACACACTTTGTATATGTTTGTTCAGGGGGTAGGGTTCCACAGGCACTGGCTGCGGATTGCTGAACGCTATAGTCAGCACTTTTCGATCGCACAATTTTGAACCACGTGAGCCGAATTCTTGGCGTTTAGCAACTATTTGAATTTCGTAAATGCATATCTTTGTAAAATAGAATCTTATATATACAAATCTTAGAGTGACATAGTAAAATGTAAGACGTTGTTCAAGAATGTGATTACAGTCTTTTTCGTAAATGTGTTTTCGAGGTAACTTTTCCCATAAAACATTTAATAAATTGTATTTACATTTCTTACTCTTACAACGATTGCTTGATCAATATGTTAATACATTGACGAATTAAACGACACCCATAAAATGTGAAAATATTTAGTTTTTGTGTTTAAATTTTAATGTTTGCCAATGTCTCGATTTTGAAAAAAAAAATAACCTAGAACGTTTCTGATCTAACCAATTAAGTTATGTCTTACATTCCAATACTATTCTTACTAGTCTTACTATTTTCCATTTATGTAACATATTAGATGTATTAGTGGATAATTGAACATTTTTATTAGGGAGGTGGGAATAACAGAGATGAATGATATAATAATAATATATAATAATGTATATAGGATTTAATATGTATAGGTTCCTGGTTTTCGCAAAGAGAAATGCAACACGATATGTATATCTAATGGAAAAAGTAATGCTTTCGAAATCTAAAATCTTTTTTCCGCTCTACATATTGAACAGGATTTCGACTGATTGATTGACTTGTCCCGCGCACGTGTTGTATCGTTCTCGGCTGTTGGTCGTCAATTACTGATAGGCCACGCGCTATATAGTCCGAGTAAAGTAATCAAAAATTGTAAAGAGGGGACAAGTTCATTAGCAGTAATACGTGGTGAACTTTGGACAATAAAACGTCGAACGATGAAGTTGACCTACATAAATGTAAATGACAAGGTACAGGATGTATAAAAAGTAATGGTCATCCGTCCTAGCGTTGAACCTACACCTCCGAATCAGTGGAAATTTGTCGAAGAAACTTTCCGCAAAATTATTTGTAACCAAGAAAATTGTTGTTAAAGTTTTTCTTCACATCTACACCTTTTATACATTCAGAAAAGAAAAAGTTTGAAAGGAACCATATGTCGCAAACAAGTAGTTATTGAAATATAAGCTGCTAAAGTTTTTGTAAAATTTGATTGTGTGGAGTTATACAAGTTTCTTTGTTTCTTTTACACCCTGTACAAAAAGCGACGGAACATTATTTCGAATTTAGAACTCTGCACACATAGATTTATATGTATTATATACTCGTAAATTTACATTATAGTTAGACTACGAGAGTCTATGCAGATTTATGTTATGCACAAAATTTCTAGACTAAAAAATATAATAAATTGAAATGATATAATATTCCAGATTCATTATTGTTTTTAATCTTTGAACTTCTAAAGATTTTTAACAGTGAAGATCAACAGACTGTTCGTAATAATGTTAGACATTTTCACTATCATTAAACATTTTATATACCAATATAGAATCTGCACTAAGATCGTATTCAATCGCATGATCTTTCTCGATGGCTGAATGGGTTAACCCATGCTTTAGTTCTTCTAAATGAGTCCAAAGGTACTATTGGAACGACTCAATTTTCTTTCTGCTATTGACCGAAGATAATTGGTTTTTAGATTGGTATCGATAAGGAAGTCGATTAAATGTTTTGTGGGGACACAGAGATTAGGAGTAGAATCAAGTTCTCTATTCCACCATTTAATACGATTGAATTAGCTTGAGCATTCCTTGTGACGCCTCTTCTGGGATAAAATTGGGATCAAGAATTAGAACTTTGTAATCTTGACAATCAATAGGTAATATTTTTAAGCGTCCAAAAATTTGTGCATGTGCAATTAATCAAATACAGTTGAACTAACGTTATTAAAACATTTGATTGTCCAAACATTCTCTGACAAAAATATACAATTTTAAAAATTACAAGACATTTAATGTTATTAACAACAACCGGAGCGAGTCAATTTGACTCGCTTACGATTTTATTGCTATATGTATATATATAGAAAAACTTAAATAATTTTTTCTTAAACATATGTTAGTTTTCAATAGAATTATGAAGGTAGGTATCTGATCACCCTCATTATCATAAAACACCACCAATCTGTCAGAGGGAACCACTAGCTGACCAAATACCTTCTTTTTCATCCGACAATCAAGTGTTAAAGAATGTTCAAATTGAAATTGTCACTTTGAAATGTTTTTTAATACTATTTTCTATAATAGAAACAAGATTACCGTCTCATATGAAAACTAAGTTGTGCAGCTGGCTTGAATTGAAACGAAGAAACGAACGAAAATAACAATTGCAGATAGAGCAAATTGCATAATCAGCATGCATGACGCATCTAACCATAACGTTAAAACACATTTTTCAAGAGAATGTATGCAACGTTTTTATCTGTCGTGCATTTTATGAAACAGTCGTGCGCAATACATGTTTCTAAAACGTAATGCCAGTTCTACATGTTTCCCTGATACATTTGTAAAACTGTTTCCTTGTATAAATTCTACAAAATTATTCTTATCGTATAATTTGACAGATAAAAAACTGAATTTCCTTATTGTCCCTTCACTTTAAAGTGTATACTAAAATTAAGCTAACAAGAGGAAGGATTCTCATATTTCAATTTTCAATAGTTTCTCCAATCTTTGTGATTATGAGAGTTCTATATAAATGTGGAGGGGATGATTTTACATGAAAAAAGTCGAAAATATCGTCTTTTGACTGGTTTCGCATCAGGTTCGTCCGCGACACACCATAGACCAAACAGAAATTTCTCCAATCTAGTGGCTCCCCAGTTTCGCATTGGGTTCGTCCACGAAAACTATACTATCGTAGTGGCTCCCCAATTTTGCATTGGGTTCGTCCGCGTATCTAACTAACAACCAAGTATAGTACTTGAAACTATATTTCTGGGGTAATAACCCTTCCCCGGCCTCTCGCGTTGCTCGCAGCCCTGTCTCGTAACAAATGACAGGAAAAAAATGCTTTATAATTTTTTCAACTTTTCAAGGTGATGGATGTTTTTTTTTATTATCGACTGTTTATGCTACGTATGTATCCTTAAACAGAAAAAAGACAAATTTAATTATTATAACGTACATTTATGTCAAGATTTAAAAAATTTAATATTTTCATTTGATGCGCTTCGGGTTCCCATGATCCGATCGACCCCAGATTTTTTCCAAATAATTTTCTCAACAAGTGTCGCAATTTTGGGGAGCAAGACTAAAAAAATCTTGCAAAATAATTTTCGTCAAGTATAGCTAAGGTCCACCCTAGTATGTACACGTAGGTCGTCGCGTGGATGCCGATTATGTTCGGCGCTGGTAACGAAAGGGTTAACAGATTACTTAGTGGCGCGACGCTACGACTAAATTGATGAAGTAATGGTGCAGCTGCGGAAGCGTATGATTTGAATTAATCTTGTTTCCCGGGAGCGCTAAAAGTCCCTTAATCTCAGTTAATTAGGACGGCCAAGAGTAATTGCGAGAATCTGGTCGAGAAGTGGTTGACCATTGTTCGTCGCTTTACATGCGTTACTGGCGTGTAACGAAATTTGATCAGCTCTTTACTTTTTCTAGGCTCTAGAATAAATCATCGTAGAGTCTTGTGCAAAAAACAATAGAAAGAGCATTTCTTTCTCTTGGAGGCACTTCTTTTGTTTTTGTAATTTAATTAACATTTCGATATACCAGGTCTCTCTGAAAATATGCACAATTTCTATTTTTCATTCAATTCGCTAAATCTCAGCGATACATGATTACAATACCATCATTTTAAGGTTAGTTTGAAGCTGACATTCTGCCGATTCGATTGAGCATCTGATCAACCCGCAGCGATCATTTTTCACCTATGGAAATTATGTTTGAAGTTACCGGTTCGCATAAAATGAGGCTAATAGCCCTAATTCGTCACGTTGGCGTTGGGCTCAAGGTTGCTCTCTTACCGAGGTACGCCGACATTACCTTATGTCATAATGACGTAAACCGTGTGATTTTAAGCAAATTTTCAAAAATAACTGGTATATCGAAATGTTAATTAAATTCGAAAAAACAAAAGAAGTGCCTCCAGGAGAAGAAAATGCTCTTTCTATTGCTTTGTTGAACAAAATTCTACGATGTTTTATTCGCTTTCTAGACCCAGTTAAAGTTGAAAAGACCATATCTGCTTCAATATTGCATAACTCGAACAAAAAAAATCGCACAACATTTGACAACCAGATATTTTGACCAGGAAAGCAGGCGCTTTTAAATGACGGTAACGCGATTTATCAAAAAATGTATCTTGCCTCGTGTGATGTCTGAAAGTTAAATAAAATTTTTTGTAAGTGTCAAAGTCTTCTTTCTAACGCTATAATTGTGTAGAAGAGCAACACAAATAAAAAGTTGAAAAAGGCATCTGAATAGTAGAGACTTCAAACTTTTAAATGATTTTGTAACGATATCGATACAACAATTTTTGCCGGAGTTATGATTATTTAAAATTGACCCAATTTCTCGGGTTCGCAGACGTGATCCTTTAATTTTGTGTGAAGTGTATTATTCAAGATTTTATGCCGAAATAATTAAAATCTAAAACTTTGGAAGACTAATGATTTCATCGATTTTCACGTATACAGAGTGCTGGTAATAGGTATGGGAAACTCTCACAACATATTTGTAACACGTGAGCGTATCGAAACTCTCGACGCTACAATGGCAATTAATTTCTTGATCAGTGGCAACCGCAACAAGATTAAACATTAATTGCGAACTCGGCCGGAAACAGTGTTAAGCAGGCTCTTGGTAATGGATTAATCAAGTATTAGAGAGAGAATTGCAACACAATTGAGGATTTCAGGGAGTTCTGTTGTGTCGACGGAGTATTTGTGCAGTTATCGCAGACTCATTTGCATTCCGAAACCGAGTGATACTATGTCTTGACAAAATAAATTTATTATCAAATAGACGCGTAGAGTTGATAAGTGCGTAAATTTTATAACATTAAACTTTCGTATTTGTTGTTATATGTACAAGGCGAGGTAGCAAAAATTACCACCTGAAATAGCTCATTAATTATTGACTTTATCAAAAAATGTTTGAAAAGAACATTAAATAAACACAGTTCGATTTTTTAAGACCTCATATTATCTGAGATATTAAGGTGACCTTTAGTTTTTCAAATGACACCGTATATTTTTTTATTGCTAGATTGTCAGATATTTTACGACTGAGTTGATGCGAGCGAGTGTAACGTGGTAACATAAAGTAAACTGTTATCCAAGTTAACTCGGTTTGCACAATTCTGGCACTATCGCATGCCTGAGTTAACTCGGGCTTTTACGATAAAGGGGTAACTCGTTTCAAGGTCCCAATGATATGCAACCTGTGCGAACTTAGTTTTACTAAATAACCTCATCTTGTCCAGGGTGTATAAAAAGTAATGTTCATCCGTTCTACGCTAGATACGAAAACAAGGTAAACAAATTCCGTCGGCTGAATTGTCGAACCCGTTCCCTGGAACTCCCTGTTTTTGTATCTATTGTTTATAGACCCTTGACGTCTGACCTACCTAGTGTAACCTGGCCGTCTCATGTCCCAATGGGCAGGGAGACAACGACTTGGTACAGGCCTGGCGCCAAATGTCCCTTTAAATTTCGTTCATCTCGAGATACGCACACAATTATGTTCCGTCTCATCGACACGGTCAGGTGGACTGTAGTAGTAGGCTTTTGTCTATACGTACAACTCCACACAATCAAATTTTGCAAAAACTTTAACGGCTTGTATCTCGATAACTATTTGTTTGCGACATATGGTTCCTTTCAATTTTCTTCGTTACAAACCATTTTGCGGAAAGTTTCTTTGACAAATGTCCACCGATCAGGAGGTGTAGATTCATCCCGAGGACGGATGACTGTTACTTTTTATACGCCCTGTACATGAGCGACCAACACACCGCAATAGAGTAATACGCGTAGCCTGTACTACTATTTTCCGAGATTCGGTGTCAGAATGGAACAAAAAGAAAGTGATAAATGGCCAATTTTTAATCGCGCTGTCGACATACAGTTTTAACATATCACACATATAAATCTTCTACGTCCACGGAAATACTAAAAAAAATGTGAAAAATACGCACACGAAGCACCATCGTATAATATTTGATTTATAATATAATATAATAGTATAATATTTTATTTGATTTATTTATATTATAGTATAATATAATATTTTATTTGATTTATTTTTTTTAATGAATAGTTTTATTAGTGTTTAAATATCTTGTGGATTAATATTGATTAAATTTAAGAATTAATTTAAAAGCTTTTCTTCAAATTATTAACAATAATTGATTTAGACGTTGAAGAAAGTTTCGTTTCAACTGAATTTTTGACGCTTCAGAAGTGAATATATGTATTTAATAAACTTAATCTATCAAGGCCAACCTATGTGAGATATTCGCGAAAAATTTGTTTAAATAGGTTAAAGTAGCCTAATATGCGACCTATCTTAGTGTACACCGTACTGTTAGCAACGAATTAAGAACAATTACTAACCTGTATGGGGAATACAGTTGCAATTCGATCCACGGATTTTCCAAGATTGCGTTGTTTCTATCGAATGTCACTGTAAACGAACATCCGGAATCATAAGGCAACATGGTGTACGCGTATGATAATTAATGGGTGCTGTACTATTTATGCAGTATATCTACACACCTTTTGGTTCCACCGATTATCCGATCATTCTGTCCTCATACTAATGTCAGGAGTTTGTGTCTTCGACTTGTATCTTTTTCACAGAATTCTGGGGACGACGTCTGGCCGTTTTGCAGCAAACATGATCGTACCGTGCAAGTTGGTTCCAGCTATGACCGTCACAATTGACATGCATCATATTCTGCCCGGGATCTAGTACTTTGCGATAGCTTCTACGTGAATTGTATCAAAATTATACGTTCTTGTTTTTTTTTTTTTTAAGAGAGACTGTTCTTAATGTTCTTAATCATGAAAAAGTAGACTTTCGAACGATTGATTTCTTAAGTAGCTGGACAATGACGAAATCGATCACACTCTTCAAGTCCTCTTCTAATCCACTATAGCAACCGTCACAGCAATTTTCCACTTTCGATCGTTTTCTGTAATCATCGGTGGTGGCTCAATCACCAACGGTTCTTAATTTATTCGTGCCGTATGATTATTGTAATTGACGAGAATAATGGCTTTTTCATGGATAATGAATTTACGATTCTACAGAATTAAACCGCGTTCAGGATCACACGTTTGAGAATATAGCTGTTAATTCTCATTATTATTCGGGTTATGTAGCATGAGCATTCCGTTTAAAGTTAGCACAACTGAATGAAATTACCGGATCTAACTGCCGTCGCTAAATCCTTTGGGATCTGGTAGTATATCTCTGTATATTCGAATGTTATCGGTAAACGTCGCTTACGTTTCAACTAAATTTTCTGTTGCGTTAATACCAATTCTGAACGCGAACCTCTATCGAACGCGGAGTAAAGCAATTCAATTTAATTGCGCGTTAGCTGTATTAAAAACATTCTCAGCGCCATTGAAATGATCATGAAACTCTGATTATTCGCGTTTCATATAAGTTCCACAAGCTGGCGGCGTATTTCTCTTGAACGTCGTTTCATTTGGAACAATTACAGTTTTCATTCAGAGCACGATTTTCCGGATGCAGGATCGCCAGCTTCCGGGACGCCGAAAGAGTTCTTTCCACTTTCGAGGATCATCGAGGAAGCCAGCTTCAGCACCAGTCAATTAGAAATCGGCCACGTGTTCACGCTCGACGTTGCACTAATTATCCTCTCGAAGTTCTCGCCCTTCGAGCTCCAGTTTCTGACAGCATTGGTGTGCGCGCAGCTCAATGTCGGGCCGCGCGTAACTATCCACAAAGAGCTCGTTGGCAAACGATTGAAATTATTCGATGAGATTCATGTAGAGTTTTCATCGAGGGTGTCCGTCGCCTGTAGCAGATGTAACCGAAAGCACAGACGAGTACTCGTGTTTCCGTGAAAAGCGACGATCTCTCCGGTCGGGCCCAGTCGTTCTGATCGAATATATCTCATCGGTGGTAGATCACGTGGCTCGACGGAAGCTTTCAAACCAGGCATTAACCTCCGTTGCGTCGGAGGGCTTTCTGTTGGAGGTTGCACCGTGAGATCGTGTCACATGGAGCGTAATAGCGTCCCCGCGAGAATTCGTCACGTGGAACGTGAGAGCAAATCGCCGCGAGTCGCACGAGATGGTCCACAACTCCGCGAAGAAAGTGATGGCGATGGAAATGGAAAGGTCGCGTTGCGTCGCGTCGCGTCGCGTCGCGTAGCGTCGCGCCACGCCGGCGGAGGCGACGCCAGCAGTTTTGGACCACGCAGACACGACGGCGAAGGCCAGACTGCACCACCCTGCTGGAATCGATACGTCAATCGTCCCTCCGGACACGGACGGGACGAGAAAAGCGGCAGAAGGTAAGGGATGAAGGGAGGCATGGGATAGATGAGTATAGGCTGAGACTGAAGGAGAATAAAGAAAGGGAAAGGGGAGAGGGCAGCTCCTGATACACATTAAAGCTCGGCCGGACGCGCCGATACTCTTTTACCCGGGACTGCTTTAAACGGCCGAACCTATCCGTCGGATATACAGTGAGTCACGAAAGTATTTGAACACTCACCATGAAATACTTTATTTATTGTAATAAGTATATTATACAATACTTACAGAAGTCTCAAGTGAATCGAAATATGTATACAATAGTTATGAATTATTTCTCACAAACATAAACTTTGCTGATGCCACAAAAGTATTTGAACACACAGAAATGAGCTCGAAGAACGAATGAAAACAAATTTTTTCAGGCACTGAATGTAAACATTCACTGTTGGTAGTTGTTCTACGTGCGTCAGTCATAGACTAGCATTCATGGTGAAATATTCTATTGAGCATGTATCCCAAAACATCTGAAATTCCTGAAAATGAGAGAAAATTAATTGTGAAGTGGCGTAACGAAGGATAAACGATCGAAATATGAAGGAACTGTAAAAAACAAGTACTGTTCAGGCAGTCCAAAAAAACTAACGGAGGAAGAAGAAAAAGCTTTGATCCGTGAAACAAAAAAAAAATCCAAAGATTTCTGCTACACAACTTGCAACGATAGTTAGAGATTACTTCGAGAAAGATGTAAATCCAGAATTATGTAGAATAGTGCTACGTGAAAATGATTATCATGCCAGGGTTCCTAGAAAGAAGCCGTACATTAGTGATATTAATAAGAAAAAGAGATTAAAATTCGCCAAGGAATTTATTAGTAAAAATAATGCATTCTGGAATAAAGGAATCTTTTCAGATAAATCGAAATTTAACATTTTTGGATCGGACAGACGCAGTTTTGTTTGGAGACAAGCAAATATTGAAATGGAAGTAAAAAGCTTGCGTGTTACGGTAAAACATGGTGGCGGTTCACGTATGATCTGGGGGTGCATGTCAGTAGGCGGTACCGGGAATTTGGTCTTCATAGAAGGAATAATGGATAAATACAAATATCTGAACATTTTACATGAAAATTTAAAAAATAGTGCAAGAAAAATGGGTATGCACGAACACTTTTACTTTCAACAGGATAATGATCCTAAACACACCGCAGGAATCGTTAAGTAATGGATCTTATAAAATAACCCCCACATGTTGGTCACACCACCACAAAGCCCTGATATTAACCCGATTGAACATTTATGGGTAATAATAGGAAAAGGATTAAAAAAATTTAATATATCATCCAAGGCAAGTTTAAAAGAAAAAATACTCGAAGTTTGGAACTCTATATCTCCGAGTGTTACAGAAAAGTTAGTAAACAGTATGCATACTCGCTTACAACATGTTATTCGTGCCAAAGGTGGACCTACTAAATATTAAAGCTTTAAAAGTTACCTGTTCAAATACTTTTGTGGCATCGGCAAAGTTTATGTTTGTGAGAAATAATTCATAACTATTGTATACATATTTCGATTCACTTGAAACTTGACCTGTATAATCTAGAGAGTCATACCTATTTACAACGTTAATAATATTTCTGTAAGTATTGTATAAAATACTTATTATAATAAATAAAGTATTTCATGGTAAGTGTTCAAATACTTTCGTGAGTCACTGTACTTCTACGATACTGTCAACGAGATGAATCAGCCCCTGCGCAAACTCATCGTTTTATCTGCTACAACCGCGATCAGCTTGCTGATGTACACTTTATCTGAAACGTATCCGCAATGATTGTTTCTATTACAAATTGATATTAGATTCCTCCACAGGAACAATTTGGTAGATACACCTATGACAAAAAGTATTCGATCAAACAAAATCAGGCATCTACTGTTACAATTATTCATATGTTTGATGTGGAAAACATTTATAATATAGTATGTAAGAAGAAGAAGTAAACACGAACGTTTTAATAGACTTTCTTGAAACCTCAAATTCGGTACTCTAGCAACGAATAAACACGAGTTTTCAATTGTTTTTCGTATATGGATCGCAAAATTCCTTTGCGTCTTAACGTAATTGCGTTGGATTCATTAAAATATAGTTATTATAGAGGTTACAAAAGCACATAAACATTTTTATTTTTCATCTCATATTCCGTTTGTGAGATGTATTTTTGTATTGGTCAAGTTGTCTTACAAATACACTGTGTTAATACATTATTTACAGCGAATTTTTCAAGACTGTAAGACTGTGTTTGACAGTCATATTCCTTCCTTGATGTCGGTACGAGAAAATTCTACAAAAATTCACAAACGAGAGGTGGAGATATATAGGGTGCGGCCGAATAACGTGTACAAGCGGGCAGGGGGTGATTCTACATGTAAATACAAACCGAAACAAACTAACGAAAAGAACAGCAGATGCGTGCGCATCATTCACATACAAACTGGCGTGCATGGCGTCTTGTAATGCTTTAACATATTCACGCGAGATAACTTTTTTAAAATTGGTCCAAATGACTTGAATCTTTTTTATATGTTAGACTAACTATTTTGCTAGAGAATGACTAAACAATTGTTTTTTTTAGATTGCAATCATTCTTTAGCAAACTAGTTGGTCTAACATCTAAAAAAGATTCAAATCATTTGGACCCATTTTTAAAAAGTTATTCCGCTTGAAAAGGTGACATACTTTCCGCGGAGATTGTATGTAAAGCTATTCAATCAATGGGAATCCAAAGTTGAATGATTCTTCCACAGGAATAAAATTTTTATCGCAAGTTAAAAGCGGATTCTCATTCGTTGGTATGGAAATTGATGCAGGAGTGTATACATCAAAATGTAACTATTCGAATAAATGATAACTATACTTTAACAGATATTAGCATTTACCATTTAAATTCTTTTGAAAAGAAATTATTTAAGTAAACTTGATTTTATATTACCTAATCTATTTATTTATTTGAAAATAGCAGTTTACTGGGTTAAAGAAATACGAAACCATGATGGATGTTTGTTTTCCCAACCTACTTCGCTTGGGAACACACGAGTTTTGCTGGTAGTCCCATGTCAAGGTTGAACGTCAACAACCCCACATAAGTAATTTGTACTTAATTTGCAGAATTGAGAATAAACACTTCCGAACGAGACACACGTAATAGTATACATTAACATTTGTTAATGAAGTTGCAGTAGCGCATACGTAGGGATGCGATGCTGTGTCCTCTTTGCTCTAGGATAATTTGAGCATCTAGTACACATTGACATTTGCAATGACGTGCGCGGGTGCATAAATTTAAAGGGAAATTTCCGTATAGAAAAAAGCATTTCTCAATGTTTCTTGAATGTAACACGTCCTGCAGAGACTATAAATGTAGCGAAGTACGAACGCAGACTTGTGCATCCAGACGCACAGGAGGAAGTTACAACGAATGGAGTTTGGATCGCAAAACGCTGCATCCAGACGCGCTTAGGAAAACCGACCTTTAGATCAAACCTTTACTGTATTATCAAAGATTAGAATTTACATGAATTTACAAAGATTCGATATTACTGCTGCTTAGAAGGACTAAATTGAAAGAAGTACTGACTACGACTACTATGCCAGAAGCCAAGTTTAACGCAGAGGTTAAGCTAAATAAGAACCTTATTTTACGCTGCTTCTTTCGCGATATATAGCTTGAGCGATTTCGAAACAAACGCCTAAACAAGGTTCTTTACGAGCATCGATTCCAATCTAAGTGTGCGCGTCTTCGCTTGCACAAAACAGGTCTATTTACGAACGGAGCTGGTAAACCTCGCACGTGCATCGGAGACGATCTCGTATAAATATACCATTTTTAATAGAAGGAGGGTTAGGCGAAGCAGAATATCGATAACGCATGCCAGACGACGCGTGTGGAGACGTCGTTGGTCGAACCGCTTGTACTTATCCGAACAAAAGTGAAAAAACAACACGCAAATGCAGAGCTCTTACAAAATCCCGAACCGCTAGAAAAGAAACTGAGATCCTTTCAACCTTCATAATGATTTATTTCCTATTTACTAATGGCATGAAAATGGTGAAATAACACGTAGATGGAGGGATGATTCAGCCAAGTGTGTCACTTAAATTGCAAACTATTTGGTAAATCACAAAGTGGTTGAAACGAATGTTGTATGGTTTCAAGTATAACTAATAATTAGTCTTTTCCTATTTTATTTTTGTTTTTATCGAGACATTAAAGTCACCTTGAGTTTCATTGTTGTAAAGGATGAATTTTAATCTTGTGAAGAGAGAATTGAACCTCGAATATGTTACGAACTTGGGCCGAGCGGTAGAGATTTATAGAAGAATACAGTAGACTCCCATATAACGCGATTAAAAAATTGTTTAAAAAGACAGTACATTTGTATCTTCTGTAGCAGCAAGAAAATGTCTTTTTTAAAACAATTTTTTTTATGTATTTATTGTATATTTACTGCCACGATACATGTTCATTTATAGCTTTTATAAATAGTTTTTTGATTGTGTTATACGGGAATCTACTGTATGGTTTTTAATCGTTAATAGGCGCGCAGACGAGCCTGATGCGAAATCGGGGAGCCGCATAGGTTGGAAAACAGTTCTTGGATTCCTGATGCGAAGTCAGGTGGCTCAAGGGATATGTTAGTAACAACCTCGTAAATGTAATATTATAAATTCAATTGGTAGAACCCGTGCGGTAAGATTTTATCGTATAGGAACGGTCAATTAAAGATGACTGGGTTTGAATCGTGGGTTAAAATCAGATGTAACTCAAAATTACCTTTTGACTAAAATGTATATTACAAGGAACTATGGCAAACTTTTAGAAAAGAGTCCTCCTCCCGACTTAAATGACCTTGAAATATGTTGTCAAGGTCACCATTCTGAAGAACATTTTCCTCTAAAGTTTTTCTCGGTCGCCTTTAAATGTTTAAAATGTTTCATTGTGTATTTACTACAATCGCAATTAAAGAGTTCAATCAAACTGAATTTTAATAACGGATCGCTATAAAATTGTATTTTTGCTATAGATCAAATAAATTGATGTATGCCTGCAATCCAAACATCTCCGTTGCCGACTCTTTGTGTGTTTTGATCGTGGTTTTCTCAACGGATTAGTTCCACCCACTTTACACGCATTTAGGCTTACTGTCATCGACGTTTTCAATGACTATTCGAGCAAGGCACTCCAGGGCAAAACCGTATACATACACGCGCGCGCGCACACACACACATGCACATATACCTCTGGCTCCTTATTGAGACTCTCATCGATTAACTCGAACTGTGCTAGCTGCCGGGGAAAGCACCAACTATTCCGATAATGCTGATCGTCAGCCACACGGAAACGATCGTGCGCCGTTAGGGAAAGGGCATCGGTTTGTTTGAGGATGGCATTAATTAAAGGAAATAATTGTGATCGTAAAGAAAAAGATAGATACCAGATACCCTTGTGGGTAGAAATTGAACGAGTTTTAATAACATTTAACGTAACAATGATCGAGGATCGATGAATCGCACGTTTTCTATGTATATGCATACATACTTACACTTTTGTGCACATCTTACACTAATTGAGATCTTATGTTAAGATATGTCGAGTACAACATATTCGGTAAAATATCTTGAGGCGACATTTTAGAGACGGAAAACAGAAGTCATGTACTATTAATTACAAAAAATAATTTGCTTGAGGGATTTACATTTTTGACAGACAATAATAGAAATATTTTTCCTGTGGAATTTTATAAAGGGTGCCCCATAGAAGTTGGATTTCCTTGAAAGGGGTGATTCCTGAAGTCACTCGAAGTAACTTTTTCTGTGTGAAAACGTTCTCCGCGGCTTTGTTGAGGAGTTATTAACGAAAAACAAGGACCAATCAAAGCGCGGACACAGCGGAGAATGTTTTCGCAAAAGAAAAAGTTACTTCGAGTGACCTCAGGAACCGCCTCGTTGAAACACATTAGACGCATATAATAGACACAGTCACGGATCACACACTTCATACGCACTAACTATACTCACTAAACACATTAATACACCATTCTGGACACACGTTAGACACCCGCACATTAAATACATAATACATATATATACTGACCACACAATTTGCACATACTGAAGGTCCAAATAATTAGATATAAACACGTGCATTAGATACGCATACATATTAGACACACATTAGACGTACCTAGATATTAGTATAGACATTAGACACATATACATATTAGACACATGCATTAGATGTGTACATACAAATTAGATACACACACTGATGGCACTTGAGATGCACGACAGACTGTGGATTGGGTCTGACAATAAGTTATACTTATACCATACTTTGCCATTTAAAGTTCAATAAACGCGCACAAAAAATTGCGGATGAGGTATTGGGAGATCATTACACAGGGTGTCCCAAAAATTTTGTACTTCCTTGAAAGGGTTGATTCTTCAGGTCATTTAAAGTAACTTTTTCCGGTGCGAAAATTTTGTCCACGCCCTTGTGTATTATAATGAAAAACACGGAGCAATCAGAACACGATTGCAGCAAACGGATACCGATTCGGCCAATGCCAACGCCACGTTCAGTGGGACTTGTCGCCGAGCCAGAATTCGACTGCGGTAGCAACGCTCGGATTGGTCCTTGTTTTCCGTTAATAACTCCTTAACAAAGCCGCGGAAGATATTTGTGCAAAGGAAACAGTTACTCTACGAACCCCGCAAAAATCGTTTTATCGATATTGTTAAAAAATTATTTCAAAGCATGAAGTCTCTACTTTCACATGCTTTTTTCAAATTTTGGAACGCCCTATTCATAACAATAACTTAAAGTAGACATCATTTTGTTCGAAAATGTCTTAGAGCAAAAGAAAGGAAATTAACATCATTACAAGAGAGAAACATCCTTACAGTTTACATATTTTTTACAACGAATTAGTAGTTTTTTTTTCTCGATTATGGTGAAAAAAGGTTCTGGCGTTCGATCAATTCTTCAACAACGGCCTTCAAGGCTTTTTCATTTACATGCAAAACATCTCAGTGACCACCCCTTCCTCAATATTAGCATTTTACGTGAATACTTTACGATCAAAACTTAAACCTCCATTACCCCTCCCCCTTCCTCAAAAATATATATAATATTTTCCTACTACACAGAAGCTACA
Organism: Halictus ligatus; assembly: GCA_028454255.1. Taxonomy (NCBI): domain Eukaryota; kingdom Metazoa; phylum Arthropoda; class Insecta; order Hymenoptera; family Halictidae; genus Halictus; species Halictus ligatus. The sequence continues at coordinate 11,142,015 of CM052131.1, forward strand.
AGACATCTATTTCCTTTTTTAATAATTTTATAAAGTTGAGAACAATGCAATAGACCTGCATTCGATCTATACAGTTATGTCATGAATGCGTGAAATCCGCAGTCTAGGTATTGGTGTTACGATCCTTAATGAGTATATTCACACACTCCCAAACAATCGCTGCTTGCTGTTCGTTTTAGATTCTGATATCGATCAATTAATGTGTTCATTAAAACTTCAAAAGCCTGGCATGACTTTCACCTAAACAAAGAGATCGAACGAGACTATAGGGCAAGTAAGGTGAAACGAATTTCAGTACGGAAATTACCTTGCCACGTAAGGTGGCACACGTCCCGACACCTACGATAATGATCGTCTCTCAGGAGACATTCGCGCTACGAATACACATTCGATCATAGATACATATGAGCATGGAAAGATACAATTGTATAGGGAGGTACATCGGCTTGCTCATTTGTGATATTCCATTAGAGAATACGGCTCACAAAATTACAAAAATTAACTAACAAAAGAGTCTATTGAAGTGTAAAATTTTCACAAAAATATTTCATGCATACTTCTTTTTAGTTGCTAGTATTCAATTATCAAAATTCATTACCTAATAAATGGAAATAAATATACGGCCACGAAAACAAACGAACATGTTTCTAAATATAACAATCATTATTAAAAAATCGATAATTGTGTGTAAATCAGCGTTGTGTACATTTATCAAAACTCCTGTATGTTTTGATCAATTGAAAAGTGGTAGACCGCAAAAAAAAATATGGAAAATGGATCACCGTAGGAGCCGCTTGCAAAAGTGACTTCAAACTTTCAAGGAAGTGCAACATTTTTGGGACACCCTGTACAATGTGAAGTGCCAACTCAGCCGTTAATATATTATTCCGATCTTCTCTTTTACGGTTGTTTTTACAGTGCGTCACAAATAATGTATGAACAATGTATTTTCACGGTAAAAATTGGAAAAAAGAAGGTAACATTTCATATCCACGTGATTAGATTCTATATCACACTGTAGACCGAAAAAGTAAGTCGTGCGAATGCCACAGAAAATTAAGGTCATGACAGATTTTGCGCAGCAGATTGAAGCCCTTGTTAGGATCATTAATTGCCTGCTTCAATCTCGACGGCGGCGCCCGACAAATTCTCAATCGATGCCTGAAACTCGCGAATTTCTGCAATACTCTCAACGCGTTCACCTAGAAAAGCATATCCAAAACACGGATATGGGAATAAAAGCATTCGGCAAATGGTTTCTGCATCATGAATCGCGGGTATCGTAATCAGCAGCTATTTGAAAGGGAATGCGAAACCGTCTCGAGATCGACATAGTTTGGCGGACCGAGTTAAAAAGGTTAATCGAGCAGATGACATTGAAAGATATCAATTTTGAAACTTTTCTGCGAAATATCTCCCTCTCCTAGTCGTCGCTACAAAGCAATCTTAAACTTGAATCACGTATAACTATTTCAGTTTACAACAAAGTGTATTCATTTCTGTACGTAATCTATATAATGTTGTATACCGACAACGTCATTCCATATCTTCCACCCTGTTGAAACATCCTAAAATCCTAAAGTATACGGTTCCATTTGAAAAATCAAAGTTAACCTGTATTAGTCCTTGACGCGTCAATCTATAAAAAAAACTAATGAACAACATCAGTATATGCATTTCTTGAAACTATTTTATCTCCGTCTAAACATTTCTCGCTGCGAATAATAATAATGACATAAATCAAGGTGGGTATATCTGGTGAACCTCCACCTGTACGGTCACAGTGATAAATGTCTCATTTATTTGAACGAATATTTCCTACCAGGGGTGTATTTCCATTTAACCCATTTGTTATTCGAACAATTTCGAACAGGTTATACAATACGTACAGTATAGGGGATGTTCACGGTATTATTTTCCAACTTTCTCCTCGAGAATGTCAAATGTAAGGAAAAAATGACAGATTTTAAAGTTGCACAAAAGTACATAAAAATTTTTTATAGTTATAGTATTCTTCCAGAAATTGAGGTCACTTGATGTTTTTGTACTTTATGACTAAGCTACAATAATCTTTTCTTTCAATTGCTCGCAACTTGCGATTTCTTCAGAAAAGCTAGGAAAACACTTCGCTCACATTGGAAGTGTTTATCAACATAACGTCAATCGAGACAACGATCTACGTAGTGAGATCCGTTATAACGAGACGTGATCAAGTGCACGCGTACTTTGCGAAAATTCAAAGTCGATTTTCTCGAAAACAAAGCCTCAAACGAAAAATTTTTATTCTATATTTTCGACTTCTTTTTTTCGCGTAGAATAGCCCCCTTTCCGCCTGTACCACCAATTACCAACCACCCTGTATATAAATCAGGGGTTGGGGAGGTGATCGCCGCTCGAGACGGAAGAAATATCCATCGAGGCAGGGCTAGGCAGGCAGGCCCATTGCGTCGCGTCGGGGAGACCACTTCCATCTGGTTGCGCTGTAGCCGTGTTAAACGCTGTTTCCATAGTAGCAGAAACTTTATTACCAGTTGTAGCCGTCACGTCGATCGGCAGCGCGCGTGCCTACTCGTCCGCACTCGATACAACATCGAAACAACGAAGGGGAGATACGGGAATAACACGGGCGAACGCTAAATCAGAAATGAATTCGCTCGTTTCTAGCGGGCCGGCTGATACCGTATCCCGCTGCCGCCGCCGTTTGCTACCGTTATTTCATGCGGCTGAATCTCTTTTGTCGAGTCATCGCACGCGCCGTCGCCACTTGCCGCCCTGCACCCGTGACCTATATATGTATGTACGTACGACACCAAACGTTTCGTTTTGTTTCGTTTCGTTTCGTCTCGCTTCCTTCTCTTTCGCCGCCAAGTTGCTAGGTGAATCGAAAATACTTTAAATTGTACATTCCGTTTGCAACTCTTTTACGCGTTTCTCTGTGTCCCAAGAGACTTTACTAATGAAAAGCTTCATTCCGATGTTCTCTTGAACTTCCATAGTCGTTCGTCCTAAAAACTTACACAATGCGAATCATTGCATACTTTCAGAATCGTTTAAATGCGCATTTTGGGTTTTCATTTATGAAAACTCGATCTTCTTTGCAATTTTTCTTTAAGTACGAGTGTTGTAGAATATCTGTGCAAAAGGATTCGTTTGAATTCGTATATTTGTAGTAATTGGAGTTATAGACGTTTGCAGAACGCAACTCGCATTTCATGTGTAATTCATAGTTGAATCTTTAAACGCGTTTCTCTTGAGACCACTTTTTCCGAAATTGTTGTTGCGATATTTCAAGTACTACTTGACTTGAAACTTTTGGAAGACGTTCAGCGTGTATCCTATTATCGCATGTACCAAACATTTTTAAATCTGTCTCTTCGGTCCGATTTTTTAACATTCTGAATGTGGAATATGTCGACATTTTGTAAATAATCGAGATTTTTAATTTATTTTGTTTCAGACCATAGCCATATTCGTACCGATAAATATACTTGCGCAGTTGTTTATTATCGATCAGCAGGAGGACCCGGATCGTGGCAAGAAAAAAAAATTTCCTATGAACGTATATACAGGGTGTCCCACTATTGATGGTACAACCGTGGTGGGGTGATTCTACATGAGAAAATAAGTCGAATGTACGAAATACATTTTTTTCGTTTGATGCTTTATTTTTGAAAAAATCGAGTTTAAAAATCCGTCGGGTTCACGTGCTATAGTCTATCCACGAAATAGAATTGATTGGTCATGATCAGACAAGTGTGAAAATACCTATCAAATATCATGCGTATTCAATGTATTTTTAAAGCCAATTTTCTCGGAAACGAAGCTTCAAATGAAAAAATTGTATACTGTGTTTTCGACTTATTTTCTCAGATAGAATCACCCCCTCCACGGTTGTACCATCAATACCGGGACGCTCTGAATAATTTATATAATTTTCATTACCTTTACTTAAAAAAGAAAATAACTTACGCACTCCAAAATGCCCATAAATACGTGTGCAAAATCCTAATTCAAAAAGTTCAACGTTAGTTCTTCTAAAAAAAGTTTCTAAAAATTGATGAAAAGGCGACCTCAAAACCAGAATACCACCTTAATACACACTAGATCCAATATAAATCAAATACCGGACCTATTGAATTATCGAGTAGAAAGGATTAATACGTTTTCACTTTGCAATCAGGCTCAAATAAGTAATTTACTCGTGATCACTATAAAATAGTTTTCATATATCCATTGTGTTGATAAATATTGAACTAAAATATTGAAAAAATAAATTTAGGACATAAGTATGTTAATACCTGTATGTAGAGCAGAAAAAACTGCATCAATTGATGTTATTAAAAACATAAATTTCCATTTTTGTAAAAAGGGGCTATATTATTTTTTCGATGCATCGATGCACAAAAGTGCATAAAGTTACTTACATATTATGCACAGTCCGATACCGTTTACCTTTGATCTATAACAGTTGCTTCAATTTCAATCGTTTAGGAGATGCAGTCTGTTCCAGCTACGTAGAACATTCTGTATATTACGTTAACGTGGTAAAATATGTTTTCATCAAATCAGGCACAAAAGTCTAAATGTCTCGAAGAAAGAAGGCTCGACTTTTAGTTCACTCCGGCACATATGTTACTGTAAAAGTATTAGGTATAGTAGTAATGAAATCATTTAAATTACTACTTTACGCGTTACGTTTTATTCTATAACGTTTACGTATGTTACGTTTTGCCAAGTTTCTACTTGTACCATTAATTTTCTGGCTCGCTGCATGCCAACAATGTGAAAACGTTGTCGACGAGGACATGACAATTGATGCGACATGTTTGAAAGCTGACTCACTCGATCTACGAGTAAAGTGCAGTGTAAGTAGAGTAGGAGCGTGTCTTGTCAGACACGAGCCAACGATTATTTCGTACTTGACCGTCTAATTGCATCCAAAGTATCTTTCAATGGATTCTCTCAGCCATTAATTTCCTCGAACTACTCAAATGGCCTTCGCCGATGCATAGTATCGAGTTCGAATATTGTGAAATGTATAGGAGACGTCTTTACTAAAACGATATACACTATTTCGTTGTTGTTATAAACTTAAAAAGTATAATGATTTAATAAAAAGTATAATTTCATTTATGAAAACAGCAGCATGTTACTCAAATCGAAATAAAAGGTTTATGAACAATTTTCAGTACTGCCAGATTTGCGCTAAAATTTCTTATTCGATTATTTGAAATCAGTATTTCTTTACCATTTAAGTGACACTTCTACATACAAAATAATTTTTAGAAAATACAATTTTCATCATTTCAGAATTCGTTCTCAAGAACATTGAAATAAAGAATTAGTACATATAGTACGCATGCATTAATATCTATCAGAATTGAAAACAATAAGCTATGAATCAATTCGTGTTTAATAGCACTCGTACTAAACAAATATTCGTTTGTAGAATTTATGTACAAAACCATGCAATGCAATTGACATTGTGAGAGGTGTATAATTGAAGATAACGAAACCCGTTTTTGTGTGTTTGGATATTGACATGTAGATATTTATTTTGTATAAATTGTGACTTTACAAATGTCTAGATTTATAATGTGAATGTCAGAAATGTAACGGGAAGTGAAATTCTTAAAAATGACAGTGCGCCGAAATTATCCGCACGAGATTATGGAAATTCTGGTGGACAAATGATTCTCGTATGCAAGTAGCTGGTGCGGATGTAAAACAATTAAAACGCTAAAGTCAGCGCGTGGTCTGGCACCGAAAGTGCCTGCGGAAATTTTACGACTCGGAGATTTTTGTGTGAAACTCACACATCACAGAAAACTAATTAACCAGTTTGTTTCCTTTTCGTACGATTTATAGACCAGAACAACAATATATTTCACGACGATTTTTACATTTAATAGTACTTAACCTCCTTAAATATATCGCTTATTTTGTATGATAGAAAAAATGTCAGGGTTAGAAAATATTCTGTTCGAAGGCGCCAATACGGCGATGGGCCGAATTTTCTTCTCAAGGTCAATTTTTTGAAATGAAATTGAAATTCCTTCATTTACCGTCCCCGAACACGTACTGAAGTTACTGACAAACATTTCATAATTTCCTCGCTAACGGTCACGTGAAGATCAACATATTACACCTCGTTGGTTTCGTTTTTTTTATACGCTATAAAACTGTTGTACTGAAAATATGCAGTCTCATTAAAAAAAATACGATGGCATTAAAATCTTAAAAAAAAATGACCTTGAGAAAAAAATTCGGCACCAAGAACGGACTTAACCTTGCTTTACGAGTAAATATCGGGCAAAATCGAAGTAAACCTTGCTGTAGAAGGGAAAACGGAACTAAATTATTGGAAATACATGAATACTTAAAATTATATAATTTAGAAGTTTAAATAAATTTCTGTTTTCCCTCCTACAGCAAGGCTTACTACGATTTTGCCCGATATTTACTTTTAAAGCAAGGTTAAGTCCTCTCTTACTGCGACCGATCTACCTTCGTATAGATGGCAGGGCCTGCCCTTGTTTAGCTTTCGATTTGCCCTCGAATTCCGCCTGCAAACTTTGCACTCAAATTGCGACCCATCTGTTTTGTCATAGGTTCCCCATTTGTCGACAAGTTTTGGTCGGCAAATTCATAGAAAATAGGGACCAAATTCTGCTCCAAGCATAGTCTTGACCGACATTTGCTCGCAAAGTACGATTACAAACAGTGATCAAAATTTGCTCGAAGCGGGTTTGGCTGACTGGGGAAGATATATCTTTGTTATCTAATGGAGAACTAAAATCGAGTACGCTGAGTTTCAGTAATTTACACCGTCATTATTCTCATCATCTCATATGTTAATTTACAAACATAATATATTGTATAGTTTCTACAATCGTTTCGAATTTACTAAATGTTATAACAATGTTATAACGTCTACACGAGATGCAACAAAAGTTGTAAAACTTAGTAATGAACAAAACAGATATTGGAAATTCAAACTTTTATTATTGCAGATTGATAAAAATAAAGTTGTAACACGGAATAGTGAGTTAGTTAGTTCGAGTAATGATAGTACTAATCCTTGCGTGTAGCTCTTTTATATACATGCCATAGCGGGCATTTAAAAATTAAAGGCGACTCTTGAAAGAGCTTTAATGCTTCCTGAATTCTGCATTTGTCCCGCAAAATTACTGATGCGAAAGCACATGCTGTAGTCTTTGTCAACGGGTGTAATTTCGCAGAAAGCTGGCTAGTAAATCCTGGATTCCACTCTTCTAATGTTAAGTCCAAACCGTACGAAGCTTCGAAATTCTCATGGTGTAGGTACTTCTCGTGAAAGTCATATTTTCCCTAATTCAACCTAAATTTAGTAACTTGTTTCTTGTCATTTTTATGTATATTAACTATTTCAATAATGTTCAAAAAATGTTGTATTTCCTTGAAAGGGGTAATACCTCGGGTCATTTGAAAAAACTTCTTCCTTTGAGAAAATATTCTCCGCGACGTTGTTGAGAAGTTATTAACGAGGGGTTAAAATTGTAAACGAAGAAATCGATAGACGTTGTTAAAGACAGAACCTTGCAAAATGGAGGCGATGGTACATCTCATCAAGTCGAGTTCAGTTTCAGTATTCTATTTTTGTCAAGAAAGAAACATAAATAATTATCGCATGTCTACCATAATTCTCAAAACAATATTCACTGGATTCCTTTAATGTATCTCGTTTGTGTAAAGTATATTTACATTCGCTAACATTCGCTATAGTAACTAGAATTACCATATCTTTTTGCATACCTTAAACATCGTCGGGGTTCGTGTTTATTTTCTTATGCCAGAAGTACACTACAGGAATCTTGTTTCGACAAAAAAAATCGGCGCACATAAAAATACCGATAAAATTCTCGCGTTTCATTAAATCCGTTATAAACGTTGTTTATCAGTAATAAACATCACAAATATTTGTATAAATCATTTGTTACTCACAATTCCGCGCCACCTAAACAGTTTGTTAGGTTAGAAAGAGCTACAACTGAGACTAAAACGATAGTGACATTCTAGAGTACACTTTGAGCTCCCTAATTAAATGGTGGTATCCCGCTTAGCCCAGTTTTTAGAAGAGCCGATAAGCTAGGTTTCATCTCCTTTCGTTACCGAATTAATTAGCAATTACTATATGCAGTGTATGCGCCCATACCGTTCCTTTATGCCCCGTATGATCACACGTAAAACTGCAATTAGCTGAAATAATTAAGAAATTAGCGGCATTTCTTATCACCAGGCTGTAGATCTGTACACATCCGGTTACATCCCAGAAAGCAAATTTCCGCTAGACTGGTGAGAGACTAGCGGACCGTATCCATCTGTTTCCGCAACCTAATGCAATTTGGCAGTTGAGCCTGCTATCAGCAATTTCTATAATTTCAATTTCTACGATAGAGGACGCGAATATACAATTATACATTTGAGTAATGAAACATAGACGCTTTTAGTGCTCTTTAACCATTTAAATGTACAGTTGTATATGCACGCCCTCTAGCGTTAAAATTGAAAATGCCGGAGTTACGTTCACTAAAATCATTGTTAGATGGTGTAACAGATATTTGATGGTGTATGGGACGCTGTACCGACCGTCTGCTGCAAATCTGCCCCTTGCGTCTCTTAACATGATTTTCTGCCGGGGCAGGTGTGGCTGACTGAGATTTTGCAGACTTTACCAGAACGAAAGTTAAATACAGACATCGATCCTCTATTATGCGTTTTACTCAGCTAAAATAATAGAGATTTCCCATTTTAGCATGAGTTGTTCATGAACAAACGCTATAAAAAAATTCGTGATTTGCTTACTCTTAGCTTTTCTTTGTATGAACATAAAAATAATACAGATTCGAAGCAAAAGAGAAATTAAATGTTTATGACACACTAATATGCTGTAAGTTCGTATTGATTACTTGCAAAGCAATTTATACCTAAATCGATTTAACTTGTTAAAAGTTAGAAAAATCTGACAATTCAGAACTAAATTTTTATCCTCCAGAAAATTTGTTTACGCGTCCTACTACGTAGCTGTTGATGGACATGGTGAAGAGCACTTAACGTTTTAAAAAATCATTGAATGTAAAGAATTAATTTTTTATACGTAAAAAAGTATTCTACGTCAATAAGTTTGTAAGATATAAGTTTGTCGGTCGTCAGCCGGTTCTGATTGAGGGATGTTTCGCTTGGAGAAGTTTTCAAAAGTGGCGAGAATAAAGTTTTCTAAAAAGAGGACGAGAGTTCTGGACAAATACAGAAAGAATAATGGAAGTAGGATACAAGAAAATATTAAAATACTAGACGCTGTCTTCTATCGAAGTGTATTGTGTCGATTACGCATTTGTCAAACGAACACTCGTCATCTTATATTGCAGAAACGGCAAAATTTCGTAGATTACCTAACGGTTTCGTGAAAGTACGTTCTTTCAAGTTCTTCTTACCTATTTCGTAAAATATATTGTGCGAAGTCCATTTTTATTTTCATTAAAACCATGTTTCGGTTTCTATGATAACTAAATATCTGTTGTTGTTGTAACACAAGCACACAAATATAATAACTGTCAAACTTGGTTTTCTATCCACTCAATAAAGTGATTTTTTTTTGTGCATTTACAGAACATTAATTGCCGTGCCGTAAATTTCCAACGATTCACAAATCGAATACTTACGGAGTCGAAACATTTGAAGAACCGCATTTTGTAGTTGGTCCCTGAAATTCATTAAATCATATCTACATTTTCATATTTGCCAACGCTTTTTTTTTATTATGGATTTTCTGTCCATACGTCGAGAAAGTGAATCGAAGACAATAGACAACCTTCGATGGTGCTTTCTTTCATGAAACTCGACAAAATTTTATTTTATTATTATGTGTTCTCACAAAACATATATTGAGAAATATGAAAGATGAAGCTTGATCAGAAAATTGTATGGCCCACTTTGTTTTCATTGGAAATTAGATTTATTTGCATAAAGTAGGATCGCATAATATTTATTTTTAAAGGAAATTCTTCGTTTGAACTGAATTTTCCTATTTAAAAGTTCATCAAAGTTCGTAGGACTTGTCGTTGTCTAACCACGTTTTTATGGTGAAAAGAAAAAGAAAAATATGATAATCAGTAGTACTTTCCCAAAAACGGAAAATTGAGAGAAAAAGGTTGACTTGATACCCATGGTCTCTTTGAGACTTTTTTATCTTCTCGTTCAAGTAAATTTTCGAAGAAAATATCGGTCAAGGACAATTTTGAACGTAATTTTACAAACAGATCTCCACCGCTTCAAAGGTATAGAATCTAGCTGTGATAACCTTGACACACAATTTTGGTACACCCTGTACAATCAAATGGATCAAATATGAATATTTGTAACAGAGTTAGTTCATAAAGTACCAAAACTTTGCATCATGTAAATATTCGATAAGTCATGCTTGAATAACATCCTTTGTAAACCGCGAAACTATGAATTATGTATGCTGCAGGACTTTGTACTAATAGTACAATGCGGAAGATCCAAATGCACTGAAAGTAGATGAATTTATTATGTTGTGTTGTTCTGCATTTGAATGTAGATGCATTTATATGTTGTTTCTCATATCATGATAACAATGTATTAATGAAACGTATAAGGTGATATACCTTGTTTCATACGTATACCCATTGGTGTATTAGTTAGAAAATCAGTCGATATAAAAATATAAATAATTTCAAACGAAGAAATTAAAAAAAGTCGCTGGACGAATGTTACGACATATTTATGCAATATTTTGTTCCATATTAAGCATTGATTTCGCTGTACCAATTCGCTATTTTTAAATCTGCCATATCCATCGATCCAATCATTTTAAATAAAACTAAATGGAGAAGAACCATTATCGAGTTTTGTAACTCTCATACAATTAATTTGTCAGTTCCACTATTAACAATACACTAAATTTTGGAGTTTGTTCTGTAAAGTAGAAGTAAAACAATAATTTATTTATGAAAGCAATTTAATTTTGTAGACTCTACACGTTCAAGTTCGTCGTAATTTCAACCTATACAGAGTACAACTGTAGCACAACAAATTTTATCTACCACAATACGGTCCATCACGGTCGTGTCTAACAACAAAGCGTACTGTAGCTCTAGAAACATTACGATTGTCATTCAAACGGTCGAAGCAAGCAAAATTGTACGACTTGTACGGTAAATCGTAGCGTATATGAGCCCCTTAACGCCTTTTAACACGTTCGCCGCGCAGCCTATTACAGCTGGCATTGCGTCCGCGCTGCTTGTACGTCCACACCGAGAAACTACGCAATAGTATATCCAAGTAATGCGTTTTAAAGTCCAGCAAATGTTGTCGTTTGCCGCTCTTTTCATACACTTGTTTATTACCAATAAAATTGCGTCTATTCATGTGAAAAAGGTAATTTCTAGACTGCTGATGTTTATGGAAATTTATAAGTATTGAAGCAATATCTTCTTTTTAAGTGCAAGTTTTACTGTATCGATTGTAGGGACTAGAGAAAGCTATTTTTGGGAGAACTGTTTAGTTTCAGACCCTAGCATGATTTTAGTTCGAGTTAGTCACAGTCTCAATAGCTGAATACGGTTACCATAAATCGTGGAGTGCCGAAGGTCCTTCAATGAGAGGGCAGCGGTCGTCCGCGACCGGAAGAGCCCCACGTGCGTAAGGTCTGGAGGACACCAGCATTATTTGGAAGAGATTTTTCCTTTCGACAAAGGACAGAGAGGATTATAAGCTCCTGGAGATCAGCTATAGCAGCTTTCAAAATTATTATTTTTACAAATAAAAAATGATAAAATATAGTTAAAAGTTACCATAATATGTGTACAAATTGTTACATTAATAAATGTAAAACCCTTCTCAGGAAAAATTCTTAAAAAATCGCTTTGTTTTAGCCTCCTGACTCTATATAACTCCTTAATCTCTCGCTTTCTAGCGCGGCAAACCCAAATGTTAAAAAATGTTTAAAAATGTTTGTATATGTATATACGAGTACATTGCATACAAATTTCATTCAATACAAACACGTAAATTGAACATATTACAATATACTTACATATACACGTAACATTAATACAATATACGTATATGTACAATACACTATTATACAGGGTGTCGTGTAACTGGTGGTACAAGCCGCAAGGAGGTGAATCTACATGCAAACATAAGTTGTAAAGAAAAAGTAATGTTTTTTTTAAATAAAGGTGACCTTGAAATCTCCGAAACTCATCTACAAAGAAAACTGTTACTGCCATATTGTACTCCTCTTTATCCTGAAATAATTTGATTGATAAAATTTTTTCATATTTTCATTCTGTATATGGGATTACGTTTAACTAATGATAAAAGTTATTACTATGAAATACAGTATAAATGCTATGAGGTCGATCTGAACGCTTCAATCGCTGCCACAAGACTGAATTCTTCGAGGTTCGTGATCGTTTTTCGGTTTTCGAAACTGTCATACATTGTTATAGCCAGACTTTCGAGAGAGACGTTACTAGAACATTTCAACTTCTAAGAACGTCAGAAGTTCTAAGAACATTTGTAAGACATAAGAAATTTCCTGGTTCCTAGAACATGTGAAATGTATGTCTTGAGGACATCCGTAAGACTTTCCAAGCGGACGTTCCTAGAATGTTCGAAATTTAAATGTTGCGAATGCTTGAGGATATCCGAAATTGACATAAGACGTTCGAACATAAACTGAACATGAAACGGGCGTCCATGGATGTACCATGAATTCTTAAATATTGGTTAAAAAAGAACCGAATTCTATTTCATTGTAAAAGACAGGATCTGGAGACATTGAATCAGGAGAGGCGTGTTTCATGGTATTGTACATAATTGTAGGAGCATACCACCTCTATCTTATCAGCATAGTCATGAAGTAACGATTCCGCGACAAAAGGTACGTCTTCTTTCCCTCGTTTCCATCTTTTATCCCGAAGCCTGCTGTCACCGTGTGATACGCCGAAGTATACATCGGGCACAAGCCCAACTTCACGTCTGGTGTCGAGGTTCCAGGTCACGTAGCAGCGTGTCGGCTGACATGCATAATGGAAAAATTCTTTTATTCGTCCAGAAGTGTTACGACGGTTGGCAAGGTTTTTGTTGCCGCGCCAGCTTAAAATATCTGTAAAGGCTCTAATATCTTCACCAAGCGGACCTCGCAGGCTCGAACAGGACAATAAACGTCGACCGTTATGCCGGTTCCACACTGCTGTTCACCGACTGCAGGGTGGACACTTAGCGTTCAGATCGCGAGCTGCTCGCTTGCAACAGTGAACAGTGTTCACACGCTGAGCGGTACATCAAAGGATCTGTTCGCAAACTGAAGATTTATGAGGACGCGTTTGTAACAACGCCACAATGTTTAAATTTAGACTATGTAAAAATAGCAGTATTATGTGGCCCGCGAACCGCGGTTTGGACAGGCCTACTATTACGCAACGATGGCTGCATGTAGGGAGAACGGAACTGCAAGCTCATGCCGCTTATAATGATAGCAAAATAATTCCAGTCGGACTGTAAATTTCTGAGTTATTCAACTCAGCTTTGTATCGTAATGAAAAGGTTACATCAAGTTTTTTGAAGTGTCACCCAGTACCTGGCGCGAACTTCTAGACGTATTCACGTCAAAACTAAGGATGATTAAAAACTCAGATTGGCTTGTCAATTTTATAAAAATCACCTATTGTTTATTGGAACGCAGAATAAGCTTCAGATAGCTTTATCAGTAGCTTTAGTGGTTGGCAGCCGCTTCGGTCAAGGGTACCTTCTCAAAGAAAAGTGTAAGATAAGACCACAACATTTTTACACGGGTTCTAAACAACACGAGGTCCCGGAGTTTAGCAAGTAAACTGTGACTACGCGATGAGCCGAACCAAGCAGATCCTTAGGCACGGACGCGAGCACCCGGTTAAGTGGTTTCTATCTCATTAAGGTGTGGAACACAGCATCCCTATCCCAAGTGGAACCAGTGCCTAGAGCATTGCGGTTATAAAGAGTCTACGCCATTACACACAGTCAGACACTGTTTCATGTCGACATAACGTAATAATACGAGCCGACAAAGATACGATAGGATAACGCCAACACTATTGGTCCCGTTCTTTCATTCATTCTGCTTGCTCTACGATCAGTACTTCGAATTCAATGGTTGAAGACGAATATAATGTTGGTGCTTCTTTTCTTGAAATAACTGTAGAACCTGAGGAAGATTTTACCATATATTGATTCCGGTTTCGAATCTACACATCTATACGGGGTTAGTCACTTAACGTTTACACCATAAATATCTATATTGTTTTTAAAGATACTTAAGGAGAAAGTGAATAGTTTAGTGAAGCACACACGATGTCATACAAATATTTGGTTTTATGTTATTTTTTTGGAAATCTCAACGTCTCCTTCATTTTTTTAAACGGGACCGCCCCTATTTAAACACCTACGATGATAGACCCGGTCAGGTAGACTGTAGTAATAGGCTTTTGTCTATATGTATAACTCCACACAATCAAATTCTGTAAAAACTTTAACAGCTTATATCGCAATAATTATTTGTTTGCGACACATGGTTCCTTTCAAGCTTTTTCTCTTCTCGATGAGCCGGAGATGTTGATGTAAAAATAACTTTAACAACCATTTTATTTGTTATGAACAATTTTGAGGCAAATTTCTTCTACAAATGTCCACCGATTCATAGGTTTAGATTCACCCCTAGGACGGATGACCATTACTTTTTATACACCCTGTACATAGTAAACCTGATCCTATCACTAATGGTACTTCGACCATGACATATTGGGGGTAATATTATATATCTTTGTATTCGTGTCATCTCCTGTCAAGAACTCAATTCGAAGGTATCCAAGGCCCTACAATGAAATATTACATTAATAATATAACGAGTTTTAGCCTACAAATATTGTCAAAAAGATTGATTTACTCGTTCGGTCTATTTGAGAGTGGGGTGAACCGCAAGAACAGGCGTATAAAAGATAACACGATACATGGAAAATGGCAATGTGACAACAATACTCAGAAAATTACTTGAAATTACCCTGATCGAAGACTATATCCCCCTCTCTGTTGCAACCATGTAGAGTGTAGAGCAATGGACAACGGGACTAGAACACGTGCATCTTTCCCCTGTTCCCCACTTGCGTTTCCCTCCTGTACGTTTCGCTACTACTTAGCGAATTACGACAACAAAGTACACCGTGACATTCGATGCTTTCAATTTGATTAAACTAGACTTGTCGCGTCCGTAAATTATTGGGCCTAATGAATTGGTACGCGGCACCGGGAATAATTTCTGGACGTAGCAGTTAATTGATTAACGATGATACGTACGTAGGTACATGCGCGTGTGTCGGACATCAAACTCATTGTATTGTAAAATCCGATTTTTCTGCAAAGCATCCGTTAAAAAATGATCGAAGAACACACTTCATTAAGTCTCTTTTGTGGTGGACCAAACTCGTCGTGGTCGCTATTCGTGCATGAAATGCTTTCGAGTTAGAAGCATGGATAAACACAAATGATTTTCTGATGGAAACATATAAGATATTGAATACACAGTGAATAAAAGAAAATTTTGAAGGAAAACATTAGCTGGTTCAAAACGGTAAATATTATGATAGGCAATGAAATTTGTTCAAGGTTATATTTTTGAGATTTAAAGGTTATCAAAGTTTTTTTAAATCGAATGATATATTTTTATTATCGCTATATGATAGCCGAGGTCAAGACAAATCCAACGACCTGTAATATTATGACCTTCACGTGACCTTGAGTTTATTGTCACTAACGATTCCACACCATATATTTACACTCCATGGACGCTGGTGTACGACTTGTCGAAGTCATTTCGGGTTTTCAGTGCACCAATAATGCATATTGTGTATTCAATTGTTTATGGCTAGAAAAAGTAACTTCGTCATTTTTGCGCAGCATTTTTGTGTGCCAACATTTCTTTTTTCTCATCAGTAACGAACGGAGTCGTCCATTGACTGGCACTCGAAAATTGATATAATATTTATGAAGCGTTCGTTGAGTAAAACTCGTTGTTAATAAATTTCGCAGAAACACAATTTCATTTCGTTCTTTTTCTGGCGCACTAATCGCATTAAAAGTTATTTGAAGTTTTAACTATATGATGCGTTTCAATTGCATTTTTGTAGTAATGTATCCTGAAAGGGAGATGAGTGGCTTTCGTAATCGCTTTTAGTGGCTGCGCTTGCTGCCGGAAGTTTTACATTTTTTTTCTGGTCATCGCACTCGAGTGAAATTTATTTTCTCTCGAGCTATTAAACAATGGAAAAACTTTTTGTCGTTTTATATCCATATTTCATTCGTACTGAATGTGTATTACCATGGAAAATGTATTAATTAACACTTGTATTTCGATGGAAATTCTTAAACGATTGCTTGTTAAAAAGTTAGATGTAAACAAAAATTGGTAATAATCACATTCAAATGTTCTAGAGTTTTAAATCTCGTTAATCTCATTCAGTTACAATTACCATTAACTGTACCACAGTAATGTCGAAACAGTAATGTCTTATAAATAATGTATTGTGTTTGCTATGAGATATATGGGAGTCTTTAATCTCATATCCACATCCTTTTAAACTGCAGTAACTAGTATTCTTCCCACTATACCTTTACTATACTATATGCCTATATACCTTTACCGCTATATACTTTTACCGCTCGAGGTGTATCAGTATCTTTGAACGTTACGAGAGCCGATTTCCGAATACCTTCCGCTTATCCATCCTGCGACACACGGTGACAAAATAGGCATCGGCTAGTCCACGAAAACCTGTTCTACCTAGTGGCGACCCGGTGATGAAACAAGCATCGGCTTGTCCACGAAAACCTGTTCTATCTAGTGGCGACCCGGTGATGAAACAGGCATCGGCTAGTCCTCGAAAACCTACCCTGTGACACCCTGTCATGAAACAGGCATCGGCTAGTTCACGACCTCCCTATCTAGTGGCGACCCGATGGTAAAACAGACTTCGGCTGGTCCACGAAACCACTCTCTTTCCTACCTAGTGGCTACCCGGTGATGAAACTATCCTGCGTAAGCGAACAAAGCTCTGTCCACGCATAAACAGCTTAGCCCTCGGCTCGTAACACCCCCAACAACATATTTATAGGTGACTGAAGTCAATGAGGAATCCCCCATTGTAAATAATTACCTATTGTTTGATTATGTTAATATATTTCCTTATTCATAACATTTCCTTAAAGTTATACGTATTATGGACACCACAATTGAAATAACAGTTATAGTTTACTAGTTTTCTTCTTACCCATTTGTAAATGGTAGATGTTGCAAGAAAATGAATAGTGTACTTGAAAATCATTAAAAATATATTGGTAGAAAGTTGATCAAACTCTCATCAACGTCTAAAATATTATACAAATTTTTTTAAATTATCGGATAAGAATGCAATGCTACACTCCAGAGTCGCTCGAGTAAATTCATTAACGGATAACATTTAATTTCGCTTTCAACAATCCTGGGCCATGAACAAAGGGAGTACAATTGAGCAACGTTTGAATTGAGATTGCGCCTGAATTACATTCAATGACCACAATACTTCTCGTTCGATTTGAACACAGCATTGTAATGGAAACGTCTATAATGATTCACGAGAGTAATATCTAATTGTAAGCGATTCCTGCGATCATCTTTGAATAGCAATTTTCCACATTTTTCGTTAATGAACCCTACTATATAATATGTTGTGCTAGTTAAAGAACATAATGTGCTTGGTCATGCAGATTCGTATTAGATTAAAGGACAAACCAAGTAAACATTTTTGTAATAGAAATTCACAAAATATCATAAAAGTCTCATATAATGTTGTCTTTTCCTATAATTATATTTGTAACAGATAATTATAATTGCAATAATGAAAAACAATAATATTATGTAATCTATCCTAGAACATCGTTCACACCATTGTTAGTCTCTTTATGAATTAGTTTATAAGTATATATAAAATTGTTATATATTCTCATTGTTTACTAGACGAATATTTACTGAAATTGATAATCTTCGAATATATCGGTGAAGACATATTTTATAAAAATTCTTGAATTCAAACGGATTTACAACTAAGAACTCGGTCACTGGGTCGGGAAAACGGCTGGGTTACTCGGAATGCGAACGACACTTGATATGACGAAGGATATTCTACGGATATTTGAAATGGTCACAACTGACGGGAATTATAAAGATATTTGAAGAGCAGCTTTATGTTCATATACGATTAAATCTTGCTATTTTTAAGAAGCTTTCTACAAGCGGTACTTTTTGATAGACGAAAAATGTATTTTGAACCAGACCATGGAAGTCGTTTCATTACTCCACAGTTTTTGCAGAATTTCGCACTCATCTACTCGGGTCGTAGAAAGAGACAATTTTGTCAGAACCACGGCATTAACTATAGTCGACCCGCCATATCCGTGGTCTTAGTGTTCGCAGTTCCAATTGTCTGTGTTTTGATGCATTCTGGTTACCATAAGTTCAAACCGTTGTAAAATATAAAAAATGGTACATGCGGTATCGTAAATCTTGTTTTTATTGACATTAGAGAATTAATTAATTATTCTGCCATTATTTCATGACTAAGAACAAATGCAAAAATTGATAATACCAACTGTTATACCTGTAATTTTTAATTTTCAAATCCTTCTTGAATGCAGATTAAAATATTCTTACTTAGAATTTAACTAATCGCCTAATGTCAAACTTCAACATTTTATTGTAACCTGTGTCATTTGTAGAACCTCATGAAATATATTGTCTTAGGAACAGTAGACGTAACCTCTACGTAACCACCACATTACCCACCACGAGTTCTAGAACTTCAAACACCTCGTGATGAGAGTCGCTGGCAGGCAACGAACGAGGATTCCGTACAATGAATGAGGTTACAACCAGATGTTTATAATTTCGCGTAGAAGTTAGATTTCCAGCGGTATTCTACTATATTGTATAATTGGTCTGTAGGTTTCTCATCGTAGTACATATCCGATAATTTCAACTAACCTGCGAAACATCACAACATTATCATCCTACGGAGAAGATAACACAGGCAGGAATCAGTGATGAGATTTTGGCCAGAATTTCTCGCGTATGCACGGCGATTATAGGCATCGGTAAAGTAAAATTCTGGATAAAATAGGGTACTTTGATCACCCTACAAAATTTTTAAAAATTATTACTTAAGTTACTTATTACTTACCTAGACGTAAAAATACAATAAAATCTGCTCAAACAGATATCCCAAATGGAATGCAAAAGTCCGATTTAAAAAAAAAGATCTTTTACGGAAATATCCGCATGGTAAATAACTTTTTCTTCTCTCTTGGCAATTCATCAATTTTCAGTGCGGAAGTTATGTAATTATTCCTCCTATAATTGAATACTCAGGGGTCTACAAGTTATATGTGTTATTAAAAATAACTTAAATTAATAACTGGCAAAGAAATTTTTCAAAAAGTTGTTTAACATTAAATAATATGGATTAACCGGGAGTCTCTGCGTTACGCTCATTTTTTATTTGTGAAGGAATACAAAAAATCCTTTAAAAGACAGTACACAGTCGAACTGCAATAAGAAAACAAATTCACTTTAAAAAAAACCGAAACGAGAATGCAAACAACGGACGTGTTGAGTATTCTAGCCTTCGCTGAACGAAAACAAATCGTCAAACCAATTGGCAAAAAAATGCTGCGTGTCGCGGCTACTTTTAATCTCGTAAATTGGTTTCGGCGAACAGCGCGTCAATTTCAACGGTGAAGCTCTTCTACGTAATAGCTACTATCTAGTTTGCACCGGCATGTCACCACGTTTCTTCATTAAATGCCGCACTAACGAGGCTTCTCGTGAAGATAGAGCGGTTTTTCTGGTGTCTACGGAAAACCGACCCTTCTGACGGCCATTTTACGATTAAAACTGGACGCAGTAAAATTACTAGCACACAGTAGAATATAATATTTATTATTGGTCACACATACACTATTTTTAGTTTTTCTTCTTAACCGATTAGTGAACTGGTGCAACTATTTGGAAATTGGGTTAGGTTGCTGAATAAAAATGTACAATCTACTATCAATGCCACACCGTATAAGTTCCTCCCATCAGTATGTGATCACTGTGTTTTCACACTGAAAGTACCACATCACCGATCAGTGATCACATACTGATGGAAGGAACTTATACAGTGCGACATTGGTAGTAGATGGAAGATTTTTATTTAGCAACCTAACCCAATTTCCAAATAGTAACAAATGATATAATAATAATAGTAAAAATATATATATAATCAGAATATTATAAAAAGTTTTCGAAAGCTACTTATTTGTTCTCATTCGAAATTTAACTATTATATTAGTAATCGATTTTCAAACCACAATTTCGAAAATGACATTCTTCTGAAAGTTGTTCCTACTACGAAAATGAAATACTTTTACATATTTTACACTTATAACAGACTTCAGGGATATACTGATACGGAATGTAAAAATGCTTTGATGAAAATCTTTCGTAGTATAGAAAATGGCAGAGGTCTAATGTACTGAGTTGGAATAAGATTTGAATTATGCATTGTATGAACTATGGATACGCGTCTTTCATAGCATGTGACACTAATCCATAATCCACGGTAATCCCATTTCAATCTTTTCTCCTTTTCAAATCACTATATTTGCTTACGTGACAACAAACTTTTAGAATGTTGTTGTATCGATTCATTCAAAGTGGAAAATTTCTTGTCAAAATTAAATAAATCTAATATGTATGGTGTAGGGCTTCGCTAATACGTCTATGGCAGTGATGTCAACTGAAATTGGGGCCATGCGGAGCGCCAAATTCAAACTGTCTTTTTTACATTCGAACATATTCCATTTATACATTTCCAAAAGTTTCAAGAAGTACTTTGTCTTCAGTGATCTATTTACGAAACCACAAATAAGAAAAATATTTTCATTTTAAATCCATGAATCCATCAAAAATTACGTTTTCATAAATAAATCACAGAGGACTCACAATGTTGAAATTATGTGCATCGATTTATAAAGTGACGCCACGAACACTATTCAAAGTAGAATCGATTCCCTTCGGACACTTCAACTTCCTCGGGAAACGGGGAAAGTCAAGAAGGCGCTATGGTTGTGGTTGCTGACAGACGAATCTTAAAGTTTGAGCATTCGAGTTCTAACCATTCCTCCCATTTCTCAAGGTTCTGTCATATATCAGAACGTCCAAACACAACGTTTTCGTATGTAATAATTCTATTAACTCATATAAAAAGACTTCAAATTATTATCGCTTGTGGTATAAATACAATTATATCTGGAAAGTAAACTGCCATTATGTATGTATTTTATATTTTGTTCCATATGTATCTTGAATATTTTAATTTGGATAAAAGAATGTTTTTTCCAGGTTAAAAGCTATGCAAGACTGATATAATTATTTTTCGTATTTACTATAATGTTCTTTATTTATCTGTGTTTGGCACGACTGTGGCGTGTGTGATGTATATGTGCATTTTCGGTCATTGTGGGCGCGTCTTTGCACTAGCTGTGTTTTGTCTGTATCGTTCGCATCTGCCAACTAAGACTGAAAGTATAAAATTGCAAACCAAAGATTGTAGTGTAATCCTATTAATTGTTATGCCGTTCTGTTTTATGTTATTCTATAATTGTTAACAAAAGTTTGCTTATATGTACAGAGTGATTCATTTATCTGAAAACGGAAATATCTCGTGACGCACTGGAGTTACGAAAAAAATTTGATTACAAAAATTGTTCGGTATGAAGGGAACGCTCGTACGATGTAATTTTTTTTTAATGGGACCATACATTCTTTTGTCATAACGCGATAGCATTTTCCGAGACGAACTCAAC
Organism: Halictus ligatus; assembly: GCA_028454255.1. NCBI lineage: Eukaryota > Metazoa > Arthropoda > Insecta > Hymenoptera > Halictidae > Halictus > Halictus ligatus. The sequence continues at coordinate 11,163,996 of CM052131.1, forward strand.
GACATATCACATTACGTTATTTATTGTTGCAAAACATTAGAAATTATACTGTAAATTTATAACTGGTTTCCAGAAATTTAATAAATGAACAGCTTCCTCGTTGCTACGTAAAACTGCTTCTCGATATTAAACACCGGTTTAAATTCTGATAAGTAACTTCATCCACTTGAATATTATTGCGATATCGAATAATTTAATCAATTCACCATTGCAGTCGTGATGTTCTTCTTAATATAATTATAAGGCAGTGCTATTCAACGAGCCTTGTGGCGAGCATGGACACGCGTCGCTGCCCGTGGGTATATGTAAATGAGGACGAAGTTAGGGACTAGTGACGTCAAATGAATTAAAGCAGAATGGGAAAAAGATTGTCATTTGTCTGTTGCCAATCGGCCGATGATCATTCTATTTCACTCAATCTCGATATAATCTGCTGTCGATCGCTGCCATTGTCTTCGCCCAATAACGACAATGTGTGTGATGAATACGTATAACGTATAACGTTGCCCGAAAAGGCGTGGTTTATTGCCCGCCGATTTGTTTACGTCCAAAGACGTAAAATACACTGTCAGTAGAGGCAATAGCTGACCAGCAGTGAGTAAACTACGAGGCAAGGTGTAACAACTGTAATTGTAATTGTAATGCCAATTATACATTTTCAATCATTTAGGTATGGATTGAAAGTGAAAGTTCTCCAATTTTTACAGAAATACATCTCTTTTACAATTTTCTCCCGCGATCTGTGAAGTTTCCTGTTCCCTGCGAAGTTTTGAAAAGAAATAAAATTTGGGTCTGCTATTTTCTGCCTAGTACAGAAACTAGCCTCGTCAAGAATAAACGAAATAGAGTCATAACGTCACAGGTCACGCGGCGCCCAATAACCGGAAATTGAAATGTACACCTCGCGTGAATCGATATACCCAGTCTTCATGACAAAATAAAACTTTTCTTATTATTCAGTAAACCATTACGAAACTTGTTTTTGTGGACCAGCTGTCGTTTACAATTATCTACTTAATGTACGACGCTGTTGCAGTAACTCGTTTAGAAACACTGCGATGACCTTGAAATTTCGAGAAAAAAACTCTTAAAAAATATGTTTGCCCATCACTAGGTTAGACACTACGAAGCAAATATTTTCATGAAAGATAAGTGGCATGTTTAGAATACTCGAACAAAATTAAATAATCTGTTTCGGAAAAATGTTTTCCTTAATAACTTTCATAAACCCCAAAACTTGATAACATATTAAAACCGATCATCGGGATCGAATGATGTTAACTTCTCATAAATATTTATTTGATTACACCTGTAAATGCTTTATTTAATGCCACTTCGTATTTGTTTGAAACATTTTTACGTGACGCGCCCCGTATAATATCTGCTCTTGAAAGTATATTTACAAATAATTTTATGCACAATTATGACTTAAAAGGGTGCGTGCAATGAAATTCTGCGATAGACTAAAATGACCCTTCATATCCGTCTACCCCATAGATCCACCCCACACTATCCGCATTCCAAGGGTCAACCTCTTCGGCACGAGCATTAACTACAAGTAATAGCTGCTAAATGCACACGCAGGGCCACGCGTTAATTACAGTATCGTCGTAGTCGAAAACCATTTGTTAACAGTTTTTAAAAATGAATTGCAAAATGCATAATTAATTAATCACTTTGCAATTGCGTTTGAAATAGATATTTCCAAGAAACATTGACGTGAAATGTACCTTCTGTTACACTTTTTGCTGATGTGTTACATACTCCACATAAGTGAATTAAGGGGGAAATCTGGATTACAAACTTAATATTTTCGATTTTTTTCATAAATCGGTAGTAATACTCGTCGAAAATATGCCTATAAAGTTTTAGAGCGAAATTCGGTAGATAAAGCCCACGGCACAGGTCGCGTCACCTACATATATGTATATACGTACTGCAGCGAAAACTTTAAACGCGTTTTTCTCGAAACCATGTTAGATAATACTTGACCATCGTCGATGAACTAAAAATATTCGTAAAAATATTAAATTATATAGTTTTTTTTTGCATAAATAAGCCGATTTTTTATACTAAAAACCGTAAATTTTTCTTAAAATCGTCTTTTTTTCGAGTTCTCACTTTTTCCGAAATTTCATGGAGATATAGAAAAACCTTGGTTTTTGTGCTTCAGAGAAAAATTGAATCCGTTAGGTTGTACGCAAACTTACAACTCCAGCGGTGCGGCGCTTCGAAGATGGACAATTATAAAAACATTAAGAGACTTTAATTGTGAATGCAAAATTTTGGTTGTACTGTCTAAATGTCGAATAAAACCCCCCTAAAGTTTTGAAAAAGTTCAACTTATAGTTGTCGAGAAAAAAATTCTTGAAAACCATTGATATTTCAGCGTTCTAAGGCAGGAGTATCACTTAAATTCTAATAAAATGAATTACTCCCTAATATTTCGAGCGGCCATAAGCCTGGTGCTTTATTTATGAGAGACATTAACCGATGCTATGATAAAGTATAAAATATTACAGTCGATAGTAAGCTGTATGGTTAAACCCGCGTACTACAACATCGAGTTATACTTGTGATGAGAACTTCGAACAGAATCTACTAAATATTGTACATAGAAATTCTTTTCTTCTTCCAAAAAATAATAAACGACAAAGTAGTTCTAAGCAGTGTAATCGTAATATAAATCGTAGTATAAGAGGTTAACGAATTTGCAATTTGTGATTTTCAAATTCAGCCATCTCGGGGATAACAATTATAGTTGAAATCATTATTTATATTCTATATCGGAACTTTTGACTCGCAACTCTTGTTTCTGCATGCTCCTACTTCCAAAATTCCAAACCACAAATAGATAATCTGGTATCTACGATGGCTGGAGAGAAGAACCTTGAAAATCGACAACGTACGAGAAGGTACGCTCATTATACTTGCTTAGTTCGTAATTACCTTTTTGTCCTTTCCTCTATACTCTATGCGGCTACGACAACATACGGAACCACATAGCGATTCTCGAAAATATTCCATCACATATTGCTCTGACCTCAAATGATTTTAAGCAATTTTTGAGGCAAGCAAAACTAGACTGATATTTTGAAAACAATGGACCGACAAAGACTCGACTATCAATAGTAGCATGTGTATAAGAGGTAAATATAATCGAATAATATACACTATCGGTCATAAATATTTAATCGCTTGTAATTTTTCTCAAAAGAATGAAATGTGTTGACATGTACATGGACTCAAGTATGTGTAACATACTTGTCTATAGTTTTTACTGTACACATTCGGATACCTTCATGAATCGCGGTATGTATCGACGAATTACGGAGAATTACCTATATCCACGGTACGTATTCTCAAGACAGACTCCAATACACAAGATATTCGATCACCAATTACTAAGACATTTTAAGGTCAGATTGAATAGAAACAGCTCCTCCCTCCAAGGGGTTTTAGTGGAGCAGTATTTGTCAATGGTCAACAAATTAGTTCTAGCGCAGGGTTCTAAGTATAGTTTTGCTATTGTACATTTACGATACATTCTTTATAAAGGTTTCAATAACAATCGATGTATTCTAAACTCGAAGCCACATTGCAGCAACTACACAGAGTGTCCTAAAAATGTTGTATTTTTACGAAAATATTCTCCGCGGCAAATTTTGTTCTAAACACGGACCAATCAGAGCACAACTACAATAGACGATTTCCAGCTCGGCCAGTGACAATGCCACTCTCAGAAGGACCTATCTCCGATCCAGATTCGGCTAATAACTCGTTAACAAAGCCACGGAAAACATTTTCGAACAGAAAAAAGTTACTTCAAATGAGCTCAGGAATCATTCCTTTTATGGAAGTACATAATGTTTGAGACGCCTTGTAGAATCCGGAAAGTGCACGAACATCCTGGGTCTGTCTTTTCTACAAACTTTTCTACAGCCTTTGCCACAGCAAACTTTACTTTCGCATACGTCGCGATAACTACAAAATGATTTCTCACGAAAACTGCCACGGAAAATGATTAGGAACATATCGTATGTATGTCGTAACCTTTTCGAATATTTTAATATTTACTACTACACCCACCGATGATAGTAATCAGTAATCTTTGAAAGTTAAAGATTAATAGTTGACTGATTAAAAATACCAAATTATTGACAAATTGTTTAGAATTTTATAATTCTTATAACACGATAGAATCTCCCAATCAGGTCAGTAATTCTAATGTTCATGCGTCGTTCAATAACGACAGCAATTTCATTCGTAATCCAACAAGTTATCTTGAGGAACATACCCCAGTAGCCAAATGCTGTTTCGAGCTGCGCAATGTTTGTATCACACTTTGCGATCAAAAGATTTGTTCATTTAGTACCAAACCCTGCTTGGAGCAGAATTTAGTCTCTATTTTGTATGAATTTGGCACCAAAACTTGTCGACAAACTCCTAGCCAAATGCAGTATCAGATGGATTGGATTTTGAGTGTAAGATCTTGAAAATTCTATGCCAAATTGGAAATATAGAAATATAGGGTTTACTTATTTTTGTGTAATTTCATTTATAGGCGCGACTAAAGCTGTGGGTGGTACCATTTGGGACGCTGGTTTCCTTAGACGTACCGATTTTAATTCAATAAGATTTTTTAATTACGAGTCAAAGTGTACAGATATATGATTTTTAATAAATAACAACAAAGTTCACGAGAATTTTGAATAACACAAGTAATTCCTGTTTATTTAATAAATCCTACAATTCATTCGTGATTTTACTTATAGGGTACAATTTAACCAACCTTATCTTACATTTTATACAATGTATGAGTATGCGTTTGCACAGGCATATATACAAAAGAAGACTAAGCCCGATTGTTACATTGTTCAAGTTCTACACACCTTACGATAGCCGGTAAAACTAATTGTCTACGACTTTCAGTTTTCCTTGAAAATTCTTACCTATGCGATACCCGGAAATGGATACTGTGCTGAATCGTGACAACACTTTTACCGATTCTTCGTTGCCAGTATGTCGCACTTTCAGCCCGCAACTTTCAACCGCAGCCCGATCTCATTCGAGATCCGCGGCATTTGTTGGCTCGTTGCCGGATGTATGTAGGTACACACAATATACATCCCGTATACATATGTGTGGGTGCGTCTCCTGTGGCCGCCACTTGAAGCAGGGGATAAGCAGGTGTCTCTTTTTGCTTAGTGAAATTTTACCGCGTAATGTTCTGCCACAGTGTGCTATCCGTCTACCCTTCGCCTGCCTTCTTGTTCTTCTTTCCGCCTTTTTTCTTTGTTCCATTGTCTTTCCCACAGCTTTAACCTTTCCAAGCTTGTTGATGCACCATGCTCCAATATCACACAATATCAAGTCGCTCCTGGACCCGATGTTGCTAGTTTACCCGATCTGATGTCCGAGTACTTGATTGCACTGCCCGGAGCAAGGTTTCCACTATTACATGGTCGATAATGTCAATTAGTGATGAGTTTTCGAACATTTCAGGTTCGAGCTTGGTGATACATTTACGCTAAGGTCCGATTATTTTAGCGCAAACTGAATCAGGTCGTGATTAAATTCATTTTCATCAAGCCAATTTTACTAATCCAACATCTGATCACTTCATTGTACTCTGTTGAAAACGATAAGATGTACCATGTAGATCAGCCATGAGATCTAACTGTAAACCTACCACGGCCGGTCAAATTGACCTTTTCATACTTCGTCGCATTTTATCACATCGCTATTTATCTTTACGACTTTTCTTAAAGTATATATACCATGTATTTTTATTTCTCGTTTTATATATTTTTCTTTTTCAAGAAATATTTGTAGCCTGTCCTACTTTCCGCGGGTCAGTTTGACCGCGCGAGATAATATGGTACTTAATTTTTCAAACAGATCTCCATCGATCCAAAGGTACAGAATCCAGCTGTAATATTCTTCACAAATAATTTTGGGATACCCTCTACATTTCCTACCTTTACATTAATATACTTTTAATTCTGTGTCTTACTATTTTCTCCAGCACTGTAATTGATCAATGCGTCTTCTTATTCTGGTGTTGAGTAGATATGGAAAAACAATAATGAGATAATGGTAAAACAATGTTAACACAATCAAGAATGTTAATTCTCATAGCTGCAAATATTGGACTCGTAAGAAGCAAGTCGACTATGTATCAGTACATCAAGCAAGACAGAGAAATTGATATTACGTTAGGATTACAATTGGTTGAGGGCTGGTCGCCTATGTGTAGAAACAGAAAGTTCCACAGTATATGCGCGCGGTATAACGGTAAGTAAATTCTGAGGAAAGAGCAAACGTCTTTGCGGCTTCCAGGGAGGTAGAGTAAACAGCGAACGTCTCAAACTAGGTACGCTCGTGTTCGTTCTGGCAGAAACGAACAGACAAAACATTCCGCCGACGATAAGCGAAGATTCACGGAAAAGAGAGGGGGCATACGTGTCTCTGCTCTTGCGCGAACCTACCGGAAATCCTGCTGAACCGGCACAATTCTCAAGATGCGGCGGCGTTCTTATCGTGCGAATAAATGATATGGAAATAACTCCCGCTATTATATCATGTACATATGTGTTAACGGAACTATAAGTCGCGTGATTTTTTCTCGAGAAACAACTTTCACAAGAAGACTATATACCGAGCACTTTGAACATTTCTGTAGTCGAGCATACATGACTTTTATAATTCACAATAGGATTACAGCAATAATAATTCATATTTTCGTAGGTATGAGCCGTGTAAAAACTAAATATAGCTCACTACACTTGTTGCGACCAATTTTGAAATGTTTATGCATTTAGAAAATCAACACCACGTTGTTCAAGATTGTTGGTAACTTCGATTGACAGTTCGGTTGGTTCCCTAGTACAAATAATGTGGAAGGAACTACTTAAAAAATTTTCAAAGCGTGTAAAACTATTGAATAATTTCGAAAGATAGACTTTTGAAAATATTTAGACCTATTTAGAAAATTATCTAATGAGATGATGAAAAATTTTGCATCATGACCATAAAAAATAGCGTGAAGAGTACGTTTCACGGCGAAGATAATCTAAATCAGTGCTGGGCACGGTTGGGGCCCCTCAAACTCTTGCTTTCCCCACCAACCTCTCTCTCATACAGTGCGCCCCTCGTTACGTCTCGCGTCGGTTTTACCTCAATTGAGGCAAACGTGCCCGGCACTGATCTAAAGCAATGCGAAGAAGTGGGTATCAGCAAGGACATTTACAAAAATGACTCCTGGATTACCTTTGGGAGTTTTAAGGATTACTTAGAAAATTGGATGGCTAGAAGCTATAATTTGTTAAAGAATCTCCTTAAATGAAGTCAAAGACAATTTTGTGTGGTTTGTGTGGTTATAGAAGAAATAGCAGAAGTTAATATAAAAGTGTTGAGTTTTAGATGCAAGATATCATTTAGTAAACTATAACATAGATTTAAACTAGAATGTTAATTATCCGAGCACTTGCGGAACTTACTTTTTTAATTGAAAATTATTTAGCAGGAAGTTGCGTATATTTTTCTGATTAGAAGTCAACAAATTTTCAGGTTCCACTTTATCAAGGGTAAAGTTCTCATAAAGGGAACTACGTTTCGAAAAACCCTCTAAAATGAACCGTTACATAAATATGAGCGAATCCGTAGGACGTTGTCCGGGCGAGACGAGCGATGCGATAAGGCGTTGGTCACCGAAAAACGCGACGCGCGGCGCCGACCAATGCGTTATCGCAATGCTTGCCAAGCCCGGCAGATTCAGAGTCAACGTCTTACGGAAGGTCTGGATTAGGTTTCAGGAGAGGGGGTTCAGAAGATGGGGCGGTTAATTTTTTAGGGTTTTTCGGAACGCAGTTCTCCTTATATAACCTTTTCTCTTGATAAAGTGGAACCTGAAAGTTATTTTGACTTCAGTTTTCAAATTTCAAAAAAAATTTTTTGATTTTGTTCTTACATTTTTCTCAATTTTTTCGAAAACCGTTTGTTTTACAAAAAAAGTAATATAAAAGGCGAAGTGGAACAATCCTGGCGAGGCAAGAGTAAGAGCCAACCTAATGTAATATATTGAAAGATTTTTTATTAGTGAAGTTTTAATATATTACATTAGGGTAACTCTTATTTTAGATGTAGATCTTTTTGTAGATTTTTTTATTAGTGAAGTTAAAAATAAATAAAAAAAAAGAAAGAACAAAAATAAAAAAGATTAGTAATGAAAATTAATAATCATACTTTTTAAATTAATACTTGTATTTCTACTCTATGGTAGTAGTCATTAAAATCATACCAAAATTGTACTCTGTTAGAGACCAGCTCTGAGAGAAGAAAAGTAGAAATATTAATATCTTCCGTTTCCGCCGTTTTTTAATTAAAAAATTCAGAAGTATTCAGATGTAAATCGACATGACAGGAATAGTGTTCTATATTTCCCGTATCATCGTTATTAAATATATCAAACTGCCTTTGGCAAACGTCCACGACACTGAAAAAATTCAATCGATGCCAAATAATCGCTTGGCAAATAATGCCAAGTAACAAGTCGAATTTTTATGGATGCCGCTTATTGTTGGTGCTGTGTGGTACACTTTAATCGAAGGAAAACAATAAAATTCATTTTCTTGACATGAATATAAGTAGCATAATGTGCTAGATAATTAAAAAGTTCTACCAAATGGTAGATAAAATTGTCAACAAGAATTCTGAAGAAATCAAAAGAATTTGTTTACATTACTGTATTATCTTAGGCTTGTTAAAATTATTAAACGAAGAAGTTCATTCCCATGTATCTTCTGTTTGTTGCGATAGATGTAGTAAATGTTTATTTTGCATAAAGATCCGCAGTCCACTTGTCACAAATAATGCCAGGCATAATCAAAGGTTTCTTGAAAATGTTGCACAAATAATACAGAAAATCTGCTTGTGTTAATCAATATTCACAGTACCGTATATTCATACAAAATATGATCACAAAATTGTGGACGAATCAATTTTTTGTAAGCTCCACAAAGAAAAATTCCAGTTGAGAGAAAAGCAACCTGGAGGGACAAGGCAAAGAGAAAGGCGTTCGTATTATGGCACCAAGGAGACAGTGTGCCATAGTCAGGAGAGAAATACGATTGGTGGGGATATTGATCTTCCTTGGGAGTTGCCATGTGCTGCGTCGAGGTGGTCTCCGAGCGACTTCGCGATTCTTCTTCCGAGACTATCCTCCGTTCCCCTTGTTTTCCTAGCCCTTGGATCTTCCCCTTTCCTTTGCGGAGATCGTTCTGTATGTATCGGTAAGTTCTTCGGCACGGTTGGTCACTCCTCTTGAACCGTATAACTCACCCTATCTGCCTTGTTTAACCACTTTGCCTTTCTAAATAGACACTCGTTTCTCTACGTGACAATAATCATATGAGATTTATTCAATTGCAGCATAACTTTGGAAAAATATTTCTTCGAATGCGATTAACGGATAAATAAACAACCTATGACTTAACAAACTTGTTCGTTTAACCCTCATTTTTTCAAACATTCACTTGACCCTCATCCGTCCCTTGTGTCCGAAGAAATAGTGTCCCTACATACCGACTTATTATTTATACAAATAATTTTACTTTCAATCGTGCCACATCCTATCACAGTCTTCCACTTTTAATCAAGAAATTGCATATTTAACTGTTTATATTTCCATTGTATTGATTTCTTATCGTCGCACCAATGCGTTTATTGGTTAACTAATTTTCTGACCAACATGTTCTAACGCCTCATGGGACGAGCGTAACAAACGATGATTGCAGTGGATACGTGTTTTAACAAACTGGACGCAGATGTCAGTATTTATACGAAATGAAAATTTTGTGCATCAATTTCAAGACACAGGAGTCAAATTTAAATTTATTATTTTTCACTAATAATTTTAATATGGTGCAAATGCGTCTTTACATATAAATAATATTTTATGTTGTGTAAAGTTAAGAGTTATGTTTGTCACCGTTCTGGGCCGTTCTCGCCGAGGCGTCCGGAAGCAACGCTAATGTTTATATCATGGTATCCCATTAAATGTTAAACTTCCTCGAAAGAGATGATCCCTGGCGTCATTTGAAATAACTTTTTCCTTTGTGAAAATGTTGTCCACGACATTGTGAAGGAGTTACTAACGAAAAACATGGACCAATCACGTGCAATGGCCGGGTGACGGGAAGGCGTCGCACCCAAGCTGTCAATCAATATTTTCTTGACCTACTCATGTACCAACCGAAACAAATAATTTTCGTGAGTGGTTTCTTTAGCAAAAACCTTTGTAGAATCCAATACTGCATTGTGATTTTCTACCAGATAAAGGATTTTTTAAATAGTGCGTATAAAGAACCCACTCAACTATTTTTTAAATTGTAACAAGCACTTACAACTATTGAAAAGTACGAAAAAATATAATTGTTTACTTGTGTATTTGGAGAAAGCCATTTAAAAAAAATCAAGGTGACCTTGAAATTTCCTCTATGCATCCACCCACGTAGAGAATGTTTGTGTTACAATATCCCCCCCCCCCTATACCGTGTAAGTTTTGTATACAACATTTTTATATTATTTCGAATAACGGCAATATTCAAAGTGAACATAGTTATTGTCCCATCTTGTATAATACACACTTCCTTGCCGCCTCTGGTTGTTGATATTACTTCATCTCTGCCCCGTAATCTCTTGTTATGGGTCGTTGAATGTAAATAAACATTCAATCAAGCTGTACGCTTCACCTTTACTTTAGTCGTATATGAAAATCTCTGCCAAGCGAAGTGCATCTTAAATGAGGGAGGCATACGAGGGGGGGAGGGCGGATATTGTGACACAAACATTCTCTGCGTGGGTGGAGGCATAGACGAGATTCAAAGGTCACCTTGATTTTTTAAATGGAAAGATCTACTTTCTATATCATGAATCGATAGACTATCGAATTCTGAGTAAAACTGTATTGATCTCCATATTTCTTTCTTTCTTTCTTCTTTTCGTTAACTATTAGGTTTAGGACATATGAAGGTCAATGCTTTTATACTCATACTTTGATACTCTATCAATCTATGGTATAAAAAATGGTACATTCCATTTTAAAAAATGAAGCTGACCTTCATATGTCCTTTACGCGTTCACCTACAAAAAAGCTACTAACATGAGATTAATGCCCCCTCGAAACCAAGCAACTTCCGTCTGATGCATTTCTTCCTAACACCAATAACATCCGAGTTATCCAGATGGCCTGTTTCTGGCGCTTCATACTGTATATGTATATATTTGGTAAAACAATACAACAATATAAAGATATGACTGTAATGCTGTGACCGGACGCATCTTCGTTTGTAATGCGCAACACCTTATAGCAGAGCTGTTCAGTGTCTGCCCGTACGGGCAGCGATGTTCTTGTCTTGGGCACACGCAGAACGACGGGCACGAAGCCACGCCCTTGCGGGCAAAGCTGCATGTATTTGTAACACGCATTGTCACAGCTACGTGGCCAGCTACGGCTGTACTATGGCTGTTTATACCTTTGCCCGTAGCTGTGCCTATGGGCATCGGCGCAGCGGGCGCCCTCGCCTTCTAATAGGCATGTTGAGCAGCTCTGCTTTATAGGTTAGGTTTTTCTCGATCACATAGATCGATATAATCAATATCCGCATCGTGCGGACACACCATGCGGGCCACAATATATTAAAAACTGATAACACAATCTATTTTTATTACTTTTAGTAAACATAAGGAATCATGGCTTTCGCGCAACTGTGTATGTGTTATCAGAAAAATTGACTTATAACGTAGTAAATATTTTAATCTATACCGGCTTCATGTAACCCATGGCAGATTAACTCAAGCGAAATACGACGATATTAATCAATGTAAAATAGAATCTTGCAATGGAAGTTTTACTACCATGAAAATGTATTCGTGATTACAAAAGTAGGAAATTGTGTAGTTTAAGATTTGCAATGCTGGGACTCCATTTTTCTTCGAAGTGACAACATCACCGGAGCAGTGAAAGCAACCGAATTTCAGTTCGCGGAACAATATCAATGCACATAAAAGTTTCCATCTCGTATTCCTCCGAGTTCTATGTCTCCTATTCTTGTCACTACGCGCAGGACATGCTCGTCCAACAGTTTATGCGCATACTGAAGCACTGGTGAACACACACACACACACACACACAGAGAGAGAGAGAGAGAGAGAGAGAGAGAGAGAGAGGCGCAAACGAATTCAACCACGGCCACAGCCATAACCACTAGTAGCAGTAGTAGAACGAAATTTTCCAGGACAACGTACGTAATAGGTCTACTAGGCAATATAAAATTTTCCTACGCTGATGACTGTACAACGTGTGTATACATACATACGTACAACACAACACTTTCCCAAAATTGTATGCTTAAAGTCACTGAAATAACAGAATTATGGCGATTCCAAGAGAACTATGCTTCGGTATAGCGTTGTCAGTACAAAACCTTAAGCGTGTTCTTTTCGAAACATATTTTTCTCACCTACTGTAGGAATATCTCAAAAACTACATGGCCGATTGCTCCGAAATTTAAACAAGCTATTCCACATACTATAAGCTCTCGCTGCTACTGAAATCGTACGGCAAATTTCTATCGGTGTTATTTTTATATTCTGAGCAAATTTTCCCTGTACCGTGTACACGTCGCTCGGCCTCAGTTTGCGAGAGATGTTCAGGATGTTGACCTTGACAATATATGTCAAGCTCAAGGTCATTGGAGCTGGGTCCTCTTTTGTCAACATTTACCAATTATATTTTTACGCTGAATTTATCATATTTTTTTTATTAAAAAATTATCAAGCGTTCGCCATTTCGCCAATTTTCAAGGCAAATTATTTATTTAAGGTAAGATATATTGTTTTCAGGAAAAAATTCATGAAAAATGTTAAATTTTGCAATGTTCGCTTGATGACAAGTCCAATTATGGCAAGAGGTTAATATTATATTAATTAAAAAATACAGTATCGTTAGACAAGATTGGTTAATGCAGCTCTCCTCAAGTGTAGATGCGACCACTAAGAGTAGGTCGAGACTTGTCAACATTTTTTTACACCACATTGAAGGCATTATGGAGCATTATAGGGACGAGAGGCGTGAACAGCCAACCGTAGCAGTAGAGCGCACGGCTCGCTTACCTGAAATGCCGTACACCCGACGTTTAACAGCACATTACGACGTTAAGTTTAAAGACACCCACCTGAAGTAAAGCGAACAAAAGTTTCCAAGTAAGACTTTCCAAATTTATTTAAAATTTTCCTGGAAAATCTGCTCAAAGCGAAATTAGAAAATAAGAATTTATTTTTGATATACCAAAGTAAAATTTTATAGTCTAATAAAATACTCTTCCCAGATAAAATACGTGACACACAAAACCATTCCCGTTCAAACATTACATCAAACATACATCATATTTCACTTTGAACATAACCTCTGACATCAACCGCAAAAAGTAATTGATTTGTCATGGCATGACCTGCATATTTTTTCTGATTATAAATCAGTTCCTCTGGCATTCTTTGTGAATTTTAGTGTGAGCATGATAAAGGAACCAATAATATATAAGATACTCTAAGTGAATAATTTTAATAAAGTAGCTACCGAAACTGCTCTTCAACAGAATGTAAACAGTTACCGCATCGTCTCCTCATTACCTGTACTTTTTTGTTACTACGCAAGATGTTCTGTAATAGATGGGAGAAAATTTAAGAGATATTCCATAACAATATAAACGAAAAATGAAATCGGTATTTCAGTAGCCTCGATTTCTAAATGATCTACTCGGTCTTTCGCACAGTACCAATTCTTTCTAACACAATCTAAATTGTCGTCAATATCTAGATTCTCATCAATCATAGTAAAAAATTAATAATTTATCTATATATTCAACTTTATATCATAGTTTTTATCTTTACTTAAATTGAAACAAATTAATGCTACAAATATTACAAAAGATTCGCACTAATGAAAATTAACTTTGCTTTCAGAATTAGATGGACACAATATCTTATTAATAACAATAGTTAATAAAATTATTCAACGTATCTATTCAGTATGTAATTTCGAGTTTCAGGCATTACGTAAGCAAACATCACCCATAACTACTTTATAATTTCAACTTTGTTAAAAAAAATTCACCTACACATTTTTGTCATGAACGCATAAAATGTGTAGTTTAGTAATCACATATCATGTGTACTTAGAACACGATTCAACCTTTATATTTATTGTTAGATAAAAAAATTATAGCTACTACAAGCTGGAATCAATTGTTCCGAAATCAGTTACAATTTCTAAAGTCGACTGCTCAGAAGTATGATATGCACATTCCCAAACGGCACAACCGTGCACCGCGATGTGCAATTCATATATTATAAACCCAAATCGATGCGAATGTATTCAGTAACTTTACGAACTGTATGTATAGGTGATGAGTCCGATTGCGAGTGCAATGTACAGTATTCGCTTCTTGCTCGACGAATTCTATTCCCGCGTTTAAGTGCCTTTAGTACTTTGATCTCTCTTAAACGCCCATATTAGTAATACTTTTGCCAAAATTGCTTTCTGTTACAGAAAAATGGTCCATCTTGTGCGAGTGTGTCACTGGCAAACCCCTAGGATTCTGCCCAAAAAGCTTCAATTCGCTCAGTTTCTAAAACGTGACTTTTAACCCTTTAGGAATTAGAACTTTTACCAGTATACTTCCCGAGGGGTCGAATATATCAGGTGACCAACAAAATTTGTGTCATTTTAATTTACATGCACAGGGTGTCCCATTTAAATCAATCCAGTCGAATATCTCCGAAACTGTCGATGACACTAAAAAATGTTTTGAACAAAAGTCAAACGGCATCAGGGGGTACACTTTCCGATGTAGATGTCTTTTTTCTATGTGGACGCGTAGGGGTCATATGAAGATCAGCTTAGTTTTTTTTTTTTAATGATCACCTGCTATAACTTATATACGGTAAGCGTGTTGAGATTCAGTGATACACATTTTTACGTTAACATGCAGATATATTTTAGAACAATGTGTATTATGATTTGAAAACTGAAAATTTTCAACAGTGTGCTTCTGTAGAAGATCCCGTTATTAACGGAAGGTATTAGACAATTTACATCATTGATGTGCTATTACATTTCACTATAGATCCCATTGCAGTAAATTCATATTCATGACACGTAGACTTAATCGCAGAACGGTAACAGTGAGAGAATCATATTATTTGATTATGAACGAAAATAGCACGTGGCATGTGCACGTGACAAATCCGTGACATGTTACACGATACGACATAATCTGCGTTATATGCTGTAATTGTGGTAATATAAAGTGATATTATCATAAAAAAGGAATAGGCATGAAATGTGCCATAACCAATACAGTCGGTGCTTGTCCCAATTACAACATTCCCATTATTTTACACTAAAATGACATTTCGCGGTGACTGACATGTCCCATCCCCTCTAATTGTTTTATTTTCAAATATCCCTCCACCCCCCGGTCATTCAAAAGTTTCTAAGTTTTCGACTCTAATTCTGACCTCCCCCACCCCCTAAAAAATTTCCTGGCTACTTCCTCCTGGCTATTTCCTGTCGTCTGGATTTTTTTTATTTAACTCAATTAGAAGATCACAGTATTCAAATCAGAACCATATGTATTATATTGATCACTAGTATACAAAACTTTACTGGTATCTCTAATATTATCTATACATTGTTTCACGAGTCACATACTATGTTTAACATAGAATCGTGTTATTAATTTGCAAACTAGTATTAGAGAGGATTTTCGATAAAAATCTGTTGCATGAAAAGGTAACTCGGTCGCTAATAAGTGGAGGTTTGAACTCTGCTAACAAAATATGGTAATTGTTTACGAAAGGATAGTCTTCTTCAATTTTGATGAAATTTAAATATTTTATACAGCTCGTCACTTTGAACAACTTTTTTCTTTGAAAAGAACTTTTCCATTGTGACTTTTGTTTTCAGATCAATAAGATGAGACTTTGACAAACATTTCCAAAATTCGCCACAGGAATGGTTATCACAAGTTTGACAGTATTCTTTCAACGACGAGATACAAAAACATGATTTTTACGATACGACAAATGTCTAAATAAATATTGATAGAAAAGTAGTTTTTACATTGTATGTTCCAATAATGAAAAAAAATAACTTCAAATGTTGAAAACTTCATTGTTGTTAACACGAATGCAACTAACTTTCAGAATAATACTTCTATTATTTGCGGCGCGGCTCTTGTGTTGATCTAGCACATCATAAAACCGACAGCAATGTAAACACTTGACAATAGATGGAACATCATGGCGGAGGTTTCTGGAAATAGTATACCGAATACAGTATACACGTGGGACCGGAATTTGAACACTACTCGTTGCAAGTTTTGACACAGCATGTCACGACACGAAGCATGTCACTTCCAGCTGCCATTCCGGACACAAAGATTCACCCTACTCGAAAAGTTTATTACATCCTATACAAAATTCTCCTACGTCCCTTACGCAACAGTGACTACTTTACGTAATATCCTGCGATTGAAGGGCTGTACTCCTATATTAGGTTTTCGTGAAATAGCTGCATGGGTACCCAACTGGCCAGCAACTTCTGTCTTACGCAACTAAGCGTTACCCTCATTACACGTATTCATCGTGTCGGTTGACTTACGTCGAGGTTAAAACTTAACCGCCAACTTACAATTAGATCAACGCTACCCAGATTCTAAGCATTTTATTATCAACAGATTTTGTAATACACATCTTCCAGTTATGATTTATAATATCTACTTGTACAGGGTGTTAAAAAATTATGTGTAAAAACCGTTACGGCGTAATTGTACACCTTAGTTAATAAAGTTTGGTATAAAAGTGACCTTGATCAACTTTTTGAAGGTCCAATTTTTACGATTATATCGTGTTCTACTCGTCGAGAGGAACAAACTTCTGGAGGGAACCATGGGTTAAAAATGAATAGTTCTCATAGAAAACGACTTTAAAGTTTCGTAAACTATTTTATTCCATATCACCGATCCTAAGGTTTACGATCACACTGTAACGGTTTGTAGACATAATTTCTTAATACAAAGCTATAGCAACTTCATACAATCAATATGTTATAGTAATAGATAGAATAAATAAAAATAACAAAGATATGATTTTGAAAAAGTTATTTTACTAAATAAAACGTTTCACAAGAACAAGAAATGATTAACTTTTGTCCTGAAAACGTAATTTGCAATTAGGCATTCGCGAAACTGACGCCACAAAAACTATTTCCAAGACAACATACCCTAAGAATTCTCATTTTCGTTGAAAGAATTATCTCAATTTTCTACTATAAAATGTGATTGTGCGCACTCAAGGTGAGTAACACGCTACTTAATCTTTATCAATATGTACTTCGTGTCAATGTAACACGTTTCACTGTTTCTGAGGAAGCATAGGAATAATCTTATTTGTTAATTTGACAAGATCAAGGAACGAATGAGACTGAAACAACCGAGACAGCCGAGGATTAATGGTGAAGTCTCCAAAATGCAAGTCGTCGAAAATACCAGCGTGTTCCACGTCCTCAATTTCTGCTGGAGAGGACCTAGAAATCATCTAACCGTTCCTCTTCCGGAAACGGCAATATTCGCCCAGATTTGTCAGCTTCGTACATGACAGCTGAGGCAACTCAAACTAGGGTAACCTCCAACTCGGATAATTAGGAATCATTCTTACAAGAAAGGCGTTAATGGGATGGCACTCTATCTGTTTCTGAACGTAGGTAGGCGATACGCGACTCCGCAGTCCCCACTGTAGCTTAGACGTCGCGATTGATTCCTTGATGGAACCTAACCGGGTCCTTTTAGTCCGCGACATCTGATGCCCTCGGAAACGGGGGAAATAGTGGCAGCAGGGTACTGGGTAGCAGTAGAGAGAAGAGTGTCAGAATCGGGGGCCACTGAACAACCTTTACACTTCTGAAAATGTGCACGAGAGTTGACTCAGCACGCGAGACCGTGTCATTCAATAATACAGTGTCAACATTGCGTGACTTTGTTCAGCATTAATGATTTGAGCATACAGTGCACAGGCGTTGCGTAACATTGTAGGAAAATACAGCTTTTACCTCTATATTGTTGTGGAGAATAATCGATCCCTATATTACCGATCGAACATGTATGGATGAGTTGTGGTTAGATCGTTAGAGAGTTTATGGTTGAACGGCGAGCGAAGTGAACGAACTGCGTTGTATAGTTTTCTTTATTGTGTGGCTTAATATATTAAATAATGCGTCTAGAAATTTGATAAAATACGCTTTACCTTCTTCCATTTTGTAAACTATGCAATCAAATAGTTCTCGTGTTCGTTTTATCTCAATGAGAATGAAAGATATTAATGTACGATTTAATATTATATCTTCTTATTTTTATTAAATGTATCCAAAAATTTTAGTCTTTTTTCAATTTTCTTTTATTTTTACACGACCTGCGAGATATGTTACCAGCCAATGATGAACTTGACTATTTAGACATATCGATAGCAAACAACAATACACAACAATTACTTATTCCAAAACACAAGCATCGTATCCGTCTGCGATAAAGATATTGAGAAATAATGTGTTTTGACGAATAAGTCTGTATTAAATAGCACCACATTTGCGTTATCTACACATCCTTGAAAGCGGAAGCTAATTTCGTCCGTGTGGCAAATTGTAAACGATTCCATTTAATTTTACTGACCTAGAAATCGCGCGGATAAAACCGTCGCGTTCAACCTGCGCTTATTGCACTTCTTCATTTTCACGATGTTATATGAGGTGATAGTTGGTATTGAGGCTGTACCGTAGTTATCGAATTATCAATTAATTTTTACCTTACAAAGAACATTACATGCCACAGTATTTCATAACACATTCTTGCAGCACATCTAGCACATGAATGTCTTTTAATGTCCTAATTGAATGTCCGCTAACACACTTAATTTACAATTAAAAATTCTTATATTAAAAACGGTTCTGAGATACAAACTAACATTTCATTAGAAAAATAAAAACAAAAATAATTATCGAAGAATAATAGACAAACCTATAATCATTCTTGTTCTAATCACTGTTTTGAGTCCTTCAATGTGCATGCCAATGTCTCCAAACACCTTTTGCATAAATAAAGAATCATTATATCATTATCATATTTCATTCAATTCCCTGCTTGTATTTAAAAGATCATGCCTTTCCCTTTTTATTATTAATCGGTACAATTAAGTCTTTCGTTAGAAGAACAAATTACTAAATTCAATACCCGAAGCTGGTAATTTGTGGTATTCAATATTAAAAGAATCTCTATAATGCAAAGGGAGGTCATACGATGTATAATTCATTACATATGGTCGAGGCTTTTAGTAAGATTAAGCAGCGATTAGCGAGCATACATTAACTTGGAAATTAATTAACGAAGCAAACTCTATTGATGTACGCAGACATCGTTTGTCGAAATCATTTCGGGCTTAATCACGCATGGAAAAGAGACCGTAGCTAATGTGTTCCAAACAGGAACTTCGGAACGTGAACGAATATAAAATAATGCGCAATTCGCAATATGAACCACGTCAGATCATCTTAAAAATAATTGTGTACAATATAATATACGATATAATATGAAATTCGTAATTTTACTTTTCCTAGTTTCTTTTGAGCAATTTAATAGAATTCCTCAAATGCCATTCATACAGACTAAATTTTTGGTCCAATGATTAGATAACAATTTGACTTTTAAAATTAACTTTACCAATCTTCATTAATATCTTATAAATTGTCTAGACTAATCAAGTGCGACGGTGTGAAATTATGGCGGTTGTGAAGTTACGCCCTACTGAAGTACCTAATGAAGTACCCTACAATATTCTGGAGATATTGCAAAAATTTGAATTGACACCAGCTCTACATTCGTGAGGAGTCGACTTCCGAATCGAGATTATGGTTTCTAATCAACAGATCGATCTGACAATGAGACGTAAAAGAGTAATCGGGAACATACATAAAAATTAGAAATTTATAATTACAATTGTTATTCGAAATAAACAGTTATATACTGCAGATTGTAACTCCGCTTATAAAATGTGTTCGTCGGCAATGAGTCGAAGCTTTCGTAACAATATTATACGTATACAGGATGGGTCGGAAATCGTAGTACAAACGGATGATGGTGATTCTATGTGTAGAAATAAATTGAAAAAAGGAATAAAAGTTTTTTGTTTGACGCCTCGTTTTCGAGAAAATCGAATTTAGAGATCCGTCAGGTTCGCGTGCTACAGAATGCGTAGGAAGTAGTATTGTTCGGTCATGGTCAAACGCGTCGGACGACCTATCTAACAGCACGCGTATTCGCTGCATTTTCAAACTCGATTTTCTCGTAAACGGAGCTTCGGATGAAAAAATGTTACGTCGAAAGTTTTTCTTGTTTTTCCATGAAGAATCACCCCCTGCCAGGTTGTACTACGATTTCCGACACACCTTGTATTACGTTCTTAATTAATTTATTCGTTAAATATTACCGCAAATAGAAGTACAACCGATTCTCGTTGCAAGCAGCGTAGAAGGTTTTAATGCCGGTGTGACCCGACATCGTTAAGCCTTAAAATACAATTACGTGGAAACGGAGTGTAATTGTTGCCAGACGTTCTTTAAGTTCCTCTCGTTTTTTTTTTCTGATTTTGCGGCTATTTCCAAGTGCCGGCTGTGGTCGTCATAACCACTTGACATTCTTGTTATTACCTACAAATTCGTTAATTGGTGGCTGCACTTGGAAATCCAATAAAAATTCGTATCTAGCTTCGCCTGGGGTTTTATTTCAGGATTTATAAAATATTCTGCAGACCTACTTTAACTATCTCTAATACCTTTGATTCCGACTTTTTCATGAACGCCATCATAGTTAAATGTTTTGTTTATTGTTATTTAAAAACGTTTAAATCTATTATAAATAAGTTAATTGTATTTTTATTGTTATTAAGATAGCATTTAGCTTTCTATCTGTAGCTCTAGATTTTTCACAAGAAAATAAACATCAATCGGTTTAGTAGTATAAATATTTTAATGAACTTAGTAGACGAGTGAACGTGTAATTATAAAAATTCATAAAGAGTTAAGATTTAATGAAGCTATAGACGAACCATCGTATAATTTCCAATACTTTGAAAAACTGAAAATTCGTTGTACGACGAAGACTGAAAAGTAGACCGTGAAAATATTTGTTTTTACTCAAAGATAAAATTAATTTTTAACAATGTGTTAGGAGATTTAAACAATTAAAACCACATAAATGATTATATTGAATTATTCCAATTGAGTGTCACATTTTCAGGTTGATAGAAAACACAAATGGCTTCTCAAATTGCTGACTCATCTGACTTCTTCATTTTTACATAAATTAATTTTGGAACACAATGTATCATACAAGAACGTTCCTGGTGTTTTTACGAAACAAAACGAAATAGTTGCTCCGGTGAAAGAAAGCTGTAATGGGCGCTTCATTTCACAAAGAGGAGATATCGATTGAACTCGAGACCTTTCTGTGAGGCTGTCGAGAAATAAGGTGGACGCTAACAATTCAGAAACAATGGACGAACTAAAAAAACAGTATTGTTACGTACTTGCCACGTGCTCTCGTCCGAATTATTATCCGTTTCTTTTGTACGGTTCCCCTTTAAGCTCGTACAAAAATCTACTGCATCTAAACAATAAATACTGCAAAAATACAGTACCAAAAGTAACGGTTCTTACACATAATTTCTTGTCACCCTGTACATGTTATTCTGATGCATCTGTTCATGACCTACCGGTTCTACTTCCTGCTTCCTACTAGGGCATGCGAGCGAACGCGATGGATCTCCAAACCTATTTGTCTCGAAAATGTCTCGGAATTTCCTTCCTCATTATTGGTCTATTATACATATATATTAATTTACGTCATTATTATTATTCAAGCGATACACATACCGAAGTTATTAGTTTTATTCTAAGTGGACACGTCAAGGATTTACGATGGTCAACTTTGATTTTTTTAAATCAGGCTTTTTCTTTTAAATTTAAGATTAAATTTTCTGTAAATGAAAGTTAAATTATTCCCTACAAAAAGGTATTAACGTTCATTAATATGTCGAAAAATGATTAGTTTAGGAGATATTTTAATTTAAATATTGCTGAGAGAACGTTTTTGTTGTGGTATTATTAGTATACAAAGTTATCATTAGTAAGAGAGTGAGGTTTTCGTAGTAATATTTAAACTAAAATATCTCCTAAACTAATCATTTTTGGACACTCATGAACGCATCGATTGATGCATTAAGGTAAATACGGTTCCATTGAAAAAATCAGAATTGACCTTGATAAGTCCTTAATACCGTGTCAACCCACGAACAAACTAATAACACCAGAGTGTGCATCTCGAGGAACCATTTACATAATCTCCATCAAAGCATTTCTCGCTGAGAATCATAATAATGACGTAAATCAAGGTGATAATATCCAGTGAGGTACTCTGTACATAACGAATCACTACCAGCCGACACCACTGAATACACATACTGATTATCGGAATGCAAAACTGATATGAGGCAGTGTGATTTGTGTTTCACTTACAAATCTGAAGATGTAAAACTCTATTTGAATAACGCTACATAAATACACAGAGAGGCCATATAGAGAAAGGTGGATCACGGCCAAATAAAATGGAGGTTATGTCAAAATTACTATTCTTGTTTACATTATTCGAAACTATTAATATCACTTACGACTACCATAAAAAAGAGTAAGGCCGGCAGTAAATATTACATTTAGCGGACCCAGCTCCAATGACCTTGATCTTGACATATGTTGTCAAGGTTTAGTTTTATTATTTAGACGCTTCTTACAATTACATGTTATATTTCACAGAGAAGTATGGCAAAGTCATTAGAGGTCGAAAAAGAAGAAGAGTGTAATAGTGTAATTTTAAAGTTAATGCATTTCCGGTATATTACGTATTTTCTTATGACGCGGCCACCACGACAGAAATTTCTAGTTAGCGAATTAGAAATGAATGATCGTAACTTTGTCAATTGGACCAACTTCTGTAGAGGGGTAAATAATACATTGTGTCTGTTATTTACGTTGCACTTACTAACAAGCAATAATATGTTGGTTTAACAAACCATTTCTAGTTACTTCAGCAATGGCTTCTACGCGAGCAAAAGCCAATTGACGGACAGGGTAAAATTATTGAGTTGGATGAGGCCAAAATAGGGAAGAGGACAATATCGGATGTATAATTAGAGGACAATGGGCTTTTTGCAGGATTGAACGCGAAGCCAAAAACAATTTTATCCTTCCCGTTCCCGATCGCTCAAGCGAAACCCTCTGTCTATTATTAAAAAGCATATCACTCCAGGTAGTATTATTTATACGGATAAATGGCGTACATACGACATTTTAGAAAATTGCCAGGACTATATACACAAAACCATGAACCATGGACCGTGACATACCATACAAATCTCGTTGATCCTGAAAGTGGCGTTCATACGCAAATCATAGGAAATCGCTGTTTTGCATAATTACATATTATTAATTTATAAGTGGTGCAGAATAAAAAAAAAGTAGCTTGTTTTTCATTTATATCGGAAAACCTTAAGTGTTTGGCACTAGGGGAACTCCCCCTATGTGTCTTTATTGTTCGAGAGTTAAAAGTATCTAGAAGTGTGGTGTCGCGTCGATCGGAATTGGGAAAAATCGGATCGCGACTAGGTAAAGGTTGACGACGAATGATTGTAGAGTCAATCTCCGGAGAACATGAATCCGTATTGCTAGATGCAAGACTTGGCTTGCTATTGGAAGTTCGGTGTTTGAAACAGTTCTAATCTTATTACAATCGCCTTAGGAAGTTGTCTATGATTGATTTTAGGGTGTGTTTTGAAAGGTGTTGGAAGTGGTGGAAAATTAGGAAGAGTAGGAGTAGAGGTACATTTGGTTAGAGGCGGCTACGGCTATAAAACTATAAGTTTCGGTACTCTAACGGTTCGCAGTTCAGCATGTGCTCGTCAGCTGAGGTTTATTCGGAGTTTCAACTACGCTAAACTATGGTCGTTTTTTATGACGGCTATGGTCATTATGCCGCGGGTGGCTAGTCTAATTGACCTTCACGGTCGTACAGATGAATGCCGGAACAAGAAGAAAAGTAATATGTAAGAAGCGTATGTATTGAAATAATAACGATCGGTTTGAACAGTGATTAAACAACGATCTATTGGCTTTTTATCATCCGAAAATTGCACACGATCATTGAAGGGTCGACCAAAAATATGAACGGGCTAATCGAAGTTATATCAGGCTCGCTCGACACGGTAGGGTTCCGGGCTAATTGAAGTAGCGTGGTGCACGGGACGGGACGGCACGCAACGCAACGCAACGCTGCGCTGCTCGCTGTTTCTTGCCCGCTTCTAGCCGCTAGCTGCTTGGTGGTCGATGGATGGTGTACGCCTCTGGCAAAACTTTCCCCACGGGGACGTTTAATACGAGAATGTTCGAAGGCAATTAGATGTAATTGGGAATCGGTAAATGCACCACGCGACGTCCTTATTTCCGAAAGAGCAGCTTATTTATTCACGGTGCTTGCACCAGAAGAAAGGCTGAAACACCGACCTGCACGAGACGCACGAAGTCGTACACAGGGAATCTTAATTTAATCAACAGGCCCTCAAATTCGATGATTGCAATATTTCAGCGATTAAATCGTCCGCTAACTATTTTACAGCATCTGAAGTTTTATAAAAAAATTCACGCTTTAGGGACCGATCTACTAATCGACATACATTTACATACGTCAACCCGAAATATTTTAATTAGTATATTTTACTAATATTTTTTAACTATTATAATTACAGTAAGTACTCTCTCCGAATAGTTCGGTACACACGCGGCTGTAGAGAAATATTTTTCCACGAAATGAAGTTCCCCTACCAACTGCTCTCGATACGTGGAGTACTAAACAAACACCAAAGTTGCCTTCTTAGTCACTAGTTGTCTCTCCCAACAGTTCGCGAGGCTTCCTCGTGGATAGACGTGGTCATTTGCATTGATCGTTTGATATTTCTTTGTGAAAATGTAAAACAGAAAATGATGGCATCAATTTTGTATCAGCATCTTACTGTACTTTAAATCTGTAACTATACTATACTGTAGTATAAGATGTGTACAGTCTGTTACAGTAATGATAGGACACTTTTAAGGTAGAACAATTAGTTGACTACATCACGTAAAGAAAAAATTTTGAAGAAATTGTAATTAGTCGGAATTGCAGAGAAAATACTAAAAGTTGTTCTTTACAATTTTTTAAATGTGGACCTATATTGAAAATTTAAAATATACGTTTTGTAAATTCATATAAATTATATACAGGGTGTTCCCGTTAACACTTATTAAACCCACTTTATTAAAATCGGTTGTTCTGTTGCTAAAGAATTTCTCGTACATAAACACTTAAATCGTTTAAGTAACCATAAGAAAAGAATTGATTAACGATGAAGAAATCCTATTTAGACCTAAATAGAAAAACAGGAAATTAGTTCTATGATGTAAAAGTGATAAAACGGTCCAATGCGCGGCTTACAACTTCGAAAATAAAAATTGATTTGCATGTACAGCCTACTTACTATATTATGCAGACCTGAACACGTATGTTGAATAGATTCGGGACGAACGGAATGAGAATGTAAAGTTACATTCTTTAACTTTTTCAGTTAATTTCTTTTATTATTACATTGACCATTTTAACTGTTAGTGGATACATCGTTGATATCTTCGACTCTGTAATAAGTCTACAAAGTGCAAGTAATTCTAATATATAAAATCGTGCATGTAAATTCTATGCATATGCATTGATTGTAGGAAATACAAATATGGAAAGGAATACTAGGGACTAAAATAAACGAAACTTTTATATTCGAATTCTATGTAATAGTATCCACACGAGGACCGTGAAATGGTGGTGAAAAATAATTGTTACTATTTATATTTACATCTCTCGTTTCAATCGTGATTCCATAAATAATCAAATCTAGATAATACTTGTCTAGGAGATCTACTGGGTAATCATGGTTGCATTGCAAACTGCAATGCTGGACGGAAATAACCGGGATGATCTTTGTTATCATCTAACATGTTTGCAATCGACGATGTTAGGTGGTGGTAACACTTACAGGGGTCGATATACGAACCACTGGCAATTTATTCGACATTTTCTATGACTGCATACTCTTGTTCCTAGTTGGCGTGCTCACAGCTGCATCGACACAGAAAAAACAAAATCAATTATCGTTGCTTTGAGCATTGTTAAATCTGTGACTCACTTACTTGTCACACTAAAATGATTAGAACCATGTG
The DNA here is from genome assembly GCA_028454255.1 of Halictus ligatus. Lineage (NCBI taxonomy): Eukaryota > Metazoa > Arthropoda > Insecta > Hymenoptera > Halictidae > Halictus > Halictus ligatus. The sequence continues at coordinate 11,190,457 of CM052131.1, forward strand.
GTTCTCAATTTCAACTATTGTTAAAACCAAAATCTTCTAGAAACTGTAGAACTATTTATTTGTTTTTCTTTTCGCTTATAAATCTTTCGCTTTAAACATTATACATGTACATACATGTATAATGAAATGAATAGAAAATCTATGGCGTATTAAACAGTCCAGCGAGTTTAGATAAACAAAAGCTCGTTTGTCAAGCACGTAGTACGGCGATCCGAACGATGCTTTGTTTAACTGATCTAAACATGTTCGATCCCGATGGTCATCGCGTGCATTTGTTTGAAATATAATTTATTATAAAATATCGAATACGTCTTACAAAACAAAAATGCTATGGCATATCATTGTGTGTTATTAACTTTTCAGTGTCATCCTTTAAATAGTCGATCCACAGTGTCCAATTATTTACGATTTATAGAGTGGTGAGAAATTATACGTCACGACTACCTGAAAATACTGGGTGTAGATTTGTGGGAAAAAGTTACTGCAAAATTGACCTAGACTTTGAATTGAGTAGAACCACACAGGTCAAACGTTCTCTTGGAAAACAATATTAAAGATTCAACAATTCCAAAAATTGATTACATTTACACATCTTTTGTTTTTCAAATAATTCTCTGCTATACATATTATTTAAGCAAATATCTGTTCCTGTGGAACGTTTATAGAATGAAACGTTATCCTGAAGATACTTTAGGATCTGTATATAAAAACAGACCTCGACAACAAATTTTTTAGAACGGTTTCTTTAAAAAGATTCTATCAGAGAAATAAAAACAAGATTGGAATCAATTTAAATGAAAAATAATTTAATATTTTTAGAGTATCACCCATCCAAAAACATTCGGTATTTGTTGCAATAATCGAGAACTTTTTTAGTATCGATGGATAAACCGAAAAATGTTTATTTCTATATTTTATAATTTCTGTTGAAGCAAAACCTTTAACATTCAAGAATTCCTCTTTATCTCTTACAACATTTTTGGGACACCCTGTATAATAATATCACATATTATTTACATATCCATGTTCATTATGAATGAGTGGGTCTTATGACAAAGACTCAAAATAAAGTGGAATGTGGCATTCGGTTAGAAACAAAATAATATTGTTAGAGACATAAGACTGGATTTATTTAGATTTCGCGCAGTTTTTATAAACAATATGTACTTAAATAAAGAAATTTAGTTTATTTAATTTATTATAATTTTATTGCTTATAAAATAAAAAATTTGGAAGAGGTCATTTAACCGATTTTGGTATGGTTAGTATTAAAACGTTCTATCTAACTGTCCAGTAGTCGGATCAAGTCATTAGCTGTTTCAGTTAAGTCCAATAAAGTTAACGTTGACTTCAAAAGATACAGGTTCAAAAACATGTAGAAAAATCGGTGCGTACGGATTAGAATGAATCGAACCATGACGGTCATGAAATCATCAAAGCCTACTATAACACCGTACCTACCATACTAACTTCGTTGCGGACGTAATAGCGTTACGATGATATCGTGAACTGTACGCTGTTTTGAATGAAATATTCATAAAATAGATTAATAAAATAGATTGACAACAGATTTTTAAGGAATTTACATCAAGTTAATGAAACTGCTAGTCAGGAAATTATGTCTACTCACAACGACAAAGCGACATAATAGAAAGTCTGATGGGTTTTTAATAATTTATGTGACATAACATTTCACTTCTGTTCGCATTATAATTTACTCAACAACCAATAATGTTTTTTAATTCAGTATATGAATTCAGTACATGAATTCAGTATCAGAATCAGTATCACTATCAGAAGACTGAGAATAAAAATTAGGACTAATATTCTTAGTTTATTGTTTAATTTAATCTAGTTTTTTAATAATAAATGTTGCGTTCTATATTTATTTTCTTGGGCTACAATTATTATGGGACAGAGGGAGTATGTGTTAACCCCTCAAGGTCACTTGGGGCTACTAACGAGTATTTTAAAGTATTCCTTCACCGAACATCTACAAGACTTTCCTCAGCGGCGTAATTCGCTCGGAAACAGGGACGCCCGACTACAAATTAGCACAGGAAATTTCGAGAGGGTGGAATTATCACTCAAAGGGAAAACAATTCATTGCTCTGATGCCCAAGATCGCCCTTTAAAACACGAATTATGAGAACATTTTTTTGGACATAGAAACCGACGGAGACCTCAAAGAAATATAAATGACTCTGAATGACCTTGGAGGTCTAAATTATCGAGATTATTCTTGTAGTTTCAAAATAGGCTACAGTTGATAAGCGAACATTCGAGTACCTTCGGATAAAATATTAAGATTCCGAATGATATTCTGACGACGAGAAACATATAATTTAGAATTAGTATGTAAAATACTCACCTTGAAGCCAGTAAGGAACGACACGTGATCAGGGGGGATCCTGGACGAGGACGCCTGGTTAGTGGCTCCGTAGCTCAATTGATGCTGATAGTTGGAAAGGATCTTTTTGTGAGCAGTGGCCTGAGCTCTATAAGCCGACACTGATAACTTCATTTCTTTGTGTTCCCGATAAAGGGTCCGATTCTCCCGATGCTCCTGCCGGGGCACATTCTCGTTCCTTCGTGGTAATCTTAAGCCTTCTTAAAGATCATCACGCGGTCGAATTACCACGATGAAAATCTCTCGAAAAGAGATAAAAGAAGAGCCGGAAATACCACAAATTGCATTCGCTAAGTTATCTCTCCTTTTTGCACCACGCTTCCAGCTTTCGACTCTAATCAATCTCTCTTCTTCCTCTGTCCGCACTATATTTATTTTCGCCTCCCACAGATGCCCTCTCAGCACGTTCCATAATTTTTATTCCTCTCGCAACTCCCAGTTTCGTTCCTGTTGCAATAATTTTCGCTTTACTTGTTCCTAGCCCAGAGTAAGCAGTTAACAAACCGATTTGTTCCCCGTTTTAAATTGTATTATCGCTCTCTGTCACGGTTTGAACTAACTCTTGTGGTCAGTTTCCGCGCATGTCAGACATTCTTCTCAAAACACGGTAGAATGTTTGAACGCTAAATGTATCTTGTTCCTTTGCAAATCTTTCTCCCTTCCTTCAAAACTCCCCATGCTCGATGATCATAGCTCTCGTACACGATGATGCTTCGGTGATGTTTCGATGACAGGAAAGGAAAAGATCTTTCTTATTCGTACATAATTTGTTTTTCTGCTTCGCCTTGTTCTGCCATACGTTTTGTTCCCGAATTTGTACAACCCTTGGACGTGTTTCTGGGCTTACGCAAAATTGTTTCAAACCGGCTTTAAATATTTGAGCTATTAAACTCTCGGGGAAATTGAACTTGTAACCGTATTGCCGAAGTAACGGAGACACTCTCGATAAACATCGAAAAATAATCGTGATACCAATTCTTCTTACGCTGATAAGGTTTCATTCGAACAACCGTAAACACGCTGTTCCGCGAGCGTGAAATATACACAACGGAATCTTCTTTACGATTCGAATCTCTGAAAATTGATTGCAGCACAACGTAACAATAATCTCTTATCGTCAACAAGTAATCAATTTGTTTTCTAAACTCTTCCATATGTTAACTTGCAATCGTTTATATACATATATACATATACGTATATGTATATATGTATATATATTTATAATATAATAATATCATAGGTTAAAGGCAGACATACAAATTTCTCCAGCACGGCTGATCATCTTGCCTCTTCCTCGTCATCTGTTTACGTAGAACCCCATTTTCAAGAAGGGACTAGGTACCCTCGGTATCTTTCTAACGAAATTGAAATTCTGTTATTTCAGTCAGAATGAACAACTGTAATTGCTGAATTACTTGTTTCCTTAACATCTCTGTCTGCCAGCGTCTTTTTATTCCGAGACCTGTGAAACCGCAAGGCCACGTGCCATCGCTCATTAAAAGTCGTCCGCGTAGTACATCGTGAAAGAGAAGCTTCTTCTTAACCGTGAAACCCAGACAAGGATATCTCCCTGACTCATTTAGATGACTTCTACGTACTTCGTTGCTTCTTTCTCCTGTCTCGCTCCTTGTGCCCAACTCTACGCCGACCGACAAGATATTAAAATGTGAAATGACTGAAGCGTAATGTTCACTGTTTCCTCGCATAACCATTGGATAGTTAGAGATGAATCTTCGTTTTGGTACGTTCCAATGCTTCCCCGGTTCCCCTACTGTTTTGTCTTATCGTTAACGTCTCCATCGAAATCCGCCATGGATCCGATGCTTTCGACACACTCACTGGTAGATCAGTCACTGGTCTCACTCATATATCTGTCATAGACTATTTTCAAGAACATTGATAAAATATTCGATTTCGTCTGTTAAGTACCAGCCACAATGTAATGAAACCACTATCGTTCAATCCTCGATCGACTTTCGAATTTTTCAACATTTAACATCAGAAGTTCGACACTTTAACTGTTACCGGTGACCACAACACAAACAATACAAATTCACTGTCACGGGGCTGGACAACCGGTTTTTGTGCTCCTCAGAGAACGAAATGTACAGAACGCACCAATATAAACCGATCACACTTGTTTCGGTGAAATGTCACGCGGGGACATCGATCAATTGGTTCTTGAGATCCGATAAATCAGCTCCTGAAAGTTTGGCGAATGAGGGGGAGAGATTGCAAAAGTGAACGAGTCTCGTGTTTCATCCCCATACTTGTGACCGTGCCAAACCCAAATATCGAAGTTAAGTTCCCGATCGATGCTTTAACCTTCGACATTGCTACCTATTCGAATCTCTCGTGTAATCAACGAATTAACGACGAGTTACCTACTTCTCATATCCGGCAGACAGATGGACAGACGGATAGATAGATAGATAGACAGGCATACAGACAGACAGACAGAGAGACAGACAGACAGCAATTTTACTGAGGGAGTTTGATCACAGAAGCATGTGGTCGGTCAAAGCACTGACGAATTACCGCTGTTCTCTAGGCTTGCGGAATTAGCTTCCCCCCTCGGCGCATCGAAACCGGTAGCCTCAAGTTTACGCGTGCGTCATCACACCAGCCCCCCCGAATCCCGACTAATCACCATTTTTCCATTCGATCAAAGTCACCCCTCGATATGCGAAAAGGTAAACGTAGCAAAAGCACAAGTGCTAGAACTCGATGGAAACGTTAGTAGACCATCGAGTGGCGTCCGTAGCTCGGGCATAACTGGATTACCGCTACCAACGACACCGTGCATCGGATCATCGACTAACCACCACGAGGTCCGGAGTGTCCGGTCTATATTCACCCTTCGCTATAACAGGATTAAATATTATCATAAACTGCGCGCACAACCAACCACGCAGAGCAAACGTGCCACCTACGCGAATTCCACTCCTTGTGATTTTCTCTCGCGGATTTGTTGCTACACCGTAGCTCGATCCCGATCATTACCCGACGTTTAAATTTCCCACGATTTGCGAAACCTAATTACCTTGACGCGCTCGCAACGATCGAACACCTTAGATTTTCAGTAAAGAAATGGAATTCAAGTAGAACATACAATTCGAAGGCGGCCACACTATCCGATCGAATCTAGATGGTTTTTACTGTTGAGTAATTCATACTATGGCAAACTTGTCCAAGTGCTACCTTCTCTCCGCTTTCAGTCACCTTGATATATGTTGTCAATGCGGATTATGTCTGGGTTAGGGTTAGGGTTAGATCTCCAAATCTAACCCAAACCTAATCTAAAACAGTTTGTGTTATACTCGGGTTACGATATTTCTGCCGCATGACGCGGTGTCCACTATCAAGAACACTTATGGATTTAGATGTAAAGTTTTTTTGAATATCTCGAAAACTATAGCCGACCGCCAAAAACTTGAAAGGGACATATTGTTGTTCAGAACGATGACCTAGACAACACATCTAAAGCTCATTGAAACGGGATAGGAGAGAGCGCACATCGACAGGTTTTTTACAAGTGAAGTTTTTTGTAAATATCTCTTAAACTAAAGCCGACCGACAAAAGCTTTGAAAGGAAATGTGGTTCGAAATGATGACCTTGACAACATTTATAAAGCTCATTGAAATCGGAGAGGACAAGTTTACCCATTTTATTATAAGTTAATCTGTGATCACTATTATCACAGCATCATTGCCGTAAGTAACGATGATGAATTAGTATTCTGGACGAATTAGTACACATATATGTATTTATACATAAGCAATAACGAAAAGATAATTGAAAATTCGCGTCATTGTATACATGCATTTTTGTTGAAATTTGTTGGAAAATACGTTTCATCTCGCTATAGAATGTACGATAACGAAAGTGCTAATCTATTTGTTGAAGTAAAATTTTCTTCTCCATTACACCTTTTGTTGCCATATCTAGACGCTCATTACTTTAACTAAAGTTCCTACAAAATATAGTTATTTTTAAGAGAAGTACAGTAAGGTTGGATGGCTACTAACACAAAATCGTCAATTTAAACTCAACGTCCATGTTGCATGTAAACTAGTATTTTCTCCGTCACCTTTTGATTTGTAACTTACGTATTTTGATTACGTATTATTATATGAAAAACTGATATAGGCAAAACTTGCATAGTATAGAGAGGAAAACATTGTTTACATGTGTGAAGGCGTTTCGGAGATTTCAAGATCAACTTAATCTCTTTAAATGGGAAGACCTACCTTTTGTGTCATAAATCGATAAAGTATCAAATTCTGCGTAAAAATATATTGACCTCCAAATGTCCTGAACCTAATAGTTAAGGCTATATTATCTAGAAGGTGCTAGTATGTGCTCGAACTAATGTCGCTCAACTAGAATATGGCGAGTACATATGGAAAATTATTTCGATAACATTTTGTTAAGTGTAGGACATATGAAGATACACTTTTACACGTACTTCGATACTCTATCGATTCATGATACAAAAAGTAGGTCTTTATATTTAAAGAAGTCAAGGTGACCTTGAAATCTCTGAAACGCCTTCGTGCACATAAGAAATGTTTACATCACAATATGCCCCCTCTGTACCATGCAACTTTTGTATATATCATTTTTTCATATCATTACAAGTAACGGAAATATGCAAGGTTGACGATGTTATTGCCCTATCCTATATAGGAAAGTCACATGTTCTCACTTTCGAGATCTATCTTGAGAAGAAACAGTTTCGTATGCTACATTTTGTTTGAACTACAATAGATTTTAACAAATTTGATGAGAACAGCCACGCAATACATTCGCGCGATGAAGATTATATATAGTTAAACGAAACGAAGCGAAACGGAACGGAACGGAGGTCCTCATAAGAAATGTCCTTCGAAATAAATCAACTAATTATAAATTCATCAATTTCTGCAATTTTATAATGAAATCCTGACGTCTGTGACGCTCACAATTATTTGCGAACCCAGTACATTCGTTCCTGTTGACAATGTCGCTGCCTCTGTTTAACGAGCACACACTGTAATGCACAAGTACACGTCATGCACGTAAACCGGGGAGAAACAACAGTGAGAACAGCATAACCCGTTCGTCAACTGCGTCGCCCATTAAACGTTGGCTACATTGCTATCTCTCTCACCACTTTCAACTCGTTTGCAGACTTTCCGTGACGCCTTGCCCAAACAAGAGCACGGTGCAATTCGGTTTATCGATCATTTCAAATTGGTCATTATAAGAGACAGAAAAGAACGTTAGTCAAGACTTTTTACCAGAATCAGCAGCAGTTATCGAACTATACGAGTATGTGCTTAAACTATTAACCGCTAACTCTACATTTATAAATAGAATCCATAAAATGAAGCTCTGCATAATAAAACTCCCTGAAAACAAATGGAAACGGTATCTGTACGTATCACGATTTGCCATTGGATATACTTGATATGGAAAAAGTTGTTTAATCTTATAACCGTTCCCGATACAGTAAATCCTATGAAAAACTTTAAAACTCGCCATATAAAACACATTTCAGCTTTAATTCAGTATGAATATACGTAATATTTTCGAATTCCATACGCAAAAATTCAATGCATTATTTATTCAACGTAAACTACTTAGTTTATTGAATCAAACGAATTCGTTCAACATCAACACTCACGTTCTAATATAAATCTAATTTTTAAGTAAAACTTTTTAATTAATTTAAATTCGACATAACAATTCTCATTCACAATCGTTATATTTGGATTTTATAACAAGAATTTCTCGAACATTTTAAGGTATCCCTTCATAACCACATAACGTTTTCACAGCACATTCAAAAAGGTTTCTACGTTATTACAGAAAATTAAAAGAAACCAAACTTTCCAAACTTTGTTTTTAAACTTTTCGTTTCAACATATGAGTAAAGAAAAATACATTTTTATGCACGATGTAAAACAAATAAACATCTACTGCATTCACAAGAAATGGAAAATATCTTTTCGCAGAGGACTATGATGTAGGTGCTTCATAACTCATATTAGCAATATCATCTATACAAAAATATTTATGTTTATATAGTAACGCGTTCACATCAAAACGATTTATTCAGCTATTTCTCTACATCCAAAGTTCCAAATATATCCAACGCAATTATACACTACATAAACTGTATGTTTTCCGCTTATACTCGTTCTAAAACCAAGTGAACTTGGAGAGAGTTAAATTTTTCTACTATATCGATAGCAAGGGCAGCAGCAATTGCAAATCAGTAGCAACATATTACGCATTAGTTTACACAAAGATTGCTTTTCACGTCAGTTCCTATTTTATAATTGGGTTGAAATTCTTTTATAAATGTTCCTTGAAATCTTTTTTTTTATTCAATTCTTTGAAATCTGTCGTTTCTATATGGCAAGATATAATTACTTGATTTTCAAATATTAAAATACAGAGAAACGAGAATCATTGAGATAAAAATTGAAATTAAAGTTACCAATAATTACGAAAAAAAAGGAAGAATTATTATTTCAGACTGAACATAATATAAATGTCAATTAAATTTCACATACTGTTAACTCATTTTAATTCTTATAAAAAAATTATAACTCTCTCTGTCTCGTTTGTGAAAAGAAGCGAATGGAGCACAGTTAAATAAAAGCTAAACAGAATGAATACATTATTATAGAAACCATTAAAAATCGTAAAATTAGAAATTTCAAGCAAATTCTAATCTTGATAAAGAGTAAACCAAATGAACAATAATTTTACGTTTGAACTATATTACAAATTTGATAATAATATTTAAGAATCAATTTCCGACGAAGTAAAGTATTTAACAAATAACAAAATAACAATTTTTTTTAAACAATAAATTTGTTATGACAATTCAATACACAAGATAAATGATGAAGTAGGAATGAACCTCGAACAAAATTTTGACATCACAGCAAAAGGATAAAATTAAGTACCTCGAATATTAATTGCCGATCAATGAGAAAAAGTCCTATTGTCAGGAGGTCAGCGACTAAAGCAATCCTTGCCTCATAATTCCCGTTCTTCTTTTTATTTATGATTTTCACTAATATCTTTTCTGGTGTCCCTTTTTTCGGTAACACAATTGTCACGGAAATCACGGAATGCCCAAGATAAACTATGCAAGTTGCTTAAATCGAAAATATCTGTAAAATATCAAGTATTCTGTTTAAGATGATAAGCGTATTATCCTTATCTACATATATTTCTTCTCGCAGAACGAGGAATTGCGAACACTGTATTTCTAGACGCTTGTCATAAATGAATTACGTGATGCTAAATCGAGGTCGACAGCGATTGTGCTAGGTCAGAATTATTTAGGCAATTGCGATTGCACGACGAAGGATTTATGACAACTTTCTGCCGCAGAAATGCACAATGAAATAATACACCATTGCGTTGCTCGGTTCCTGCTAAAACAATTGGCCAGATTGAAAGAAGAAAAACGAACCATCGTCGAACTAAACCGAATACGAATTTCGATAAAGTTGCTTCGTCGCGTCGACTCGCATCTTTCCTATTTTTATCTTCCGCCTAAATTCAACCACACCAAAATTCGTTTCCGTCCATGACCTTCGATTGTAATTTCAATGCTCTTCCAGTAATAGGTCGCAAACACACCTTTTACCCCCTGTCCGATCGAAGTGTAAGTGTAACGTTTGACTTACTACGACAACTCAACAGCTACTACGAGAAACGAAAAGATTAAAGCGAAGCACGTCCCGCACGATATCGATCTACAATCACCGCTTGACCAAGCGAACAGTTAGCAAATCAGAATGCCGAATCACTGGCACGATGCGGCGGGCCTCCAAGCCAATAATTCTTTGATATTCCGGCGTGTGGAATATCTTGTTTGTGGCGAACTCGATACCGTTCACAGGCACAAAACACCTTATCCATAGTTCCTCTATGGGGAGGATCACTGAGCCATTGGATCCCAACGATCAAACTTGTCACGGCGATCTCCAGTTAATCGAGGGATTCAGGGGCGGAGGGTGTAGGGTGTAGGATGGATCGGAGATAGCGGAGAATGGGGTTTGGGGGGGGTTCAACAGTGGCTTACGCGTTGTCAGCCTCTGGTATACTATCACGACTTCCGCGGTACCTAACCGACGAACAACACAGAAACCGTGAACCGTGCATGGTGTGATCGGGAGTCTACGAACGAACGAACGAATCGCGATCACCTGTTCACGATGAACCGATGAATCTGTCACGTTAATATTTTCGTAACGCATAAACCCTCGAGGACACTGGCCGCGGACCGGTGTTGTTTCCCCTCGCACGTGTTACTCGACCCCACGAATGTCACTAGGAGACCAGAAGCAACCCCCGCCTGCCGCAGAGAACGGAGGGTGTGAGACAGGATGCCGGAACGTCTGACGATGGAAGGGATGGATCAGGGAAGCTGGTAGGGAGGACCGATGTAGTGGGAGCGCAAGAAAGAGGGGCGAAAAAGGGATGAGGGAGAAGCGCAGAAGGATGATCGCAGATTTTGCGCGTGTATTCCCCTCGCGAAATCCTCCCTACTTTTGTTCTCCCCTCCCCCGGTCTCTATCCACACCCACGGATTAAAAACCGAAATCCTTCCCCTATCTCCGCGCCGGTGTACCCCGTTTGCGTGGCATTCGTGTGCTCGTCGAGGGGATGCTGCGCAGTCTCTGGACCATACACATGCAAGACCGAACGGACTTCCTGCGATATAGGTTACTGTCGCTTCCTGCCGCGCCGCTCCGCGGCGAACCGCGCCGTGCCGCGCCGTGCCACGCCGCGCGCGCCGTAGCAAGGCATAGAGGCGTTACGCGCCCCGAAATGCAATTTCTCCCGCGTAGAGGGGGAATCGATGTCGAACGATCAAATATTTTCGGGTCAAAGTTTCTTACAAGTTACAAAATGTTTCGCAAGACGTGCATGCACTCACCGACGAAATCATAGCGCACGCGTGCTGCCTTTAATTTCTCGAAGTTAGCATACAATTTCCGAATGAAACAGTTAGTATTGTAATTGTTACGATGTGGAAAGAAGCCACCTGCTAATACAAATAAAATTCGCTTCGTTGGTTTTCGAAACAAACAGGAGAAACACAGAAATCCTAGGGGCGAAATGATAACACATTTACAAAGTTTATTCATATATTTTCACAATAAAGAAAGTTGTATACGAGGTAATTATCAAGCATCCGATTTGATAAGGATTTATACAGTGTTTTAACTGTATTCTGTGACAATTGGTTCCATTCTACTATTATTGTTTGTTTTAATTGTTGAATATTATCATGCTGCTTTTCAATCGTAAATATAGTTCTCGAGAGAGTTCTCCCCAACAATTTTCGTAATATTTATATCCGGGAAGTATTATGACTATGGACATACTCATAGTTAGAAGATTGCCTTTAATAATTTTTTATGCATAATAATATACATATATGCGTAGGGTGAGTCACCCAACGTTTGCACCTCAAATACCTTCGTCGTTTTTAAAGATACGCCAAATGTCTTAAGGACAAGGTGAATGTTTCAATAAAAATAATTGTTTTTGTTATTCTTTTTTCTAGAAATATCAAGATCACCTCCATTTTTTAAACCGGACCAACCCCTTTTTGTAGAAACTTACGATGATAGTCCGATAGAATTCAGTGACTATAATTGCTCAAGGTCATTCAAGGTCTATGTAGCTTCTATATCTTGCAATTACCACAGATAATTTTGTCTAACAATGAAACTTGTGACACGTATTTTTGATATAATTGTCCATTTTCATGTTTAATTGAAAACTTGGAGATGGTAAATTTATTCTATAAAATATATTGATAATACTAAGCATTTAACTTGTTAGCTTTCATAAACTCTTCATTTATTTTTTAATGCAACAAATAGCTCTTTCACTTACTTAGTTGTGTCATGGTATCCATAATTATATAAACTCTATTGTATTTACATTTTTCATTAATTGTAATATAATTTTTATTATCTCAATTTGACACCACTGAAGGACGGATAAATGTTAATAACTCCCATATATTACGATCGAAAAGTTGTTTCATAGAACAATATGTAGATATGTATCTTATTGTGGCAGTATGTGTATGTTGTCTTAGAACAATTTTTTGTACATTTGTTGCCACTTTATGGCAAATCCGAGTTATACGGAAGTCCACTGCAATATAAACTTTATATATTGTTTATAGTTCAATAGACTAAATTAGAGAAGCTCGATTTTGTAATTAGATGGATAATATAAAATCGGCAAATAATACAATTTCTCTGATTCATCTGGAATTGCTCTGTGTAATTTATCATTAGCATCTTCTATAATATACAAATTCAACTATGTCGAATCTATAGTTTATATATTTTCCAACATTCTTGCTGTATAGACAGCTGCAGTATTATTATCATGGTGCAATATGAAGTTTGAATGATCTTCAACTAGGTATTCTATTATATTAGCTGGAATAAATTAATTCTAACTTTGTTCTCTAATTAACTTCAAATATGTTTGTCCATGACAAACTTAATCTCCTCCAAACTGGCGACATCATAAAATTCTTTCATTTTTTTGAAGACCCTGAAAGTAGTACTTCCAATTTACAACCTTTTTTCTTGTCCATAAGGAGTAATTTCGGCCATTTCTTGACCCGAAGTTGGTTTTCAACAAAATCCCTCATGTACACAAGTTAAAGGTAGCTTATTAACTAACAACTGAAACACGCCTTTTGCAGTCCTTACCGACACTCTACTGCATTTTACTCATCTGGAGAACTAAAGATACACTTGTACAAACCGCTCTTTCAAAATAACATAGTTGAAAATAACATTTAACAAAATGAAAAATAACATAGTTTTAAATTTGCAGATTGTTTTAAACTGTTCGTTTCTGCCCTTAATTTCAGAATGTTGGTTTTACCATTTCCATTTAATCGTTTTCTTTGAAACAACCTTCAGAACTTCCTGCAAACCAAACTTGGATCCGCATTGAAAACAAAACAGTTTGCAACGCACATAAATTTATAACAAATTAAATTTTCAAAATAAAAAAAATCAAATCAAATTCATCAAATCATTTTTGTCAAATGAAATTCACGAAATTATATTTTTCAAATCAAATTTTCTCTAATTCTAAAATAATGAGATTTTACCAGTAAGAGATTGTTTAAAGAAATAAAAAATTACTTTAACAATTCCAATCATATAATTTAAACAAGTAATAGTGTTTTCTAGAAAGTTTAATAATTAAATGACGTGGTTATTTATTCTAGAAAAGAAGGAAGGGCATGTATACTTTATAAAAACGATCTCTAAACTTTAAAAGTCTAGAGGGTGATCACTTATCCACAGAAACCTGGATCGATATCTAAATCACCATTTCCTTCAGTGCAGCTATGTGACTATGTAGTAATAAATGAACGGTCTCGTAACCTCCCTGATTCTTAATATCCTCTCCAGCGATCTCTTGATCCTTCGTGTCATCAATCACTTTGTGCGATCTGCCCGCAATTTATCACTGATACTTACGAAACACTTCTTTGCTCTAAACATACGGACCAATTTTAATATCTTACTTATTTTAATCCTTCAAAAACATATCACTACGATAAAAGACATAAGTGTCATTACTTCTGATTCATGCTTCTATTTTAACATGTTCTACGTTATAGTTATTTATTTTGTAATTCTGGGAAACTTATAGTTTAACAATAGCAATTGATGTAATTATGCATTGTTACACAATATGAAATTTCTGTAGCATTTTATTCTTAAAGGTTTTAACAACGAAAGACTAATTCGCAATTTTCTCTGCTTTTATAATTCTTGTAAACAAAAAAATGAACTATTTTTATCGTTAGCTAATCTAAAACAAATGATATTCTCCTACTGCTTTAATATTTAAAATGAAGACAAAAATTAGAAGCCGTAAAATTACTAAAAAATTCTCAGATCCGACCGTGTAGTGACACGCAATTCCGATCAGCAAGAGCGCGGACAGTAATGTACCATACGAGTAATAGAATTACTTAATAGACTTTTGATTGTTGATAACTTTGAAAAGATATTGTCTTATATTTCCCTCAATTTTCTTTATCGATGTTACCTCTTTTTAGTTTTCAGAATCATCTCCACTACGTTTCCTACATTTAGGATTCGAACACCCTGGATACATAATGTTACAGTCTAGATCTAACTAATAACAACATTTTTAATTTTATTTACACATATATTTCAATCATATAGTCGATACATACATTCTTTTTATGCTCAGTCTTCATTTTCCGGGTATATATATATATATATATACGATATTGCGGTATATGTCTGACTAACGCTTTGTATTTCTACTTACAATGAATACCGACGTTGCAACGCGTAGGTATATCATTACCAACGGAGGCGAAATAAAAATTATCTTTTGAGCTTATTTGTCACATGAGACTTGTAACACAGACGAGATATAGGAATACACCTGACACAGGGGCTGGCATTCTTTCTAAATATCTAGTCGGTGCCCTTACTCATTTTTAGCATGGAACAGAATCACAGACGAGGTATAGAAGCACAGACGAGGTATAGAAGCACAAACGAGGTATAGAAGCACAGACGAGGTATAAGAATAGACCAACCACCATATGGGGTTTCGTGTCTCACGATCTGTAATACTGACATCGTTAACAACAACTAGTTTTCTTACGTCTATATATCTATAATAAATGATAAATATGCGACTAATGAACCTCGTACACAGGTACGGCCTAACTACCGACTGAAACCAACCAGAGAAATTTCAAGAATTCGACAAGGGCAAGATGCAGAACCCAAATCGAACTTAAAGCTATTGAAATGGACGCAATGACCTATAGGCGCTTCGAGTACTTCGGGTCCTTGGAGGGACCCCCGATCGGAGGAATGACAACTATAAGAACTTCAGAAATAAATTTCGATGAGAAATCAACAAAAAAATTTACGATGTTCATTGAATGAGGTAATCCGTAACCCGAAGTTAATCCGAAACAAAAACTGAGTGTTTCGGTTAATAATTGAAAGGAGCTGCCAAGAGGGTAAAGGTGGTCCAAGGGTGAACAAGGGAGGCATTGAAGGCCCCATGGCCATATCGACATAGTTAGAAAAAGGAATTGTTATAAACCTTGACCAGCTAGATATAATCAATTTACCAGTGAATTGTGTTCGATAAATTAATGCGTGCTAAAATTTATAAATTAATTTATTCGTGGATTAAAAGTTGCTCTGTATCTCGAGTTTTATAATTTATTTTTACTAAATAATTAGATGGCCAGATGGTCAAGGGAGTGCTTGTTGATATCATTACCAAAAGAAATTGTTATAAACATTAAACAGCCAGAAATAACAAATTTATTGATAATTACTATCCCGGCGATCGAGATCTACCGAAATTAATTGGGGTGGGAGAGTTGCGCACCGCGTACCGCGCAACTGAACTCGGCGGCCTCGCTCCGTCAGTCAGTCGAGGTGCGCACTCAGAAGGGAGCGGAAGTGCTGCGGGACTAGAAGGCCAAAGGACCTTGGAGCTGCCCTGGCCCACCCTGACTACCTCGACTCACTCTTGCCTACCTTCCAGTTGACCAGGGATCCTCCAGAGCTTCACTGGACATTACTGGCCGACCTTGATCCACCATAAGCTAGTTTAAGGTGGACTAAGGGTCATTTAAAACCTCCCCTGGTCCACCTTAAGCTAGCTCGGGGTGGACTTCTTGGAAACGGCGAGGTTCTTGGCAGCTTTCTCCGCTCACCTTACTCAACTTTCAGCAGCTCTTTGTAAGTAACAATTCAGATATACACTTTCTGTTTCGGAATTCGTGGTCATTCAACGAACGCCGTCGATTATTATTTCTTTGTTTCTAATTCGAATTTGCGTCGAGACTTTTCAAAAGTTTCGCTCCTTGAAATTATATTATATTTTATTTTTCACATAAAATTGGTATTTCTCCGATCGGTGGTCCTCCAGGGGCTCACTCACGGGTGCGTCCCGTGGGTGAGTACGGGTATTGGCGAACCCGGGGCGCCCCGAGCCGGTAGGTCGTTGCGTCCCAATTTCGTTCAATTTATTTTTGATTGGAATTGTTCATCTTTCCAATCGAAAATTACTTCTCAACTTTCACAAGTTCTTATTCCAAATTTTATATATCTGATTTAAAAATGGCATTCCTCCGAATGGAGGTCCCTCAGGGGCTCGCTGCTGGGGGTGAGTACGGGTATTGGCGAACCCGAGGTGACCCGAAGCGCCATTTCAGTAGTTTGAGGTTCTGACTTCAACTACTCTCGTTGAATAAGGCCGCACTCGTGTGCGGGGTTAGCTAGGCTCTCGTGAGCTGGCGTTAGGTTGGCTCTCGTGAGCTGGTTAGATTCGCACTCTTGTGAGTGCTAGGTAGGCCGTACTCGCGTACGGGGTTTAGAGTTGTATCTCGCCGTTTTCGACTTCTTCTCATTGTCTTCTTATATTTTGTATATCGTGTCTAATTATTGTTAGTCTGTTTCAGCTGAGCATCTGGCCGTCGAACGAAGACATTGTATCAGACAACGTATCGACGAAGACATCGATGTAATTGTAAGCTACAATTAATTTAGTTCTTAAAATTGTAACTCGTCGTTGTAAATGTGTCGAGTAATTATTGCCCTAATTCCACTTTGATCGACTCGATCGTTAACTCCGACACAGCAGAAGGCTGTGTCGGACCTTGCTTGCAAGTTTTTCACCGGCCCAGTTGCGATATTCGGCGTGGATGCACAGAGAATTGATGGTCAGGGAGCAGTACTCGCCAGGTAGAACCCTTCCTTCGTAAAATGTCTGCCTAAGTCATGTCAACGCTGGTGTGGCTCGCGCCGGGAGCAGGGGATCCTTCGTCCATAAGTCTCATCGTCGCCGGGTTGCGCCAGCGTTGCTCGTGGCGGGTAGTTGGGGAAGGTAGTTCTACCGGACGGTGGAGGCGTCCCTGGCCATCGTTCTCTGTGCGGAAACGTCGGGTACCGTACTGGTCGGCAGATAGCTTGCAAGCATTGTACGCGTCGCGTGACCCTTGAACCAGAGCCTTCTGCTCTGGTTCGGTTTTGTTTCTGTCTTTGAAAGAATCAGAGCCTTCTGCCTGATTCGTTTTTGATCCCCGTGGATCGGAGACTTCTTCTCCGATTCACACCTTTTGTCCCGCAATAATTACTCGACATACGCTAAATGGTAAAGTGACCTTTTCCGTCTGTGGAAAAGTGATCTTTTCCATTTAGCGATCTGCGAAATTTAGTTTATAAGACCGTAAATCATCGTTGTAAGAAAGTGAGCCAGAAGGAAGCGTATGAATTCCTTCTGGCTCCCTTTCGGGTCTCGTGTGCAACAACCTCCTCGTGGTGAGACCTGGGCAATCGGTATTATTCTCTATTTGTAAGAACTAGTATCTTACAAATAGAGAATAATATCGAGCTAATAGCTGCACATAATTTGCAATTTGTGATAACATTGTAAAATAGAATTTAAGACTTGCTAATTATAAAAACTTGTACATTTCATGGAATTGTGTCTGTTTTTATTTCCCAATTTCGTTAGATTTATTTTTGATTGAAATTGATCATCTTTCTAATTAAGCATTATTTCTGAACATTCAAAAGTTCCTCTTCTAAAATTTATTTATCTGGTTTAAAATTGGTATTCCTCCGAACGAAGGTCCCTCAGAGGCTCACTCACGGATGGGGCCGTGGGTGAGCATGGGTATTGGCGAACCCAGGGCGACCCGAGCGCCATTTCAGTAGATTGAAGTTCTGCCTTCATCTACTCTTGTCGGTTTCTTGTCGGTTTCTTGTCGGTTAGGCCGCACTCGTGTGCGGGGTTGGCTTGGCTCTCGTGAGCTGGTGTTAGGTTGGCTCTCGTGAGCTGGTTAGATTTCGCACTCTTGTACACGATTGGTAGGCCGTACTTGTGTACGGGGTTTAGAGTTGTATCTCGTCGGTTGTATGCCATCGTTTCGATTTCTTCTCATGGTCTTATTTTATTTTGTATATCGTGTCTAATTATTGTTAGTCTGTTTCAGCTGAAATCCAACAGCTGAGCATCTGGTCATCAAACGAAGACATCGTATCAAACAACGCATCGACAAAGCATCGAAATAATTGTAAGTTAGAATTAGTTGAATTCTTAAGGTCGTCGTTGTAAAAATGTCGAGTAGTTAATGCCCTAACTTCACTTTGCTCGACTCGATTGTTAACTCCGACACAACAGAAGGCTGTGTCGGACCTTGCTTGTAAGTTTTGAACCGGTCCAATTGCGATATTCGGTGTGGATGCACAGAGAATTGATGGTCAGAGAGCAGTACTCGCCAGGTAGAACCCTTCCTTCGTAAACTGTTTGCCTAAGTCATGTCAACGCTGGCGTAGCTCGCGCCGGGAGCAGGAGTTTCATTCCCGATAAGTCTCTTGAGACACATAACGTAGTTCTTCGAAAAATATTTGACACGTGTTTTTTTATCGGCAACCACCCACTTTGAAGGGGTGAAAACAGCCCTCAAAATTAGGGATCGAAACCACATTTTTGAGGTGTCTCTCTGAGATATCATATTTGTTGTTACACGAAAACAGGATGATGATCAGAGGAGTAAGTACATAAGGCAATACAAATAAATATCAAGGTTTTGTATAGTTTGACAATAGTGTATTATTTTCGTTAGTTTCATTAAGTTATTATTCCTTTGTCCATAAATATTTATAATAAAAAAATTATTTGCAAATTAGACAACATTTTTATACCATAAAAGCTGAAGCCTTTAAATCAAAACAGTTAGATATGGCTTTATGAAAATAATTAATCTGTTGAAGCTTAGATACTTAATTGACAGATTTCGATGCAAAAAAGGAAACAATTTGTCGTTATGTATTGATAATCCACAAGATTAGTTTCATGGGCAAATGATATATCATTAACCAAATACTTATTATTGGATATCAGTACACATAATCATACTTATTACCATATTTTCAATAATACGAAATAATAAAATCTATTAATTTTAGATTGTTTTGAAAAATAAAATTCTCCAATTCAAACAGTAAAATATTATTGTTTACGTTAAAATGACTAAAAAATGTGGGAAATACATATAGATACAATTCTCTCTGTTAAGGCTTTCGGATATAATAAATAAAATAAAAATACATACAGAAGATTTTCCATATGCGTTCAAATATTTACTACGATGGTCAGGAACCCTAAATGAAACAAAGATATTTTTATGATGTTGTATCTCATTTGCTTTATACAACAATAAAATCCTAAATGTATAGAAAGGTCGAGCTTGAAACTGTCATATCGAAGTTGAAAGAGTATGTTTGTTAATTTACGTATGATATGAAAAAGTTGCATTCTGTAACTGTATTGATAACTTTACACATAAATAGCGTCAGAGGAAGAAAAATCTCCTGAAGCCACAGAAATTGTCCTTTTACGATGTATAATCTGGGTTAATGTAAACATATTTGGTTAATGTAAAGATTATAAATCAACTCAATTAGCAATATTATCTTGTATACTGTAATGTAAATACATTATACCTTTAAAGCGTTGTTACCATTAGACACATTCGTTCCAGTTCTAATCTATCTTACCATGTCTGCAAATATTTCACCCATATCGGAGGCACCTTATTGTAGTAGTTTTAATGCGCGCCAATAAGAAACTTTATAAATATAAATTTAAGTATTCAATATTTTACCTAATATTAAGTCCTAATATTAAAATTAAATATCCGTCAAAGTGCAAAAGACAAGCCACTATTACAAATCCAAAAAATATTAATCGGTATTTACACAAAATCTGTGTATACACACACGTATGTTCTTTCCTGCCCTGACACATATATAAAGGTATAGTCGAATAAACTTAGTCGTGTATATACCAAAAAAAACAATCGTATGTGAATATTTACATTGTTTATCCGCAGAATGTAATGCTAAAAGTAATATTTAAAACGCTGGATTGGTAACCAACGGATAAATCACATCCAATAAAAGTGTTCTCACATATCAAGAACACAATAAATGAATATTTCCAAATAATTTATGTACTTAGTCTAAAAATTACTTCTATCGTATCTTTTTAAGATACTAAAAGGCATTTTGATCTATAACTTCATTCGCATATATTTTTGTATATCCATGAAAAATGACAGAAGAATAGATAAGATACGAGTTCAGGCACGAGTATTAATGTTTTACAACGATTATTTAAAACCATAACAATTCTCTAAAGATTTTGTTTGCAGTGATAATTGAAAAGTCGGTATTTGCGGTTTTATATACCACCATTTTACTTAGAACACAACGATATAAAAACAAGTACGGATTAGATGGACCATATTGATACAAGTTTCGAGCAATTTATCAATTAATAATAAATGTTTCATAAAAAAAATTATTTGTATACTTTCTCAACCCCTTTGACATTCCAAAACAAATATAAAGATACTTACAATCCAGTTTACTTCTTCGATACCTCAAATGCCGACTATCTCGTAAACAATGCATAATATCAATTATGTACCTAATATGATTTTGACTGCAAATATCTCTACTTCATAAATTCGTAAAAAAATGGGGGTATGAATTTCAAAAAACAATGGTGACCCTCATAATTCACAAAGGTTACGAGTAAAAAAAATATTTTACATGCACATTATAGCAGACTTAAAACCGTGCAAATATTCAGTAACGAGCAAAACTGTGTCTACACTATTTGAAGCAACATAACTTTTTAACAATTAGATCAAATCACTTGAATGTTATTAAGAAGTTAGAAGGATTAGTTTATTATACGAGAAGTAAAAAATTTTTTTAAAAAGTTTGAATTGGTCGGAATCGCAAAAGAAATAGTAAATGTTGGTTTTTTTAGCTTTTTTATCTGAGTCTGTATTGAAAGTTTAAAAAATGTGTTTGATTCGCTTGAATAAATTATATCCATGCTGAAACTTTCATCGATATTGGTTAATTCGTTTACGAGTTATAAACGATTAAAAGTGCGATTTTAAGTCGAAAAACGTGAATAATGGCAATTTTTTCACTTTTAAGCGTTTATCCACTTTTAACTCGTAAACGAATTAGCCAATATCGATGAAATTTTCAACATGGATATAATTTATTCAAGCGAATCAAACACATTTTTTAAATTTTCAATACAAACTCAGATAAAAAAGCTGAAAAAACCAACTTTTACTATTTCTTTTGCGATTCCGACCAATTCAAACTTTCTTCAAAAATTTTTTACACCTCGTCTAATAAATTAATCCTTCTAACTTCTCAATAACATTCAAATAATTTGATCTAATTTTTAAAAAGTTATGTTGCTTCAAATAGTGTAGACTCAGTTTTGCTCGTTACTGTACCTTATTAAACTTTCTCGTAACTTCAACCAGTTACGAAATATTTGCTCGGACATTTATGAACAAACACCTGGTATATGTACATGTAAGTTTATGAAGTAAAAGATGCAGATCAAACTATCTTTTGCCGATTCTTTAAAAAAGGTGACCTAATGTAACCAACAAGAAAACGAGTACTTTCTTAACAAAATTATTTGTCCCTTATCTTAATTGTTGTTTTCCGTGCTTACATAACCCGAAACATTATTTACAGAAATCTTCGTAACAGTCGTTGTTAAATGATAACGATATAAACTTGAAATGAAACTTTGTTCGAACAAATGTAGAAGATCGGAGCATATATGAAAAGCGATTAGAATTATTTAGGTACTAATACTTCACAATAATTTCTACTCAAGTAAAAGAAATAACCTCAGAAAATTTTCATTAATTCAATATTACTTCCTTGTTTATTATTATCATTAATTGGTATCTATGAATAACTAACGTTATTAGGCACCTTATATGTATAACGCATTCTAAAAACAATCTTTTAATATACATATATATAACGTGTTAAAAATGACGTTTTTTCGAATTACTCGATTCGTTTCCTCGAGATCAACGAGGAACTCGGTGCCTCCGATTGAAAATATGAAAACATCAAGAATTATATTATCTCTGTTCAAGAAATCTGTTGTTTTATATTTGCGATTACCGCATAAAATAGATATAACACTTAAACATTTAACTAGATTAACAACGCTTTATTCGCAGCGCAAGTCGACTCGTGCTTAAAAAATATCTAAGTACAAGCATTTAGAAGACTGAACTCCTTAAATCAAAATTTCACATGGACACTAGAATCTATTGAATTATCTTTCCTAATAGTAACATATATTTCCTTAGTCAAACTGACAAAAACAATTTCATTCTTCGTAAAATGATTAGAACTCTTCGAAATATATTATCCTATGCCGGTATTAATATAGTTTATCTAATATTTATACGTAGAGTGCTTCGTAAGATACGATATATTCAGGAAATTAATGTTTAAAATTAAGCATCAATCATAAATTTTTAACATTCGATATACATATGTTAGGACGCAATCCACCTACACAGAGTGTCCCAAAAATATTGTATTTTCTTGAGAAGGGTAATTCCTAAAGTCATATGAAATAATTTTTTTCTTTGCGAAAATGTTCTCCGCGGCTTTGTTTAGAAGTTAGTAACGAAAAACGCAGACTAATCAGAGCGTCCGCGATTTTCGTTAATACCTCCATAGCGAAGCCGCGGACAACATTCTCACAAAGGGCAACATTTTTGGGGCACCCTGTATATGTTTAATATAAAACGGTAATATTCGTTCATCTTCAATTTACACAATAGTTTTTTGTATATCGGATGCTATTCGAAACACTCTGTTTATAGAATTTTCGTAAGTAATTAGGTCATTCCTAAGACAGGGTCCCACACTTCTAAATTTTCCTTTATGTGACGATCGAAATGATTCAATTCAAAATTTGAAGTGCGCACGAAACCAAAAGATTCCTAATATCGAATGTTATTTAAACGCAAACGAATTTCGATGGTATATTTTTGAAACTTTTCCGTTGTCCGTTGGATGTTCTATTAACTCCGCAACGACGGGATACGTACGCGATACGGACCCTGTAATTTTGCCCTGTAATACGGACGCAACTTTCTTCACACATCGCTGGTTCCGTACTTAGGGCTGTTATTTTCCTGAAGCTTCGACTCTTCGCAGTTTCAAAGGAACGAAGGGAACTTCGAAGTTTCGAAGTGTTCGAAGTGTCCGAAGTTTCAGCTACGGCGTTGGGCCTGTCATTGCCACTTAGTTTGATCACATTGCCGTTCGATGCAGTCCTCTGCTATAAAACGCTTAAACTCTCGTTCCTGAGAATTGCATCTTGATGCAATTTTTCGCACAGAACTCCCGGCACGGCAAGCAACTTTTCGCTACGGACCTCGCGGCGTTGAGGGGTTAATTGAAGAAACCATCTGTATGTTGTATGTTACGTACTACCTACAATCGCGTGATCGAATCCAATACAGACACCTCTATATTGCTGCAATTAAGCTACTATATGTATACAATGCATATACACTTCGCATTCGTAGCAATTTTTTTCGACCGGAAGAATCGCGGCTTAGACCGCGGCCGATCGTAATTTATCTTTCTAATCACTAGTAATTAGAAATGTCTCATAATGCCTTTATATACTGTGGGGAAAAATAACGTGTGGCCTCGCTTTGTACTTCAATAAGTAGTAGACAATAGAATCATTGGTGTTTCGTTTTAGACAACTCTAGTAATCGTCTAATAATTAACTCTAATAATCGTCCGATTGCTCGAGCGTCTTCAAGATAACTCGACGCATCGATATACCGGACGCGTTCCAGAGTATCGTTGCATTATCAACCCCCTGCCGCTTTTTCTGGAAGATCTGTTTCTATACAGAGTTTCCTTCAATTTTCGAATTGTGATTACTACAACACTAATGTTTTCAATGAAACTGCTACGATTTCGAAAAACTACTTTTACCTGTCAACCGAGTACACGTGGTTTGCATTCAAATTGTAACTTGATAACTTAGCAAGCCCAATTCTATCATTACATTATACCTGTAGTGGCGTATGTACGTTATATCGTTTTTGCGTGTAATGTAGGATAAGTCAAGATTAAAATCTTTTTTATTCATTTGTAACTTTATTTGCATATGCGGTCACTCAGTTAACTGGTTGAAAGAAATTGGTCAAAAATGAAACTAGACTGTGTTCACAGTTTATTAGAAATCATTTAATAATTTCGTTTCAACCCAGGGAGATTGTTGAGCAAATAGCATCAGTGCTTTAGATAAATGTGCGTAGTCTTTCGACTTCAAAAAATGCCATACTATTAGGTTGATAGATATGAGTTGTCCGATTTTGTTTATATGCAAATGTTTGTATAATTGATTTCGTTATGTTATTATTTCTGTACATAAACTCTTATATAGTTCGAGTGTCTATTACCAGAGTCACATCGAGCGAACAAACTTTTTACTTTATTGTGCAATAATGTGTATTTTTATCGTTTTTAAAATTTAATGGTAAGAACAGATTGTTGTTATTTCTACACTATCTTATATAAATACAGACTTGAAAATAATGCTGAAAAAACCATCCGCTACATAAATAAAACGTATGTGAAGAATATATTATCAATACATCGGAGATAAGCACGAAAAATTGAAAATTTTATGTCCACCATTAATTATGATGAACTGAACTTTTTTGACGACATTGCCCAATCACGTACGGCCAAAGAACAATAATCAAAGTGAATGAAATAAATTACCTTATTCGCTACGTATCACCGACAGATTACTAACATTTTGAAAATTTTTATTAATTTTTCAGTAACGAAAGCAATATCAAAAGGAGCATACTATAGTTTATTAATTCTAAAACTCGAACTATTATAAAAATGTAA
Organism: Halictus ligatus; assembly: GCA_028454255.1. NCBI lineage: Eukaryota > Metazoa > Arthropoda > Insecta > Hymenoptera > Halictidae > Halictus > Halictus ligatus. Next base: position 11,215,757 of record CM052131.1, read on the forward strand.
TTTATTTATTAAAAACCCGCGAGGAAAAGTGTATAAAAGCTCAAAGAACATGTTTTGATTAAATAAACCTCTTTTAATACATGAGACGAGTTTCTGTTATTCACACAGAAAATTCAACCTTTCATATGCACCAACCTAATATTTTTACTTATCCAAATTAAACAAACATATTTAAGACGCCAAATCTTCACAAAACGTTTGAACGAAACTTTTTCCAACTGCTGTATATGTTACAGTAATCGGTAAAAAGGTATTCATCAAATTTCCATCACGGGTGTCAACGAAGTATAACATCATTTTTGATTTGATATTTAACTTTTAGTCCACATACATGCAATATACGCGAAGCGCAAGGGGTTGAACCTATACTATTATATGTATATAATATGTAGTATTCGAAAGGCGAGTCCCGTCCCTCCCGACATTCTAGCAAAGAGAAAACACGATATTCTCAATAATCACGACTCCGCAGAACGCATGCATACATCTTATTGTTTGTATTTCGTTTTTGTTGATTTCTGCTTGTTTCTAATAAAATTCAATTACATTCAAATAATAAATATAAAACTAAATAATAATACTTCACGGAATTCTGTACTGCTCAAGAAATCTACTCTCAAAGAATTACGTTCTTCGCATGATACATCTGACAACACGAAACGTTCGTGACTATTCGCGCGAATACATTCCTCTTGATATAATATATCTCTATGTTCGTAGAAAACTTCTGTTATGTATTTACGCAAGCATCTTGATCGCTTTCTGGCCGCCATTTTCAGCGAATCCCCGATTAAATACACATCGTTTCGATCGAACGAATGTTTCTCACTTATCGCACTATAATATTAACAACTACGTTCTCTTCTTTATTCGTTTGCCGCAATCAAGTCGAAGAAATAGAACCGAATGTCTGTCGTAAAATACCGTTTTCCTCTACTGTACATTCAAATGAAAAATAAACGTGTTTAACCCTTTATAGCTGTACATGGAATAAGAATTCTCTGATAAACTATATATATAATAATATTATTCTAACAACGTGAGACTATGTTAAATCTGTTCAGAAATCGAAACAGATTCGGAGTATGATGTATAAAAATATTTAGCTGTAAAGGGTTAGAAACATTTAGATAAACATCTCACCTCTACCATGATACTACAAACTAGATTAACTGTTAAAATTATCTTATAATTTTTCGTTCAAAAATCGCATAGGCCAACGATACAACAAAGGTCAACGACTTGACACTTCATTGTATAATTCTTTCCACTTTAAATACAAATGTCTAATTAATTGTCGAGTGCGAAGCGAATTTTTAAACAATACAAAGTTGTAGACCGCTGGTATAAGGGTATGCGTTTAATTTGGAACAAAATAGGCAAGAGCAAACACGTACGGATACTACTACAATTCGGCACGAGTTCATCAATCCACGTGTACTGTTTAACTGACGATAAAATAACGTTACGTAAACGATTTATTTTGAACACGAAAAGTAATATGTACCAAACATCTGCATTATTAACCCTCCGACGTTTATAGTTTTAACAGGTTTAATGCCATTTTCAGGTAGGACCATTTCATGTCTACATAACAGAACTTTTTTCATTAACAATATGTTTATTTATAATCTAATATAAGCTTACCATCATTAAATATAACATCTTTCTGAAGCAAAACCAAACTGTTAGCATCTTACAAAAATTTCTTTTTAAAAAATACGAAAACTTTATATTCCGTGGTCATTTTGTCACTCTTCCTTTAGCTTCCTAAGGTTAAGAATAAATAAATACTCCATTCGAGTTAAATTTATAGAAACAGCGCAGAAGGTATTCGAACTCACTAAATACATTTACATAAGTTTTCACTTCTACCAACAACCAATTAAAATTGTCATGAATATAGTAGTATCCGTTCGTGTCTTGATATTTTTACTCATTTCAACTCATCTCGCAAGCTACGGAGATAAGAGAATATAATATACTGCTATTGAAGAAAACAAAAGTCTGGCGATGGGTAAGGTGTGTTGGATTCCATTCCAGTGGTTCGTTAACGTGAGGTGGACGGCATTGGATTAAACTGATTTGACATGTTGCAGCAATAACATGGAGCCAAAAAGTTTGCGTTCCTTGATTGAAAATACATAAAGTTAGTATAAAGAAGCACTCTCTGGGAACATAAATGTTTAGAAACAGTCTTTGATTAATAAGGGGAGAACTATCAATACTGATTTTGATATCACCTTACTAGTTTATAGAACATGTTGAGGCCGTTCTCTTATTTTCGGCGGGAAATTCACTACATGCAATTAAAATGAACCCTTGAAAATTTCGTCTTCTTTTATTTTTCAGTAGTAGCTTTTTAACTATACGAAATTGCTCATTCTTTTATTATCTATCACGTTGTGATAATAAATATTACTTATGACGTATAATTTACAAATGAATTAATTTCTCTTATGAATTAAAATTTCTGTATTTTTATGCATAACATTTTACATGATATATAGTTAGCTTTTCTTTCGTTATGCATGTAGAAAAACTTAATTTTATCTTTTAGTAACTATTATAATGACAAAAATCATGACACTATTAGTGTTGTATGTTTTATCGCTTCCATCATCTAGAACAAGGCCCGGAATTGTTGGCATGCGATGGCCGATTTTTGAAAGGTACGCCTCCTCGACCCAGTCGCGTACCATAAGCGCTATTCGTGGCGCGTTGCGGCGACACCCGTATCAATAAATTTCCAAACATTACCGTCGAGGTACTATTGTCAATGCGTTTTTTTTCTGTCAGTGTATCCCCTGTAGGCCTATTCCACTATTTCGCACGATAATTTCGTACAGCTGCAGAAAATAAATTTGGAAAATAAATTCAGAAGATAAATTTTAAAAATAATTTTTAATTGTATCGTCCAAATTTTATTAACATTCGGGATAACTTGATCTTCGTGCATGTTCAGACGTGCTTGGCAAATTGCTCAAATCTACGGGAAGTTTGGACGTAGCTGTTCGCATCGCCGACGTTGACATTGTAACGGTTACAATAGCGCCTATGATACGCGCCTGATCTGGCCCGACACCTAGGAAAAGGAGGCGTACCCTTCAAAAATCGGCCGTCGAGTGCAATAATTCCAATCCCGGATCTAGAATAAATTTCCATCACAACGAAAAATTGATTACTGAAACCTACATTTTTAAAAAAATCATTTCGTACAAGTCATTCAGATCGAGTAATTAGTTATTAGTAGTATCATTTTTTGTCCTACTTTATTTAAAAAAATATATATTGTTAAAATAAATATTTCAAGTCCGTTGTGAAAACTGACAAATGACAACCTACCAACACAATAAATGCAGTAATGTAATATTATATATAAATTATTTAACACGCTACATAACAGGTAAATTTTAATTCATATTCGTTATTTATATTATTATTAGAATAATAAAAGTTTTCCAACACTTGATTAATGATAAGTAAGTAAACAAATATATTATAAATAATATATAATTACATTATTAAACAAGTTATTTAAACATACCTTAGTTCTCGTTGCAATTTCCAACCAACTTGCCCCTTTCGCACATGTTTACACCACTGTTTTTTAAATTCACACGCTAATTGTTATGGTTGTGAACAGCTACTACTACAAGTGCTTCCTCCATGACTCGTAGAATCCATAGAAATATCCCCTTTGCTTTCAGTACTGCGACTAAAATTCATATCGTTAATTAATATCACAATGTATTTATTGGCATCTTTTTATTTGTAGCGATAAATATATGCATAATATTTTACTAAAACATCTCTATAAACTCGAATGAAATGAAAGTTTCATGAAAGTACTAACAATTGACTTACTCTCTGTGAACAGTTATAATGTTTCGAGAAGTTTCATCCTTCCTTTCTGAAAATGTACGTACACTGGTTCGGTTAGTCCATAGTTTAGAACTTTTGCCTTTTAACGTGCCTTCTGAAGTTTGTATATCAATTCGTTTACTCTTTTCAGATAGAAATTCACTACTGTTTGATCCTTCACCATCATCAACTGGCAAACATGTCTCTATCATTGCTTCTAAGCAATTCACAAATAATTGTGCACTTTTGGCTGTGCAATTAGACTGCAAGATATTATAAAAAAAGTGTTAAAGGGTAAATTAAAGTTTACACTTTAATCTATTTCTAGTGTAACAATATAGTATTCGCTCCAAGAGTGAAGCAACCTCTGGGCTGAAAATGATCACATATTGTATAGAATTTTAGTTTGTGCCGCTTGCTTTGAATCTCACATAAGCATGTTTTTCTTTTTTATTAATTGTCCACTTTTTCGCCCAAAACTGTTGTCACTTACTAAACAAGTAAGTATAATCCAAATTATATCGTTTCAATAAAAAAAATCTGATAAATATGATAATGAAAGTTTTATAAACAAATAACTAAAAATAATAAAATTTTGCCGTCGCATTAGTATTGTATCATTGGTATCCTACTTCGCACTGTCTTATATTGTTGCGTGATCGAGCATCCAAGGGCGAACATTCACTCTTAAACTGAATCATTTAATCACTCTTGGAGCCAATATTATTATAATTTCATTAACTATAATATTTACTTACATTTGTATACGGACCAGCAAATCTCCACAGTCCTCCAAATCCACAACTTTGTAAATAATGTAACTGTTGCTGGCTTGTATCTTCGCATGCAATCATATTCTGTATAATTGCTTGTACAGAATTCAATATGCCTTGATCGTGACAGGAAGACAAAACACTATTGATTTTTGCATCGAGCAGATTGTGACTGTAAAAATCAAAATAATATAAATAATGTATAAGTTTATCTATATAAGTCGGCATCGCCAATGCTACGCAGGGAGTAAGTGCACCAATATCCACTCTACTCTAAATTTCCGACTAGCCGTTTAAATCCCGCATAAAGCTAAGATCAACAACATGACTGACAGCATACCTCAACCTTGGCCTGCCAATGAAGTGGGGAATCCTGAATAGGTAGTCAGGATGACTACCTGACTACCCATTACCCCCTTAACTAAACTACTCAATATCGTTACCTTCAACCAATATCCGTAACAATAAGTTTATATGATGTGATTCCACAACCAACAGAACACGCTTGGCAGTCAACGTGTTAAAGATTAAGGTAGGTATGGCATCTAGAAATTTTTGTAAGACATTTACTTACATTACTGGGAATACCCTTGGAAATACTACAGAAGCTTCTGCAAGATATTCATAAAGAATTCGTTGCTCATTTTCATCAGTCGAATTTTTTACCAAGGTAACCAGAACAGTTAAAACTAAAGTTTGTGTTGAAAAATCTGTCAGCACTTCTGGATCGAGTAATACATTGTTTTCGTTGCTGACACTGACTCTGGCACTTCGATTCTGCATGAATTATAAGAACTTTAGTATGTGTAGATATATTCTTCAAATGAAAGCGATAATACTAAAATGTGTTCATAATAAAAAAATATTTCATTTTTAATATATGAGATTAAAATATTTTATTATTTGATAATATAATACACAAAATCGTATGCATGGCATTGAAATTGATGAAGAAAAGGAAAATAATTTAAGTGTTTGTAATAGAAATGGAATAAATATACCTTTGGTTCCGTTTCTTCAGTGGATTTTGTTTCCTTAGCAGTGGGTACCGAAAAGGATCGCTGCGTTTTAAATAAAATCCGTCCAGTCTTGTTAATGTTGCGTACATCATCATTTTCGTACAAATTGAAGGAGTATGACACGTATAAGTGACAAGTTGCATTGCGTTTTAAGCAACCCAGACACAGGCAAGATAGGCATAGGTAGATGAGAGCATTGAGGCCGTAAGAGAAAACAGAGGAACATACCAGAACAAAAACCAATAAATAATATTAATCAATATAAAAATGACTTTTATTTTTTTAAGATACACTAAGGAGTGTATAACGAATTAGTAAATATGACGTTGCAAAGGAATCATGAAAAACTTCGATCTTTATGTAAATTATAATTTGGTTTCTTCATTTGCAAATCATGTGTATTTTTAAAATGTGAACAGTTTTTAGTTTTTCTATACCCAAATTTACAGAATATTATTACTATTTTGCAATTTTATATTCGATTGCAAAAATTAAAATTTGTTAAATTAATTCTGATTGGGTCACTCTTAGATTTTCATATGAAATCAAAATGCTCTTTCAACTTCTAATCGAATGGCTCAATGGCCGTTTAGATCAGCCCCAGTAAGCAATCTGCTCTTGATTTGCTATGAATTTGCAACCAAAACTTTAAATGAAAAATTGCAACCAAATCATTAAATTAAGTTTGACGATTGGAGTATAAAAGGCTTGTGGATTACAAAACGCAGCGTTGTGACGCGCTTAGCAAATCCTTTATATGAGCAAATATTGCTTGGTTTCGTCGGCTAAGGCTATACCCTTTATCAGTACATATATTATAAAATGTGAAAAGATATCACATCTGTGTATAGAAACCCTTAAAACGAAGTTTATGAACATAAAATTAATTAAGTAAGTGGAAGTTAAGATTTTATAAGTTATTATATAGAGGGTACCTCTCCTGATTTTGACATCTTTATTTTTTCACTATTATTACATGCACTATTGTTTTTGCTTCATAATGGTTATTTGTAACTATAACAGATAAATCTTAAAATTTTTTAACTACTTTATTATTTGAGAAATTCGATTCAAAAGATTTGAATAAAAAAAATAAAAATTTTAAAAATAACTTATTTTTGGTCTCTGATACTAGAATATCTCACTTTGAAGAACATTTCACTTTCAGCTGGAACATTTTTCTTTTCGAGTAATACTAGCGAGAAAATCAAGATGTCAAAATCTGTAACGCGTCCCTATATTTATAGGATAAATGTTATTTCTTATATGAATATAGGGTGAGTCAGAACAAGTGGGAAGTACAGCAAGGGTTGATTTAGCACACCAAAATAAAAAAAAAAGTTCAAATAAATGTTTGCTTGATATGATCTTGTTCTCGAGTTACAGCTTATTTTATGTGACAACAATCTTTTGCATAGATACAACAGAGTTTGATGTTAGAATGCTGTTTTTATGCATGATTTAAGTGTCATATAAATATTACGGAGTATTATAAAATGTATGGAGCAATTAGTATGAAAGCTATGTTCAGTGAAGGAAAATGTTCTAGTTTAAAGTTGGAGTAACTCATTTTTAAAACGCAATAATTTTCTTCCACTGAACGTAGTTTTTATGGTAATTGCTCCAATCACTTTATAATATTTTCTAATATACAATATATTCAATTCTATGGTATCACACAAAGTAAGTTGTAACTCGAAATATGCGTCGTATCACGCATATGTTTATATGCCCTTTTTTTTTCTTATATTAATATCCGGTATCAGTCCCAGCTGCATATGTTCTGACTCACCCTGTATGTATAATGAATATGTATAATATTATTTCTTCTCTGTAACATTTAATATACCTGGTAGTTAAATGAAATGTTGCATACCTGATGCGTTGAATACTGTTTTTGTTGCCTAGCTTGAGTGAGCGCAGATTGATCCAGTAAATCCCATGATTTCTGCCGGCGATTTGTAGGATTGCTAGCTGTTGGATTTGATGTATCCTATACATGAAGATACAATTTATGAAACATAGTCGTACATATAATATTTAAATATTAACTGCTGAGAACACGTTAATGTAAGATTTTAAATTATAAATATATTAAAATTTACTTTTAAAAATGAATTATATGAAATAATGTTACACTAATAAATCTATTACATAAAGAGAATTACAAAACCTACTCACTGCATTATGAGGAAGCAAATTATCAATACAATCTGTACTACCCGATTCTGCATTTTTGGTAACCGAATGTCTAACATGGCATCTACTTCTTACTTCTTCAGACACAGATACCAAAGCTAATTGCATAAGAATATATCAATTATTATTTTTTGATATACAAACACAAACAAACATGTAATTATAGATGAGGAAAAAAGAGCTTTACCGGCTAAATAAGCTACACTGTCTGGTGTTACTTCAAATTTGTCCCTTCTGAATGGTTTCGCTACAATACCTAACAACATGGTGAGTACTCTGGCTGTTCTTGTTACAGTAGTTGGCGTAGGATGTCTATATCCTTTCAAAAGATGTCCAACTAACGCAAAATGGAAATTGGACTTAAATGACAGTCCTACAGCCTGATCCAACTGCTTAAAATGCCACTCCAAGGGTTCGCGAGTTGACATCATCACATGTTCCAGAGTCTAAATACAAGTAGTAGTACATGTTTTTGAGACCATAACCAAATACGCTGAACACTGCTATAATTTAAATAAGTGTACAAGCCAAATCCAAACCTTGTCATCGAAATTTCCTTGAGATTCTAAAGTATGCAGGTTCTGTTCAAGAAGTGCTAAGCCACATGCATATAAAGATGCTTCATCCAACTGAAGAACCGACGTTGCTACCCAGAATAAAGACCGATGTATCGGAGATTCCTGCGAAATATTAGATTATAAAATATTTGAAACTCAATGATATATATATATATATGATACAGGAGGATGTAAGTTATATCTTACTGATCTCAGTAATGGTTGTAATCGAATCAGGCACATGATAATTGCTTCAAGCAAAGTAATATCACTAAAACTTTCCAGTGCCTTCACCAATATTTTTAGTAATTGTTTCATATCTTGATCAGTGATACTTTTACTGATGCATCCAAAAACAATCAAAGCTCTTGGTTGAAGAGCTGGATTATAGCAAAAGGCAAAATTTCTCGCTAAAGAAGTCCAAGTTGTCAACCAATCACATTGTGGAATGTCTCGCATACAAGCCTCCATTATTTCAAGGAGAGCATCCGTGATAATTTCTAAGCTAGTTAATGAGAGCCTCTCCCTGTCGTGTGTACTTGTAACGCTACGCTCGTTGCTAGGCCATTTCTCGTTCGTCTGTTTATAACTAGATTTAAATGCTGTACCCGCAGCAGATTTTACTTTACTAATACCAAAAAGTAAATAAAACTTTGGAAGAGAAAACTCGTCTAAACTCATTCGCAATATTCTGTAAGTGTCCTCTGAAAAAGAAGGAGAGCTACAAGTGCAAAGTGAGTGAATGCTGTTGATCACCAATCCATGCGTAGATGCTCGCATACTCAAACTACCGGAACAGACAAGAAACGTTACTGTATGAAACAAATAGGGCAGATGTTTTCCCACATCCAGGCAGTTATTGAAAGATAGCATCAATAAATATCTTGCGAGAATAGCAATATCATTCCATCCTGTATGCTGTTCTAGCAATTGTGTTGGCGAAGTACAGGTTTTATCCACAACTCGACAAAGTCTTCCTATTACTTTCTTCGCGACTAACTGAACATTTCCAGATGCTAGAGCTACTGCTGTATCTGCCATTATTTCAACCGTTGGAGACCCAAGTTCGTTGGCACTACGCTGAATGAAATTATCCAGTACAGTATCTATTAAATCCGGCAATCTTCCAATTGTGCTCCATATCTTGGCTTGTATACTTGGATACATTTCTACCTCCTCGATGGTTAATGTAATTAATTTCTCTAAAATCTTTGTTACTTGTTTTTGACGTTTTCCTCCTCCGTCATTCGGTTTGTAAAATCGCACAAGATTATTTAACCATGGAGTCATATATTCTAAACACAGATGTTTCAATTCAATGCTCGACAATCTGAATCCTTGTATGCATTCTTCTAGAAATTCCAGTGTGAGGTGTGGATCCTTTGCGGCCAACGTTTCACTGAGATGTTTGATAAATATTGTATTATTCGATGGTATGCAGAGTCCAGATGTTTCCAATAATTGTCCTTCTATTTTCAAATCGAATGTTGCAGTTAAAGCGCACAATTGATTGTATGCTGCTGTTCTCAGATTTGGATCCGAGCTACCGAGATTTAATAAAGCCATGTTTAGTAATGTGCCAGGTACGTGTTTGGGTCGAATCTTTGGGTGAACAGACACAGACTCTGGCTGTGACAGTATCCATCGATTTCTTATATGAAGTATAGCCTGAACAATGCTATCGCGATCGTTGTGAATGAAAGATAATGGGCCAGTTTCATTCGAGATGGTTAATGTGAATTGATTGTCGTCTAGTAAACAAACTTGTTCAATTTCAGACGCGTAATAAACATCATTTAAAAGAACGGAATGCGAAAGTACTTTGCATCGCTCCGCCGAGGTAATTTGTATAGCAGTTGGTCCAACTTTCACGGATACCTTAGTTTCCTTGTGAGAAAGTTTGTAGGCGCTGTTGAAAACCTTCAAATCTTCGTCAAGAGAGAGCGTAGCACCAGGCAGTTTCTGTTGGTCAATGTCAATTGCATCGTTCAAACGATTCGGTCCATCGAGAAAAATTACTTTTTTATTGTTTTTCAGGGGCGCCAAGATTCTGTCATGGAACTTCGTGTATTCCCTTACCCAGCTATTGCAATTGTAAATATATGCAGCGTGAATTTTCTCGTAGGCGGTTTTAGGCAATATATATAACCATTTTTGTAGAAAGTCAGTTCTGAACCGATTGTCTGAACACGTATGCGTGAAATCAACAACCAATTCGTACGGAGCATGCCAAAATGGTTTTAACGTAAGAATTACATGATATATCAGCAACTCGTCGTGTGTGTCGCCAAGACAGGTTCTATAAAAATATAAAATTCGAATTAATATTTAAATATTATTCCTAGTGTTAAAAAATAAAAAGTTAAAAATAAAAGTACACACTTATAACGTCTGGCAATGTAGTAAAATATAGGATATCCTTGTTTACTGGTTCCCGCTTGATAGAAGATATTTAAATTCTTGATACTCTTGAATTCCTCCTTTTCATGCATATTGTGTTTTACCATAATATCTTCGAAATTAGTTGAAGACAAATCAATACTTGACCACCGAGCATAAGATGAAGAAAATACTAAACTGTTCATATAAAATTATTGTATTTTAGACATTGGTACTCTTAATGACGGTTTAGGATAAATTCAAAATATTTTTACGATTACTTACTGTGAATCTACCGGTTTGTGTTCAGGAGGACCAAGGTACGCCAACAATGTGGCCATTTTGTCGAAAGGTCTTCTGCCAACCGCCTTGTGGTCACGGCTGCTGCTAAGGTAATCACCGATTCTTTCTTGATGATTCCAAAGCAATCTATGCAGCGCTAAAACATTAGCATCTGACACAAATGACATTGGATGACTGGCCTGATCTACCGTTTCACAATCCGACGCTATCTGTATGAAAAATCTTCTTCCAATTTCAAAATGCGCCCGTAAAAAATCGTTGAAAGGTAACATATGTTGTTCTTTACTGAACTCAACATGATTCGCAATATTTTGAAGTATTTTAGACATTAACATGAGGCCTCTTTTCACTTGAGAAGGTACAGGTTTATTCACAATACCCATTTCTTGGGGCGATACAATAGCCGGATTAATAAAACGTAAAAATATTACTGTTCCTACTGCGCCAATATTGTTTTGTGGACATTGTGGGAATCTTTTGCTCAGTACTTGATAGAGGCAATGGCACATAGATCGCAATTGTGGTGGAAACCTGGAAAAATTGTTGGCTAGTATAATATATTGCGTCCATAAAATAGAATAATATTTTATACAATTGATCAAATATTAAATTAAATTAGAACTTAGTGTTAAAATTACAAAGCAACGTGTTCAGACAAATCTTATACGGTATCAAAGAGGACACATCATTTGTGTTATTAAGCATATTATATATGCTAATATATTAATTATTTTGTGCTACATTAAGCACTCCTTAATACTATAGAACAATCATGTAAACAATATTTTCATATAACAAATAGTATTAAGTAACCCATTTTGTATATTTTAATTTCGTATGTTTTAAAAACTTACCGACCGGCTGAAGATACTATAGCATCGAATACTTTCTGCGTTAACGCTATCAAATTGCGTCCATTTTGTTCTATGTCTTCGTTGGTGTCCATTCTTGCGCTATCAACTTCAAAACCAGTTGTCGTGTCATCTAACAGTGGTGTTATTAATGGTTCCAATAAATTTTGCAAGTAACTTGCGCCATAAATTTTGAAACAAAATGCCATAATTTTGCTTCCAAGACTATTTCCTCGAAATAAAGTTTGCATGCAATCAGAAACTTCAACCTCACGATAGAACATATTCCATAAAAGCGGTGATAACAAGTGTTTTGCATCGAACAATGTCACAAAGACTCGAGCAAGCTCATCCATTTGATTTGTTGTTACAACATTAGCCAAAGCCATTGCGATAGGCAATTCCCCTTTGTCGCTAATCATTGTAACAAGTTGAACTAACTGTTCAAATCTATCAGCTAATACTGTCTCTGCTAGCGTATCGAATTCTGTTCCTTGTTGAAGAATTTTAGTGAGAACTTCCATGAATGCTGCTCGTGTTTGTAAGTCAGGATTATAACCCAAACCTATAATTATTGAGACATTTAAGAACGGAAAAACAAGAAGTTGTTAATGCATGAAATTTTGAAAAACGAATCAATTTAAGTTATACATATAATATGACTTACTTAAAGAATGCATCAAACCGCTGTCAATGTTTGCGCTGAGAAGATTACTCATTGCTTGTATGGTAGCATTCCGTAGTGTAGACAATTTACTACTAGATAAACGTGGCTGCTCAGATGCGAGCTCTTTTTCTTCCGCAGCGGCTTCGTTGCAGTCATTTAATAAATTCATGAAGAGAGTGAAATATTTTAAAAATAATTGGGATTTTGCTTCCATCAAATCACCGCGGTCAGATTCCTCCGGTTGCAAAGGAAGACCTCGTAACAATGCCCCTATTGCTTCCATGCAAGCTTGATCCAAATCCCTAAAACCCCAAATACACATATTCAAACGAATCATCTGAATCTTTTATTTTTTATAGTTTTGAATTACGTACGAAAAGTAAACCGGGTATTGCGTATTTAAAAAAAAACACTCTTATCGCTTCTAATCGCATAGATGTAAATAATTAATAACATGAAGAATAATTTACCTAGTATAAACAGTTCTACCTCCACTAGGTGATGGAGTCATTTGTGTAGCACCCATTACCCAATCGGTTAAATATTCCACGAGTTTATTTCGAAATTTCATTTCTTGTCGAAATGCTAAATCATCTCGTCTTTCCATCATTGCTTCGACAAGCTGGCATAATTTTGTCTTAATATGTATAGAATGTACAGTCATATCCAAATGTCGAACATATCTGACAATTGCTAACATCATTCCCTCTATACTGGTCATTCCAAGGTATTCGGAAGGCTGCTCCGTCTTTGAATCCAATATATTTTTCATGATAAATATTATATGTTCAATGAACTGAGTATTAATATCTTCTACAACAATTTGCCCAGCCTGATTAAAGAATTTCTCAACCATACTTTTGATCTGATCGAAAAGTATTGGATATAATGCAGGACTCATTTCATGGCCAACCAATTCTTTAACGTGGTTCTGAATTTGATTTCCAAATTTTTCATTGTTACAAACCAGCAAATGCAACAAGTGCGAAACAAACTGCGTACAATATTGAACTTCCTGACTTGGATTTGATACACAATGATCTTGTTTTAAAGAACATTTCTTTAAATCGGAATTTGGTAGCATGCCCGATAATGGTTTATTCGAAGGGCGTTCTTGCAAACACACTCCGCCTAAAGCGCAGAGAACTCCCGTCATATTTGCCCATTCATTAATTTGATCCTCTAATTCATGTTCCGAATTTTGATGCGATGCTCTACGTTTTCCTGTACTTCGGTGGGACTCCATTTGACCGTCCTCGATTTTAAATTTAGGATAATTCACCAATTGTTGAGAAGTTATTTTCCAATTTTTAAATGTTTCTTCCCAAGCCTAAACATAAAAAGAAGGTATGTTTGCATCACTTTTTATTTATAAATATTAAGTAATTACTTTATAATAAATTAATTAATTATTTATAAATAAAAAGCAATTGTAGATCAATATGAAGAATTTAAAATTAGATAAAAATCTATTTCGTTATGAAGAAGTTCAGTATATTTAAAATACAATAAATCTTATTAAAGTTTATTTATACTATTTAATTTTTTGGCTATTAGTCAGATATTTAATTTACACCATTCATTGTAAATTCTAGAATTTAGTAATTACTAATTACAGTATCTATAGAAACATAAAACATAAATTGTTACATTATACATACAGGTTGTACACCATTCACACAATGTTCTATCTTCCTCAATAAGGCCATAATTCTCTTTTGTAAAGCAACTCGCCCTAAAATATATTTTGTACATTATTATCCATTATTCGTTACATAGCTATATATAAATCATTACAATTGAATTAATTTAAAAAAAAAGAAATAATAATGTAATCTGAATCATATCTCAAATATATGTTCTGAATAACACGTACCATGATTATGATCGTGATAACATATTTCACTTTCCCCGCTGGCTGTTATGGTAACAAGGTCTTTAATACTCTACTGCAGCCGTATAAGGATTATACTAATCAAAATACAAAGTGAATTCAAAAATTCATGAATGAATGTTTGAATTCGGGTAAAAATATTTGCATTAGAAACTCGAATCGAAATTAATTTTGAAATAGTCACTTAAGTTTGCAGGAAAAACGAATGTAATAATAATAGGTTTATTTTTTCTACCCCTCGACCATGAAAAGGGACTCAGTTTACAATAATATTTCCCCAACGGAAACACCAATATATTGTTGTACACAATTTAATGCTTAGGTATTATGAGTTTAGTTTTCAATTTTCGATTCGAATTCCTATTTTTTTAATTTAATCGAGTCAGTATGACAATTCATGTAAATCAAAAGTAAATCAAACCATTGATGTATAGAATATTAAAACTTACCAGTGATCAACACAGTAGAAGCTTGTGCCAATTCAAGATATAAATGATAATTAGGAAGTAAACAAGTAACGGCTACTTCATCACTACCGCAACGTATTTCTGCTTCTTCACACAACAACGCAAAACAAGACATTGATACTAAAACCGCTTCCATATTTATATTCCACAAATACATAAAAAGAACAACCTGAAAATAGAGATGTAATAAACGTGCAATGTAAGTAAAACAAAATAAATTTAATTACGTTCAAATTTAAACGAACCTCCAGTTCAATGTGTGCCTGTTTACAGATAGCAATCTGACTACCCACATTCGCATAATCCTTATGCTGTGCTAGAAAAGCATTTCTACAAATCAATATTTCTCTAAGCCATTTTAGTATACAGGTGTAATTAACAATTTGATGTTGAATTAATTTTTGACAAATCGAGAACAGAACTTGTGAACTAACATCCCAAAATGTATTGATCGGTGCTTCCGGATTCCATGCTTTTATTTTATCTGGATGATGTAATACTAATAACGCTTCCATTGCTTCGTATGCTATATCTGGCATTGTTGGTTGATGAACCAAGGAAACTAAACCTTTGATTAATTCTAATGTAGAACTTTGTATTTCATGACCAGCTTTTCCCTGATTCTGTAAAAGAAAAGGAGAAGTTTTTATTATACATATGTAATACATATATACATATAAAACTTAACAATATCTTTTTCATAAGCTCTTTGCAAATCTCCTTTTATTATATAAAATACTTACATTTAGCAATAACATGGGATCAGCATGAATAAGTTTCACCATCCATAGCAGTAAATTTCTGTAGCTGGATATTTCTTCTCCACGGTCTCTATACTTGTTCTGCTCTTTACCTTTTAATGTGAAGCTTTGAATCACTCGCAATGGTGTATGTGATGTGTAACTCTGTGTTACTTTACTTAAAATATCGGTAAACATATTCCTAAGTTCTGTACTGCGTGAATACAGAAGATCTATTTGAGGCCACCACGGCAGTCTTGGTTGAGTTACAATTCTAAAACAAAAGATGCATTAAAATTTTTTGTTCAAGACTTTAATAAAAGTTAAATGCTGAAAAAAAATATATAAAAATATTATAGTAAAATCTCTAAGATATTCAAACAAATTACAAATTGATTCTGTTGTAATAACTTTTGTCTTACTTGTACAATGAGCTGACCAAGACAAATTGGTATGTTGATGGAAAACTCAGATTCAAGCAGACTTTAAGTACTTTGTTGTTGTGAGGTTTAATGCGAAAGCAGCTAACAAAACAGTCTATCATTAGGTCGATGTCTTGGGTAACGTAGCTTTGACCACGAGAGAATAGCTTTCCTGGACTAAAAAGTAGTGTCATTAAATCATTGATTACATGTTGAACAAGCGTGAAGATGACGTTCTTTGAATCTAGATTGTTTATGTATGTTGACGCTTTACAAAGTTTAATACGGGTGACTGCTGCTGCAGCTTCTGCTATTTGTCTGCTAGAGCTACCATGCATTCCTACACCACTTTTAACCATTTCAATAAATTGCTTTTTTTTCATATGTTTTGCCGGACAAGGAGAACCAAAATCAGCATTAACTATTTCCTCTAAAACTTTTGGTGAAAGTATCAGAAGCATAATTTGTAGAGGCCAAACAGCCGCAGCTCTTCCTTTTTTATTGTCTGCGAATGTGTCAAGAATGTCAAACAATTCTTCACATGCTTTTCCAAGATCTTCGATAGGCTTTGTCTGAATATCAGCAAATTCATGTGGATAAGTGTCCATCCAGTTCCAGATTGCTTTTTCCAATGAATTCATAAGAACTATGTGCGCAGACTTTTTCAGTTGCTTAAATTTTTTAATAGTCTCTGTAATAATAACACAAATATAAATTATACTTAAACTTATACGATATCAATATTTCACTTAATGCGTATAAATATGCATACTCTATTTGTTCTGTCTAAAATATTAAATGATGGAAAATATTATACAATCATAAGTTCAAACTGTCCTTTTATAAATTTTAATTTGAAATTGAATTCATGATATACATAGTAAAAAAATAACAAAAAAGAAACTGTTAATGTAAAATAATACTTCAATGGTTTTTTTTTAACACATTAGAAATCTGCTGGAAAAATAGATGTGAGCTTAAAAAATTAGAATGAACTTATTATCAAAATATAAACTAACAATAAAAAATTATAAAATTAGATATTTTATAGTTTTTATTATCTATCATATACTACTAAATACAATGACATAACATTTTCGAAAATACCCATTCTAAACGTCTATAAAAATGCCAAACTTACCATTTAAAAGTTTTGTTAGTCTATGAACGTCCACATTAATATGCTGGATTAGTTCAATATCACTGTAATCAACATTTTCATCACCACATTTTGCTAATTCTTGAAGTCTAGCTGATATTCTGTTAAACACAGCATTGAAAAAGTTTAAGCTCAACGCAAACAGTACTTTGCTTGCCAAATTTTTTAAATGAGTATTTTGGGCACTGTCATTTGGAATATCTGGAAATAGTATTCAATTATGTTGATTTTTAATGTTAAAAGAGTACAGAATTACAGAAATTATATTAAAATTTTCAATACCTATAAACTGGCATATTTCTCTAAGCAGAAACTTCACATTCATAGCCTCATCAAATTTAACTGTGTCTTTTGGTTGATTCGCAAGACACTTTTCCAAAGTATCCAAAACAATGATGACAGATTCATAGCAATGCCGATCTTGGTCCGTACTGTGGAATATGCGTTGACCTCCAGGACATGGTACAGTTTCAGTAACATTTTGAAGTATCTTAGTGAGACTGGATATTACAAGGGAAAAACGATAGCGAGAAATTTTTATCAAGCATTTTTTGTTTCTTTCTTCGTTCATACGAGAATGGGTGGTTTGTGGGCCACTGCGACACGGCAACTATGTATAAAAGAAATTATTATCTAATTAGTTCTGAATACACGCAATATTATGTGCAATTAAACTTGATCATACGATCATTAAAATTGTTACTATTACCTTAATACAATTTTCTATATGATAAGATCCCTCAATATTATACGCTTAATATTTGAAATTACTCGTAAAATAACTTGAATGAAATGGATGATACAATTCGCATAACATTATCAATATTTATTGCTAGATATTTTAAATGAAAAAATTATAATAAAAAACAGATGATAAATTATTAAATATACGAAAAGAGAAGGATGGAAAAGTAAAAGTATCGAGAAACACATTTGACATAAACTTTTCAATGAAGTGTATCAAACGTAAATATAAAACATACAATCGTTGTTTTAAAATGTTTTTATTGCTAAATTTTCGAGTTTTTACATTTTACATTTTTTTTTATACACGCATATATGTATAATCAATATATTTTCGATTTTTCGAATATGAAAAAATCAGATGAAAAATTTTGTTACAGACATATAACTTCATATTTTTTATTGTTATTAACTGACAACAATTATTTAGAAAATTAATATTATTTACAATAAAATATTATCAAGATTCATGCACACTGCATTTGTATGCATGTATATTAATCAATCGAAGAAACTGTGTAGTGGCATATGTCATAAAACTCGAATATTACAAGTATATTCGTATAATTGGATTTGTCTTGTCAGTACATATTTAAATGCATCGAAGTGTATCACACAATCGAACTCTTCTACTATAAGCCGGGTGTAATTTTCATTCACCCATCGGATATGTTATACAATCGAGAAGCGATGTTATGTGGGTATAGAAAAGTTGCAGAGCAAGGACGAAAACTCTAAAAAGTATTCCAATAATGTAACTTTTTCATTTTTTCCTTAACTAATTTGTATTATTATAGATCTATCGACCGCAGAATCTTTGTGGTAAAACAAGATATGTACAATGAATATTAGTCAGAATGGATCGATCTTTTGTGAAACGATACCATTAACATGAAACGTAATACATGTATTTAAATTTCCACTTAATTAATTTAATCGAATTAATCGCATCTTTTTAGGGGTTTTAAAAATATTTAATATGTAAAAAAAGTCAATTTTTTAAATCTCATAACCGTAAATTTTACGACCATATAAGCTATTAATTTTTAAATATCATTTGTAATCAAGTTTCTAAATTTTACTTGAATTTTGGAACACCTTGTATACATCTTGACTGAATAGCTGACAGGGTGGAGAGGAAAGGGAGAAGGGGCGAAGGTCAAATCGTGGAGTCCAAAGCGTGTAGAGGGAGGAGACCGCGAGAAAGCATCTTCCCATGAATGAACGAATCAATCAACGAACAAACTAAGGACGGTCTGAACGATACAGGCAGTCACGACGACAATGATACCAACTATTAATGACTACTCTAGTAAATGAGAAGATAATGAATTGTCTACGTTAAATGACATTTCGATAAGAAATTTCTAAAAGAAAAAGAAAATCGCCGCAGTACACTGTCACGTTTATCAACAACGAACGTACTTGCGCCATTGATAAAGTTGAAAAATAATTAAATAAAGTCAATAGGGATAACGAATACAAACACACAGAAGCGTATTTTTCTTCATTGAGAAAGTTAAAAAAACAATTGTATAAAAGCTAAAAGGTGACAAAAAATACTCGAAATAATGGATTGAACGTAACGTGTAGATTTCATTCTGAATTCTATTTGATCAACTGTTTCTACAATTCCGTGTTGTAAATATATTAGGTGCTTGTGAAATTTTCCTTAACATATCCTCTCGTTCTTTAATTTTTCACTGTTCACCAATATTCACTTACTAACCGACACTGTGTTTTACACTTGTTCTATGGCTCTAGCGCACAAATGATGTCAATCGCACGGAATCGTGTTTTGTTATAAAACTTTATGTAAACAATCGAAGTGTCCGCTACCGGCCTTTCCGATTGTGTACAGAGCACAGTGGAATTATTTCGATACAATGTGAGCCGAACATGAACGGGAAGGAAACGATGTAAATAATAACAAAAGGAAGCATGACAGAAACGATAAGAGGGGACGAAGTAGGAAGAGACAAAAGAAAGGACTAAGAAGTGTAGGCAAAGGTAAAGGTAAAGAAAGAGAAATAGAAAGAGATACAGAGGAAGGGGGGAGAAAGAGCGAGAGAAAGCACCGGACGAGGGTAGGTAAGAAAAAGAGAGGAGACGGCTACGAAGAGGGAAGACGGATAGAACGGGAAAAGAAAGCTAAACAGATTTGTAGACCGAGTCACAGCTGGATGTACCTGTTCCTCGAAACGTGTGATCAGCAAATTCGCCCATTCTTCCGGCTTTTGCGTGCCCATCGCCGTCCGAGGTTCAGTGACGAGCCATCATCACGTACGACGATTCACCAATTCGCTACGAACATTCGACATCGGTATGCCGCCATTTAC
Organism: Halictus ligatus; assembly: GCA_028454255.1. NCBI lineage: Eukaryota > Metazoa > Arthropoda > Insecta > Hymenoptera > Halictidae > Halictus > Halictus ligatus. The sequence goes on from CM052131.1 coordinate 11,236,134, forward strand.
GAACGTCGACTGCCAGCCGAGACCGAGAGAGCGCCGCAACGACTCGTTCGTTCTTTCTCTCCCGTTGGGGAGGGGCGCCGTCACAGAGCCCTCAAGGATTACAGTGGGGTCTGGGGCGAAGATCCGAGTACATGGAACCGATACCGACCGATACCGACCGAAGCTATCCGATATTCGAATTATCTTTCGGAATGTATGAAAAATTTGTTTATCATCGATCGTCGCCAATTACAACAGCAAATTTCGAAACTTCGAAACATTATTCATATATATGTTGTAATGCATTTCCAACTTTAAAATTTGTATTGCAAATTTACTATTGTAAATCTACTTTTGAGTAATAAAAATGAATAATATAACGAGAAAATTAAAAAATTGAATTTAACGAGAAGAATATACATACAAAATTAAAATTTCCTTTTCTATGTATTTTTGCGGGGTAAATGAAATACACTATATATATATATATACGTGTTGTGTGTATATATGTACTATAATGTTACACTTGTAATGCTGTTTTCGTAAGAAAACACCTAAAATATTTCCACAGTCACAATACTTGTCCACCCTACTCCCACATTATACTTGTAAACTACTACAAGCAAGCTGGACAACTATTATGACTATTATTTCAAACGTTCTATTTCTTTACTTTACGTTTCTTTTCTTTGCTTTCTTTGCTTTCTTTGCTTTATAATTATAAAACCTGAAATTTACTTACCTATAATTTACTTAATTATATGTTAAACGCGAAATTATTTTTTAATAATGTTTACAAAAATCGCACATTAAAATATATGGCTTACACAGTTTATATGTCGCTCTGCCATTAATATAGTTCGTCTTGATTTTGGTTTTAGGGAAAAGTATAATTTCCAGATAGAAAGTTAATATACTTCAATTTATTTAACAGGGTATTGCATTTATATTGTACATGTACACATAAAAATTCATAGTACATTTGAAAACAGAAAATTTATTTTCTATGTACATTAAATCACAGTGGTTCGTAGCAATAGATCAATTAAATTAAATATTTAAATATTAAATATGTGTCAATATTAAATTCATCTTATCAACTATAAATATAAGTTTCTTGTCATTTATGATATTTAGTACAATATAAAAAATGTATAATGCATAGATTTTATTTTATTGTGCATTTTTTTATCGATCTTAAAGAATTTTGTTAGAAATAAGATAATTTAAGAAAATTTCAACGTAAACAAAGAAATTTCAGTTTTTATATATTTCTAATTTCATAATTTTATAAAACTTCAAAGCAAATTTAAAACTATTTTGATCCTCTATATTTTATGAATTTTGTTAAAATTACTTTGCGAATTTTAAAAACAAAAATGATATTTCATTTACCCTGCGAAAATACATAGAAAAGGAAATTTTACAGAAAAATTCATTCTTACATTTTAATTTTGTATGCATATTCTTCTCGTTAAATTCAATTTTTTTATTTTCTCGTTATATTATTCATTTTTATTACTCAAAAGTAGATTTACAATAGTAAATTTGTAATACAAATTTTAAAGTTGGAAATGCATTACAACATATATATGAATACTACATTATGATTCCTTTCATATCAGAAAACTGTTCTTACAACATTATTGTAATATTCTCAATTCCTTCTTTGATATTCCAGGGAAGTGAGTTAAAATGTACCTACTCTATTTATAATAAATATTTAACAATACAATAGATATATAAGTGATCTATTAAAGCATATTTGTGGCTTATAGTGCAATTATAATTTTTTAAACATATAAAAAAATATTTAATAAACTCATAAGAATAAAAAGAAACAGGCAAATCATGTGCTTGCGTCATAAAAACTAGAAATCAATTATAGTATTAATAGGATTTATATTTTCATGTATATACTTGTTACTCAACTTACTATTATTTACCTGAATCATTTTTATCAAGAACCTCTATATGTATAGCCCACAGTTTCAAGTCCACAGTCCTCGCAAATCAATAACTTAAATAATGTACTAAAGAATTCATCCAAAGTATTTCACTTATCATTATACTGTTGCTGGGAAAATTATAAATATATATAATATTTAAAATATACGATTTACATAACACACGTGGTTAAAAGTTTCTAATATTGTTTTTATGCAAGACTTGAGTCATGTAAAATGAGAAAGGTTAAACTCAAAACTTATTATTAGCTATAACTAAAGTACAGTTGTGGACGAGGCATAAAATAACTTCCTTTTTTGCTTTACTATGTTTGTATAAACATAATTTACCAGTCTTTATTTCGATCCAAAGTTCTTTGTACTTAATATAGGAGATCAAATTCAATAATTGTTAATTATAAGTTTCAGCAATTCGATTATTGTTTGATAACATTTTTCTGTGTAAAAGGAAGCGATTTATAGTAGAATCAGCTACATGTACAGTTTCTTCGGTGACTGATTCTTAAGCGCTAGATCTTCTTCCAAGATATTGATTACAGAGTTTAAAATATCTTCATCTCGTTGACGATTTTTCTCAATACAATGAAGACTTTTAGGGTCTATATCCGAAATTCCAACATCACAGAGAAAACTGAGTCCACTGGAAAGTTTCAATGCACCTTCATTTGGAGTAGACGAAGCATCTCTGCATAAACAGAATAAATAAATAAGTAACAGTACATTATAAGTAATATATTACAAAGAATCAGCTTTAATTATTACGTACAGAATATTATCTAGTGTAATATTCAATACCTCTGTTTATTAATTTGATATCGATACAATTTAATGGACTATCAAATTTAACAAAAATATTGTAATTATATAATAGAAAAAAATTATTTTAAGCAAATCTTTTGTTAATTGTTGTTATTAAAAAAAATAATAACCTGCAAATATAATTTAAGGTGAAAATTGACAATAATTGTTTAGTTATCTATAGATAAAATAAAGAGTTTTTGAAAAAATTGAATGAGTCTTTATAACTTGCAAGTCAACTCCAACACTAATAAACGTCTTATAGTTTAGTTATATGTCTTATATACATAGTGTATAGATACAATTTTCACAATTATATGAGTCGTAGAATTAGTGATATTTATGCTCATACCACATAGGATGTTTTACCATACATATAACACAGATATAGACAGATATAGATATGTACAGATGTTTACAAACCAATTCATAATATCAGGACAATTCTTTTTAGACTTCATATTGACATAGGACTTTTTATAATTCGCATAAAATCTATTATCAAGATATTATTTCAAATCTTGCAGTTAACAGAAGTTGTAACGGTTTGAACTGTGTACAGCACAAAATTTTGAAAAATGTTTCAACTTAAATTACTCAGTTTATTTAATAAGGATTATGAAAGCATATGAGATCTTATCTCTACATACTCTTTGTTACATATTCTTGTAGCGGGCATTTAATCGTTTTCAAAACACTATTTAAATGTGCACTTTGTACTGAACGAAGACAAAAAATAAAATTTCAGATCTTGTATGCTGCTGGTATTATATAGCGTTACCCGATGTACACCGCGGGGAGGTTACATTACATCGTGTAACTCACACGGTCGGACTTTGTTCATCATGGTGGTTCTACATAAAAAGAACCATTTGCGTGAATGCACGTATGCGATACATGTAAAATCATCGGTACTCAGTTTATGTCCGCGTAGCCATAGAAATGTACGCATTTATATAAGAACTACTACTTTGTTTTACTGCTACTCTGTGGGCATTATGTCGATTTCGATACAGACATGACGACGTGACAAAATGCAAGATTAAAAGTTTTATTTTTTGACTTCGTTTGGTGCAAAATGCACATGTAAGTAATGTTTTCAAAACGTCTATATGTCCGCTACAAGAATATATAATGAAGAATAGAGGTTTCCGTTTACTTTTGACTGATATTATACTCTTACAACAGATCATTTTGTTTTCTTTTCTTTTTAATAGATTTTACAAAAGTTTTAATGTACTTTTTGTATCAACTATTATAATATAATAATATACTCTATTATTACTTACACATTTAATTCTTGAAATGCTATTAGTATTGAACAATCCCTCGCACATGTAAATAAGAGATAATTCTGTAAGTATAGTATATCTCTAGAGTTTATAAAAGGATCCAAGGATTTTGGCATACGAGAAACATTTTCAACATGGCTGTTATCTGCACTCCCTCCAATGTCTGACTTATAAATTTTTATTTCACCATGATTGTACTTGCTCTTCGCTCTGTTTGAAATCTGGATGCATTTGATACATGCTTTCTATTAAACAAAATCAACACAAGATAAACGTTACAATGATTAAATGACATATATTTAGACATCTGATTGATGGCACACATTTTAAATCGGTATAACTGTTTTATAAATGGACCATGCGACTTGACTTTTTCTGCCAAGCTAGATGGATTAGTTCACTAGAAAAAATAGTAAAAGTTGATTTTCACAATTTTTCTATTTGGGCTTGGAACAAAAATTTCAAACATATGTTTTGTAAATTCATAAACCAATTTCGATGAAATTTTCACCATGTATATAACTTATATGAATCTACAAAACACGTTTTTGAAATTTTCGTTCCATGCCCAAATAGAAAAGTTGTGAAAAGCATCTTTTACTATTCTTTCGTAATTCAGAGTAAATGCAGTTTTACCAAAATTTGTATTACATATCATTTAGTAAACTAATCCATCTAGCTTGACACTATAAAATTTTACTTACCAGAGATTTACAATAATGTTCCAGTTTATCCCGAGGTGCCTGTGTTTCTATTAAATTTTCATATACCATGTCGTCTTTTAAGTATGTTCGAAATTTTGAATATATACTGTAAACGTACTCTGCAGTAACAAACGGCACATTTTGCATGTGCAAGATCCTCTCCAATACAGAATTATTTGGTAAAGTTTCACCTTCCGAATTGCATTCCTGAAGAATTATTGTAATGGGTTTATATTTGTTTTAGTTTAACAATTTCCTTTACTATTTACATAAGAAGTATCCATTCGCCCATATAATTAATTATGATGTCTTAATCGTTTAAATATAATTGCGATTGCAAATATGTATTTGAATTTGCTAAAAATTCACCTAAATTTTCTATGCATTTTGGAATTGAATATTTTGGCTTCGAACAAATCAATTTTAATTAAGAACCAATATGTTAATAACACCTCTGGTTAACCCCGTTAACAAAATGCTGTTTCGAGCAAATTGTGCGCAATGTTTGTATCATGCTTTATGAGCAAAAGACTGGTCCATTTGGTACCAAACCCTGTTTATAGCAAAATTTGGTCCCAATTTTGTATGAATTTGGCACCAAAACTTGTCGACAAATTCCTAGCCAAATGCGGAAACAGATGGATCGGAATTTGAGTGTAAATAAAGTTTGGAGGCAAAATTCCACGGCGGAGTGGGGCCTAATCTCGGCGTTGTTTTTGGTGTTAAGTCTGTCGCACTAACAGCGGACCTAACATTGCTCTAAGAGTAAATATCGGGAAAAATCGGAGTAAACCTTGTTTTGGGAGGTAAAACGGAATTTTATTTAAACTTCCAAATTATATAATTTTAAGTTTCCTGTATTTTCAATAATTTAATTCCGTTTTCCCTCCTACAGGAAGGTGTACTCCGATTTTGGTCAATATTTTCTATTAGAGCAAGGTTAGGTCCGCTCTTAGTGCGACCGACCTGCCCTCTATAACGAAGCCAATGTTTGGCCTCAATTTGGTCTTGATGTGGCACGGAATTTTAGCTGCAAACTTTGCACTCAAATATCAAGTCTAATAATTTTGATGGCAAATTCATAGCAAATTGCTTACTGGGTATATTCACACTGATTAATAAATATTTTAATTTCTTTTTTTTGATCAGTAGAAAGGCCGGAATCATGGCAATTGTCAATCCATATTTTTCAAAAGATATAACTTGTACAATTTTTATTATTTTTACTTAAAACAAAATCGCACATGTACTCCAAATGTCAATAAATATATGTGCAACATCTCAATACAAAAGGTTTAATAGTTTTTCTGAAAAAAATCCTAAAAATTTGTGCGAAAACGGCCTTGGAAATCAGAATATCCGTTTAAGCCTGAATGTATTATACAAATAATGACTGTGACGTCCGTTACCTCGCCAGTAAAGTATAGAAGTTTCTTTGCCTTTGCAGCTGTGTGTGCGTTAATATAAGCGACTGGCTCAAAGTCCTGTGTAGTGGTCGTGCATAATTCGTATGCAGGAGATGGCTTGAGTTCTTCTTGAGCAAATGGGTGTAGAAGAGCAGCGCAGATCAAATCGCAGAATTCGTCAATGTATTCTTCTTTCGTTTTACTGGACCCAGAATTGCGGAACCATTCTGCCAGAACATTTTCGAGATCGTTTGAAGATGATTCTTGACCGTAAACAACTATACCGTTCTTAAATATTTTGAAATTGTTTTGTGGAGATATTATTAGTCCTTTTAAAGCCGATTTCATTCGTTCTTGTACTCCGGAGAAAAGGTCTAATGGACAATAGGAACTGCGAGCTTCTATCACTTTTTTCTTCAGCTGAAAACACAAAAATTTGTGAATTACAACTCCCAATGTTTACTAATTGTCCTAATGTTTAATGGACGTGATATAAGAAAAACTTTTGTATCTATTCTCCTGAACAAAAAGACAACATCAAAGTTAAAGTTTAAATTGAAGGAAAATTCAAACCCAAAGTCATTTAAAATTTGCTGCAAAATATGAATAATCATGATTACGGAGACAACTTCTCGCATGTTTTGCTCGTGAAAGACGAACCATTTTGTACGGTGTATCAAACTCCTGTCTTACGATTTGTTTATTCCTATGCAAGAGCATAAATTTGTTGGAAAAACATACGTCCTGTATATGCGTAATATCACGTTCGCTACCAGCGTCATAGACGCACTGATATCCAATGAGGGTCCAGCATCACATATGTGCAACGCCAAATAATTTTTTTCCCCCTGTGTAATCAAATAACGTATGTTCTGGAACCTGGCGAATAAATTTTGTGGAAACTCGAAAACAAAGTCATGTCATGGGTTGAAATTGGAATTTCTTCTCCACGGACTTCTCAACTGGTAGCGAATGTGATATTTTTAATATTACCTTTCTTTTTTTTTGAGACTGCTAGAAGATAGTCATAACTAAAGATGGCTTAGTGAAATACTAAGCAGTGAAGACATCAGAAGAATTTAAGAACATATTTGCATTATTTTCAGTTTATTAAAACTATTAAACGAAGAAATACATTTTTACTTAAATCCTGCTTCCTACAACCGACACAAAAAACATTTATTTTGCATAAAAATCCGCAGTCTAGTCACAACTGTTGACTAATTAATTTACATATTAAAGTATAACATTACCTTATGATACTGCATCAAACAGTACGGGCATTTTTGGAACTTGCGATTTTTGTCTCTTAGGTGCCCTTGTTTCGGTTTGATTTCGACACAGAACGTTTCGTTGCTTCGAAATAGATCCACATTGGTTTTTGTTTGAAGAAAAGTGTAATCTGGGTATTTCGTGGCGTAAATCTCGGTGATTTTCTTGTTTCGACGTTTCTCTGTAAACAAGGAAAAAAATTAGACGTAGAAAAAGTGTCTCGTAACTGAAATAAAACATTTAAAAATTCATTTTTCAGTAATAAATTTTTTTTATATATGTGTTTAATACGCAGTAAGAGCAATTTGCTATGAATTTGCCACCAAAACTTGTCTACAAATTCCGACCTAACATTGCTCTAAAAGTAAATATCGGGCAAAATCCAAGTAGAGCTTGCTGTGGAAGAGAAAACAAAACTAAATGATTGAAAATACATGAAACTTAAAATTATATAATTTAGAAGTTTAAATAAAATGGCGTTTTTTCCTACAGCAAGGTTTACTCCGATTTTGTCCGATATTTCCTCTTACAGCAAGGTCTTGGGGGGAAAGGTTTGGAATTTCGATGGATTTGCGAACTTTGCACGCAAATACCGAGCCATCTTTTCTCGCACTAGGCTCGGAATTTGTAGACAAATTGTGGTGGCAAATTCATAGCAAACTCTGCCCCAAGCATGGTCTTAGTACTAAAATGACCGCTTTTTGCTCACAAATTACGCTTACAAACTTTGATCAATATTTAGGTTTGGCTAACTGGGTATATTCTTATGAAAGCTTGTCTTGAGTCTGCTATTATAAAAAGTAAAGTCGACAGATGTATATGTATGTAGTGTTATTTTCGGACAACAAACCGACCGATTAAAGTCATATTACTTGTAGAACGACTTGATATTGCAAGTGTTATATACAGGTCATACATGTTTGACTGTGCCAGTCACGAGTGACCCTCGTCATAGTCGACAAGTTAATAGACAGCTTTCATTGCATTACAGCGTGTCGTGCATTTGTTCGACCTTAAAAAAGATGAGACACGTGACTATCTCTGATATGAAAATTAAATTCTTCGTTGTTTCCGTTAAAGGGTAGACTTTGGTCAACCCTTTGCACTTAACCAGCACGTTACGTTCGCGTACCGAGTTTCCCGTACACTCGAGCATGTTCCCAAGAACATATTTGACAAAAGCCTTAACTTTTCTTACTATTGATTTTGAAAAACTCTATCATTTTTTGCGAATATTCTACAAACAGTCGTCCAAATATTTGTACAATTGTGAAAGTTATAAGACTAAATTAGTATAGAAACTATAATTCCAAACTTTAAAACCAGCTATTTCAAAATTAGGCTTTTAAGAACGGTGAATACAATGTCAGAACTCGCGAACGGACAAATATTTATATATCAAATTGTTGTTGTTTTCCGAGAATCAATAACAAAATTTCCAAATATTTGAGACTCGGTTTTTCTAGCAAAATGTAATTTTTTAGGGATACTATATTTATTTAATTTTTTGGATTTATCGAATTTTATCCGAAATTCATCGTACATCCGAATTTACCTTCACAATCTGCATTTAAAATAAAAATTACGTTTCTGTTTTATTCGAAGTAAAACTTTCCACGCGTAGGTGCTACAATTGCGTGATATTTGAAGAATGAATTTATCACATTTTCAAATGAACATTTCTCGTGAATTCACGGGGCCCTGTCAACAAAAACAATTGCAAGAATTCATAGGAGCAAACCTTTTTTATATTGCAGCACCACTCCATTAGTAAATGCATACAAGGTGTCCGAAACATCAACGCGCAACGTTCGTTCGCATTCACTGGGTCCGTGTTTGCATACTCTTCGTTTTGAGTTTGAAAATAAACATTCCTTCGGTGATTCTGTTGCGAAAATATCGCTGACTGCCGGACGTGATCATTTTCTAAAAATAAGTAACTGGAGAGTTGCCCTGGAGGACATAAGGAGAGAAAGTGTATGGAAAAGGGACACGCGAGTGCAACAAGTGCAACGCGCGGATATTTCCATAGAATTGCTTCAAATTCTTCTGTATACAGTATTTACTATACAGCCAAAAAATACGAGATAGATCGTGCGACGATTTTTGTGACTGCAACTCCTGAATTTCAATTTCAACTATAGAGGGCGCGCATATACAATTGTACATTTAAATGTTTAAGGAGTACTATGTGGAAGCGACTATTTTTCATTATTCAAATGTATAACTGTATATGAGCGCCCTCTATCGTGGAAATTGAAATTGTAGACATTGAAAATTGACTAGCGATTCACTAAAATCGTCGATAGATAGTATCTGATGAAAATCTGCTGCTAGCAGACTCTGCTGCCAATATTGCGCTAGGTTGCGAAAACATATGGATACGGAGTTGGTCTTCTAGTCTCTCACCAATCCAGCGGAAATTTGCTTACTGGTTACATATGTATTCGAACGGTAAATAGTCAAAGATTCTACGTGCTTTGAGAATTGTAAACATCTACACGAGATCCTAACTTTCTGAAGTATATCAACCGACAATTACAATAAATAATATGAATAATATTATCACAACTCTATTCTGTTGCCAGGTACAATAATGTCCTAGCGCGGATCTGTCCAAGTAAGTCTTTCACCTTCTTCAGAGCTCACGAGTTTGACGATCAGATACGATAAGCCAAAGCCATAAAAGAGGTAGGATCGTAAGTATCTGTGAGATCGCGTATAGATCGAACGATGACAATATCCGAGATAGCGCCTTGCTTACAGTGCCTGATCTTATCACAAGGGTAAATATGTATGTAAGACTATAAGCTCTTATTGTGAGCTCTACAAAACTAAACTGCACCAGCAGCAGATGACACTGCGCGGGTTTGGATCAGCATTTTACCATCAATATTCCTTCCTTTTCGTCTTACCGAAGGTCTCGACACGAGAAGACTTTGATCTTAGGACACAATCTAGGCTATTGAGATGCTTGGATCCTGGTGACTCTACAACACCAATCATTCCCGTTTTTCATTATTCAGGAGGCACAGCGCTATCGAATAGCGAAAATCAGTGATTTCTTCTGATTGTGGGCTGGATTGCTTCCATACGATTAGACAAATACATGCAGCGTTGCTCGCAGGGGCGTGGCTTCGTGCCTGCCGTTCTGTGTTTGCCCACGGCAAGAAAATCACTGCCCGTACGGGCAGACGCTGAACAACTCTGCTCTAGACTCCAGACCAGTTGCATTTAAATGGAACTTTCGCGAATCAGAGTCCCTTTTGAGTTTCGCGAATCAGGCAGAAAGTCGTGCGAAGAGTCATGGCCATAAAAGAGTGGGGAGATATGGATTTGTGGGAGTAAAACACGTCGTGGGAATTATATTATGCGGGGATTGTACGGTAATGGGATGCACGACATGGACTCGCCCACAACATCCCACCACGAGACCTTAGGCTCTGTTAGGACGTGATTTCACTAGTTTGAGATTTTTGGCACATGGCTCGCCAAGAAGTGGCGCGTACGAACAGTGGTTCGGACAGGCCTGTCCTGACAATTTCTGCTTGTAATCGAAATGCAATGTGGTCTGCATGGCGGAATTAGATGGCTGAAATATGACGCACTTACAGGTGCACGACGTAGTACCCAGCGGATGATGGGACTTGAAATTGATATTATCACGACGCTAGCGATTAGTATTTCGACAACGATAACGTTGTTATACCTGTTGCTCGCTTGTAAACGACTCGATAATTTCAAGGAATCGAAAATCAATTATTTTCAAAGCCAAGTTGAAACCAATCGTGACAGGAAATCGATCTACGTATGTCGGAATTACGAGGTGAATTGAGAGAAGTAAATTTGTTGGAAACCGATTAAATATAAATGCTAAATAAGACCTATGTCGCTGTCACTTATGTAAAATATGATAAAATCAATTTTAAATAAAGGAAACAAGCTAAGGCGAGTGAAATGTGAGAATTAAAGTACACTAACAATTAGAAGGAAAAAAGTGAGTATTAACTCTAACTCTTTGGAAACAGCTTAGAACCTTAACAAATAAAATATCTACACTGAGACTTACTTTTATTTATTAGTGCAAAGCTACTATTAAAAAATCATAAACATTCTATTATTCGTTTTCATTTTCACAAAATTTATAGAAAATATAAAGAGAAACTTTTCATTACTTTTTTAACTTTTCATTTAAACTTTCTTATTATTATTGACCTATCGAAATTGTTAAATCCGAAAATAATATATATTAGTTTATATTTGTTTATGTACAATCATTTCTGTGTAGAAGTGATTAAACAATGATTTCGCGTACGTTGAGAAAGCTTTGTATTAAACATATACAATATGTATAGTGTAGAGTTTATAATTGACTCATTTTCTTGTTTTTCTCACAATGCTAATAATTATACAATAATTTCACTTTATTTTGAAAAGGACTGTTAAATTGTTTGCATGAGTATACGGCTTGAACAAAGAAGTGGTAGAAGGATTACACAGGATGCATGGTCGGTTGATTCGAAGGGTTACCGGAAAAATGTTAATCACCCTCCCTTCCAACTTTCTCTTGTGTGAACAGCGCTAACCGTATTATTTGTTTCAAAAATAAATAAATTTTATTTCGTTGGTCCCCTTATTGATGGATGGAGTATCGTCATACTAAAGAAGATTAAAATAATAATAGATTTAAAAAACATCGTAAACAAAGTGATTAAATATTCAGAAGATGTATGTATTTCCAAAACTTTCATTGCCTGAATTGTATTTATTATTAATCTTCCAATCTTTTTACTTTCGTAAACGTTTTTTAACTTTTTTTTTTGTTTTCGTACATTATTTGTATAACTGAATAAACATGATCGATACCACTGAACTTTATTCCATTTGCGCGTTTTTAATTTTTTGTGTTTGCTACGTTTTATACCACGGAACAGAAAATCAATATTATGGAGAACATTGTCCGTGGCAGCTGACAGCCTAGTAGCTCATGTGTAGACACGATTTCCTTCGATAAGGTAGTCGTTAGACGGTCTGGGGACGAAAGTTTCGGATTTCGTTTTCCTGTCTACCAGAGCTTCCTGAGAAAATAATGGCGGACTCGTATGCCGATAGTTTGAGTGCTTCTCTACAGAACTCTCTGTGCTTGAATGTCAAGTAAAAGTCAACAATGCTGTGTGCTACTCTCTCCCAAGGGATGTCAGTTAAATATTCGGTCGAATTTCCGTAGCATATTGCATGATTTTAATGGAAGACCAAAAATAAGTTTTATTATTATACAAATATTTTTTAAAATATAATTTCCAGGATCATACGAATATCTGTGAACATACTCGGCATACAAAGTTGGAAAAAGAGGAAACAGTGATGAACGATTCATTTTTGACCGATGGTTCCTTTCAGACGTTTGTGTCTCTCGATGAGTAGAACACGATACAATCATAAAAAAATTTGACAGTGAAAAAGTCGGTCAAGATCAATTTTGCAACAAACTTTTTTTTACAGATGTTCGTCGATCCTATATAATGTGTAGAATCACTCTGTAACGGGTTTTACACATAATTTCTTGACACCCTGTACATGACATATAGAACACAGAACCATTTGCTTCCGCCAACTATTTGATAGAGTTACTGCTCCGTAGAGTTGCGTGGGAAATCTTGTATTATGTATACTGTGCAACGGGAATAACATAATAACCTTTTCCGAAAGTATGGTTTAAATAAAAGGTGTAGAGGCATTATACGCAAACAATCACCGAGTGGGTTATATTATCCTCCGACTACGTGTAGCGTTCACAGAATTGCGACAGCACGAGTTTCTGCAATTTCAAACATACGAGTACCAAGAAACAATATAAATTACAACGCCAGTCCTCTGATCCCAGTTAAAAGGTCATGAGTCATGAGAAACGAGAGTGAGTACAAAACTCTTTGCTCTCCTTTAAATATAAATCTTGCGTAATGCTATGCCTCCGACTGTTATGTTCCAAACTAAACACGGAAATCATCCACTGAACTGTAATTAGTCGAGCAAAGGCATTAGATGATTTTACCGTTTACAACAGTAAAAAGTAATGATTGGGGAAAATTTGAAATTCCGGAAAATCATTCGATTTAATGGGGTGCTTTATTAACATTTAATATACGGTTGATTGTAGTTTTATATTATTCGCGCAGGCACAGAACGCATTCGTTGGGCACCGACGCTGATATAATTTCGAGAATAAATTAGACTTTGTAAAAATCGGAATTAGGAAGAATTTCATTTCATTATACATATTTAGAACTTCTTGAGGTAAAAATAAAGTTCATTAATAGTAATCAGAATGCTCTCTTACAGTTTACGAATTTGCAAATATGTACCTAGTACATATAAATACAGAAAGATTCAAAATGTATTTATAAATTTCAAGTAAGAATAATTACAAAAATTTGTTTATAAAATTTATTTATTATTTAAATGATTATTTATTATTATTATTTATTTAAACCATTGTTTAAATAATAAAGATTTATTTATTTAATTCAGTATTTATTCAACTCTTCTTATGTATTTGTTGGCGCGAACGTTTGTGATGTAAACGAACTCAGTCCCTCTACTCTATAAATTCGGAATTCGTACACCACTACGCCAAATTATTTATTATTTGTCTTTCTCTAAAAGCCAAATGGGAAATAACATTTTATTTGCAAATAAGAAATAATAAATAAATTATTTGTGGATTTATTTAAATGATTTTTTAACTAAATAAAAAAATTGATTATTGTTTGCAAATGGAATATAAATTTAAATGTAATTTGTTATTTATTATTTAAAATAAAATTTGCCCGACTCTATGTATTGTACTCGTTATAATACAAAGACGTATAATTAAAACTAATTGTAAAAAAGATTCACAAATTGTTTAAAAATTGTTTTGTCGCGAAGACGCTCACTGTTTAATAACAATTCACGTTCAGCCTCAACAACCGATAATTAATAGTTCCAGCAACTAAACTACGGCGAACTATTGATAAACGAAGTCTACGTTCCTCATTAAGGGGAGCCAATTTGGGCTTCCTGTATAGCGTGTTTTCTTCGTAACCTGAGCGGTTTCCATTCTTCGCGAACGGTTTCTCATATCGTTCTAATTTCTTCCTGTCAGCCAGACGTGTATCTTGTAGAAGCAGGTTTCTCGTACATCATGGAGGTTTCGAAATTCCAGGTTCCATCAGTCGAAAGATTCTGTCCGTGGGATCTGTTTTCCTGTACTGTTACGAACACGGAAAGCAACTTGTTCAGTTGCTCGCGTAAGAAACTCTGGAACTTGTTGTCAATTTCACGTTTTTATCTTATAAACTCAGTAGTAAAGCAATTTATCTTATTTAGTTTATTTCTCTTCGTGAACAATGCCTGCAGGTGACAAAGAGTTTTTAAAAATAATTAACAATATGAGAATTCATTCAAACGTAGGCATATTACACAACTATAATTAATAAAATTGTATGAAACGGGTAGGCAATGCCCACAACCAGACTGATACGAGTATGCATAAACACATTAATATTTTCTTCATAAGATTAAATCTTTAAAGAATCAAGTTTCATCCTTGTGTTTCAATTTTTGTTCATATTAGTATTAAAAAACCACAAAACCGATTTGGAATCTTATATTTTGAATAATTTAACATCGTTTTAGGTTTGCGCCGAATATTTTAGATAACATCAATATCGTTATTAAATATCGTAAAAAAGATTGGTTATTAGCATAAGGATGCATTTTACAGTTATAATAAGAAAATAACTACGAAAGAAATATAGGAAATCGTAGGTAAGTAGACTGTCCAGTGCAAAAAAATATGATCCTGTAAAGTATAGAATATGGTTTTGTGGCAACCGGCCCCGACTCTGATGTTCATCAGTCTGAATCGTGCTGTTTTTCACTAACAACTTTCGCGCACTCCACTCAGCCACAGCTGCAAAACAACCGCTGCACTCTTATTCGCCAACCCCCCACTCTTAATTAACCTCTTAGAGGCTAATGGTCATCTCATAAGTAATTCCGCCAGCTGTCTGCGTAAAGCATTAATACTAATACAATATGTGGTGCAAAAGAAATGATACACTTAATTTTTGATCGGTAGAGGTTGTAGATAAACAAAAATTTTTGGGCTGAACTTCGCTTAGGGGACCCAGAAATTTTAAACTTTCTTTTATACGAAACTGTAGATTTTGACGAGAAAATGTTAAAAAATAGAGTTTTAATGTTAGGAATTCACCGTTTCAAAAGTTATACGCGTGTAGAGTTGACCGAATTCAAGCGTTTCTGACAGGTAAAAGCGCCGCCAATTAGTATGTAAGACGCTCGTCGTCTAACGATCGGAGTCGCTAGATGGCAACATAAGCACGCGATGCTGTCGATTGTCAGTGATTGCAATAAAAAAAAAATATATATATATACCAAAAAAATTTACAAACGAAGCAGATTTACAGATATCGCGCAACCGTTTAAGTTTAAGAGATAAACGTTGTTAGAGAAGTAAGAGTAGACGCTAGTAACGATTTTGTCTGCCGTCAGCAACTGGCGGTATCTTCGAGCTTCCGGACAGGCGATTAATTATTTGGGAAAGAGGATGATCCGCGAGAAAAGGATATTCAAGTGACCTCGTCTGGCAAAAAGAAGTGCTTCAATAGGCCGTGCATCAGCTTTCCCGAAGGTGAGCTCGACGGATGTTGCCCTGGGGGTCATGCCCTTTTCGTAGGAGTGACTGATCGCACGTGTGTTTCTCCGTGGAATCGTGTGAACACTACGAACATCTCTGCGGAGCCTGTGGAACCTGTGGAGCCTGTGGAGGTACGAACAAGTACGGCGCTGGCTTGATGTGTTCTCGAGAGTGTCTGGCGACGTCGTCATCTTTTCGAGAGCGTACAGCTGCAGTTGCCGTGTGGGCTGACAATGAATAGCCACCACGACATGCATGCTGTAAATTTTTCTTGGCTCCCGAATGTTGACCGTTTAATCTTTACGCGGCCATTTCCGTTCGAATGCGAGGCACCGTTATGCTTTAAAGAGAAATGTCTGTCTCGCAAGTATCTCTTTTATCTCTCGAATATTTTATTCGATTTCTCTTTTTCAAATTCTGCTAACAAAGGGAGGCCGCCAGATAATTACTTGTTTCCTCGTGATTGTACAGGATAACGAGTGCATGCAAGCCATTGCAAGCTGAAGAACTTTTTGTACGAAATGATTTATTTATGTCAAGTTTTGTTTATGATGACTTTATATGAAGATATGGATTACTGCAGATTTTTTAATTGTGTTCACAATCAGGTTTTATGATATCACAGATTAAAGCTCATTAATGCGTCATATAAAAAACTGTATCCAAGCTTCTCCAAATTTTAATAACGAATTGAAATAAGAATTTTAAAAATTCATAAGAACCAATATTTTTATTTTGATGAAACATTGATTATTCGTAATCATTAAATGTTCGTAATACACACAAATATCATGGAAATTGGAAGTCCATTATATATTAGAGAAAGTGATGGGAAGTAGGCCCCAATATGTGTTGATACGGCCCTGTAAACAGATAGAAGGGGGTCGCGGGAGAACGCGGAGCGGTCGCAGCGGGGAATGGGTAGTCTGTAGAGCAGAGGTTCCCAAAGTTTTACCTAGGTGGGCCAAATGGTAAATTCCAAAATATTTGGAGGGCCATGCAGAAAAAAAGGTAAAAAGTTAGACATGAGGGAAATACTAATTTTATGAGATAATCGTTCTTTATTTATGACAACAATTACTTCTTATTACGAACTGTTTATTAACACATTTCAAAAGTATAATTAGCGGGCCGCACTTTGGGAACCTCTGCTGTAGAGGTGGAGTCATGCCTGGGTATGCTGCCATGCATGGCGTTAGATCGTTTATACTGTGTCTATAGAATGCATCATATGTACTTTACTATATAAGTTTAGTATATAAGTGTACAATAATAAATAAATTAGTGTTAAGAAAGTATACCTATATGAAATCCAGATACCGCAGCAAGAAACACCATAGTATTTTTATATGACTTGATAAAGGCAAAGTCGGACGAGAAGCCATAATAGGAATATTATTGTATATGTGAAAGTGGTGCTCGGACTGAAACAGTGCTCGGTTTGAAACAGTTCTTGATTTTTAATTGCTTTTTGTTGGTTTACTCAAATTTATCCGAAAGCTCTATCTGCTTATTGCAGCACCCTCATCAATTGTTCAACCAGCTGTCGAGGAATTGTTATTCGACAAATCATTAACTAAATATTTTGAAAATTCAAAAGACATGGAGACTGCCGGAGAAACTTGGTTGATGTATGTTTTTCGTATCGCGAATTTTGAAACAGTTTTCAGACTTTTGTTGCTTTAGAGAATCTATTAATAGAAGCCAAACATATTTGATCAAAATTGTTTAGTTAAAAATAGTTGAGAATAGTAGAAAAACGCATTTCTTGTCAACTTTTGAACTTTCTTGAACCGTTTCTTAGCATGCACGACATAACTCTGCGAAACATATTTTTTCAATTGTTATTAACGGCTCGGATAAAAAAAATGATAAAGAACAACCGTTACTATTTTCTTCGTAATTCAGATCAAATACAAATTTTTCGAAAATTTTGTATACAAGTCATTTTAAAAATGTGACTATTGTAAAACGTGTACGAAAACATTTTTGACCGACTGTATTTATACTACTGGCCAAAAGTTTGGAATCGCTGCGTAAATTCAGAGAAACAGGATATTTATAAGCAAAACAGAGTGCCTTTAGAGTAACCAAGGAAGATTTTTTTTGTCAAAAAACTTACGAGTAGTATGTTTTATATTTTATATTATCTTTGTTTTGTATGAAGGAATGTGTATTTTTTCGTCAAATTGTTCTTTCATTAAAAAACTGCCTTTATTTTTAACGGTAGCCTGGAAGTAGTTAAAGTATTGGTATCCTTGAAGAAGTTAAAGTATTTGAATACCATTAATATCAGAGTCCATTTCCATAATACGCTCGTTGGAAATCAACGTGTGTTAAGAGCAGAAAAAAAATACACCTCTCCTTATCCTAAACGTAATTGCACTTTCATACATTTCCATCTGGAATCCGGTTGCGTCGCTGTTTTTATAATGAGAATGGTTTTGTTATCTGATCGATAGCTCGACGTTCCGGCTGGAAAGTCATCCAGGCGGTGCAGATTTATCTGGTAAGAATCGTGATATCATTTTGTTAGGTCAATCTGGACACCAGAAAGATCCAGTTCAGAAACACGGGACGGTCATGCTCCGTTCCAATCTTGCGAGTTACAGTCCATGCGAACAATGCGGCGCAATATTGTTGTTATCGCAATTGGAAATGTATAGAGGAGAAGGACCGTGACCCCCTAGGTGAGAATCCATCGCGATCACTCCAAGAATAAATATGCAAACCATGCTGACTGAATATGTTCAGTCCCGTGACGAACCGAGAGAGGCTCCCAATTGATTCAGAGTGACCAATTTCGAATTTCCGAAGCTCGCTACAACTTTCTATACAGAATGGAACATTCTGTAGTGTAAATGTAGATAATTTAAAATATTCTGTATAAGGTATGTTTAAAATGTTCGAGGACGTCATGTGGAAAACGCGATAGATAAGGTAGCCCCTAGGATTACGTCACCGTCATTTCAAAGACGTATGCTGAACTTGTTTTTTGTCTCTGTACTTTCAGAATATCAAAACAAAAATATGGAATTCCATTTAAACTGCATGAAGTGACCTTGAAATAAGTTGGAAAAAATAAAGATAACAATATTTTTTGTCACAATCATTTTCTATATAGAACATTATGATAAAAGTCTCTATACACCTTTGTCCTATTACGTACCGTTCCAGAGTTATATCAAACAGCACTTAACCGTGGGACACCCTGTATAATGGATCTAAATCCGCAAACGCATTCTACATATTACGCTGTTCTATGTGACAGCACAAAGACAATGTTTCTTGATATTATATTTCTTGACGTGAAGTGTTACAATAAATTAAATAAAAAATTCGAATTATTTTGTTTTGCTACATTTTTGGCTTTTGTCTACGTTGAAGCGGTGAAAACTGCTAAGGTCGACAATTATTTATGGGGTTGATAATATATTTTAAAAATATTTTCAAAATGAAATTACTTCCGCCAAATAATTCTTTTGTAAAATATCCAAATTTTTCTATAAAAATCTAGTAAGTAGCACCAAATAATTGTTTTTTTTTATTTTATAGAAAAAATATATATCAAATATTTATGCAAGTTCACGTTAAACGCGTATTAAATAAAGGGGATGTCAATAAATGATAATTTAATGTCATTCCGAATATATATTTGGAGTCGTTCGACTGCATAGATTTTTCATTTCACCCGGATAGAGAAGTGGAATCGACGAAAGAACAAAGAAATTTTAGTAAAAATTTCAAGCGAACGCGGTTTTTCGTTGGTTCCGATATCACCCCTCGGCTGACAGATGCTGCCTGTCGAAATTTATCCGTGTAATCGAGTTTCGCGAAATATTCGAATTTTACGGGCAGAACTGAAGTGAAACAGCTATTTGCCCGGATGAGATTTCATCGGCAGCGGCATCGGAGCATGAGAAACCTTAGGGTGACGGAAAGTCTCAGCGCTTGCAAACCTTGCATTTTTCTTTCGGAAGAAAAGGTGCAGCCAGCAGGTGGACGCGCGGAAAAAAGGTCGAGCTACCTGAGCGGTCAACGAAAGTTGGGTGCCTGTACAGACACGAAACTTGTTACCTTGGCCTAACACCTGTCGTGAACAATTAAGTTCACCGGCGGACATCTGCGCCTATGCACGGCTGTGCAATAAACCCTCGTACGTAACATTTTAGTAAAAGAGAAATTTTCTCAAATCCAGGACTAATGGATTTCTACCTATTGAATATCTTTTGAATATCTCTGAAAGTATTATTGATATCGACAAATGTTTCAAACAAAAGTTATACCTGCTGTTATTAACTAGCGACAATACGACAACATATCTAGTCGTATAAATTGTTAATTCGTTATGAACAAAATTATAATGCGGCAAAATAAAAATGCTGTGAGGTCCGAATATTAAAGTTACTCACTGTAACTGCAAAGTACACGTTAGGAATGACGGATAGCAATGAAACAAAAAAAAAACCTTGAGAAAAGGAGGGTTATGGTTTTTTTGCAATCCCGTGTGAAAAATTTGGTGGGTGAAGGGTTTACCTGGGCGGTGCGTTTGAATGGCTTCCGAAAGTCTGGCAATGTCTTTCACGTCGCACCGAAGAATCTCAGGGATCTGCGTGTACCGGCCCAAAAAACAGGAAGCGACGCTCCTCACGAATTCCACTTCTCGTTCAGCTCGTTGTTTGCCGCCATCCGGTGGAACATCGTCCGGCAACGACTTCCGGAATCGAATTACCTTGTGCTCCTGAAACGCAGAGGAACAAAAACGTAAGCGAAAGGAAGAGAAGAAGCCTCTTGTGCGATAAGAATATTTATGATGTATTCTCCATGCAGTCGAACTGAAGTCGGTGTTTATGCAGATTTATTTTCTTTCTCGGCCGAACGACTTATGAATAAACGATTTTGAAGAAGAGTCCTTGTAGAATACATTGCAACGGCTAATTGTAAGTATAAAAACTTTCAGGAGGTACCAAAATGTTTTCTAACTTTAAATTATTCACAAAATTTGATCTTTTAAATTCATAGAAAACAAAATTTAAATATGTTATTCAGGTCAGCATTCTCAACAACTTTTTAAGCTTTTCAGACATTATAAATGTATAGAAGTCGGTAATATGTTAGTTTTTCTCGTATCGTTTTTTCGAATCGTTTAGAAGAGTTGAGAGGGGGGAACATTTTGTAGAATTTATATTCTTCATGTAAATCACTAAAAACTGCTGCACGAATAAGAGGTACCAAAACTAATCCTTTCAATGCTCAATAGTTAAATTCATTTTATATTTAATAAAGATATACTACCTTCAATAAAGTATTGTAATTATGAAAATCATAAATGTAACAAACGAAGCTAGTGAACGCGTTACGTAAAACATGTTTGGTCATCGGCGTGCAATAAACTATTTTCAGATAATGACAAGAAAAATTTGTTTGACCCCGTAAACTGACATCACATAAAACTGGTACAATGTAACGTATCATTGAATACGTGGACACTTTTCTACTGCAACAACTGTCCACATGTTTTGCATACTCGAACGTCATAGTTGATTATCTGTTATCAGTAATGAATCAATGGTTCTATCGACTCGTTGCGACATTTCAGAAAATATTCAGGTCAATAGTACAAAAAATGTTCAAAACATAACTCGTAGCTGCAGGATACCACATACCGCTCTGTTGGTTCACCTTGTTATTTTCTGGTTTTTATTTCAAGTACCGCGGTAACTGCTGTCAATACTTAACGTAAACTTTGTTCAACACTAATACTGAGATTCATGCATCCCTAGAAATTATTAGAGCAGTGCTTGGATCAATTATTATGCAGTCATCGGCTGAAATAACTTTTTGTTTATTTATTGGATATATTCAAACGCAATGAATCAATGACGAGAAAACGATACAATCGTGTTTCATAAAATCATTATTACACTGTTTCATTATTACACTCCTGATCATTTCTTTTCCGTGACAATGTGTGGACATACTTCGCTTCTCGGAGTCATTGGAAGATCAAAAATGGGATACCGAATAAAAAATTGTTCAGACATGCCTTATATCGTACATATAAAGCTATAAATTGTTATGTTAATGGATATGTTTCAAAAATATTGTATTTCCTTGAAAGAGGTAATTCCTGAGGTCATTTGTAGAAACGTTTTCCTTTGAGAAAATGTTCCCCAAGGTTTTGTTAAGGAGTTATTAACGCGAAAACACGTACCAATCAAAGCGCGGCTACAGCAGACGGATTCCGCCTCAGCCAATGCGAACGCCACGCTCAGTGGAACCCCGATGTAGCCGCGCTGTGATTGGACTGCGTTTTTCGTTAATAATTCCTTAACAAAGCCGCGGAGAACATTTTCGCAAAGGAAAAAGTAACTTCAAATGACACTTCACCCCATACTCGGTCTATTCTACTGTGGTCGCATCGGTAAAAAGTGTAAAAACTGAAGCAAGCTAAATGAAGTTAACCTCGTTACGAAAACAGACGGAGCGAAGGAAACGAAAAATTTTGACGTTGTCAGCTCCGTCAACGGATTGAAATTAGGTCGACACGCAGCGTTTCATACAGCGGTAAACCGCAATTTCCACGGCGCAGCAGTCTACAATTACTACCGTGAATTGCTTAAATGACGAACGCCAATTATCACCGGTACGAAAATCGTGTATCCTCCGAAAACCGACTGTATCGTTAACGTGTTCATGCTTCCCCGTGTTCGAAGAAGGGATGAACGTAGTTGCTCGATCATTCACAACTAATTGCCAGTTGTGAATATCAGAGACCATGTACAGGTACAGGGTGTACAAAAAGTAAATACTCGCGTGTGTTGGATTTTTCATATCTAATTGTACATATAAGCAAAAATGATCTTTGTGTTGAGAAACACTTTTGAGTGCCAGGAACGCGGAGCCTGAATATTACTCTTAGCAATGGGTCTCCGGCAGTACCCCGACTCTTAAGGGTCGGGGGGTGTCATAAACACATTTCAGGCCCAGGCCTTTTCTTTCGTTCCTGGCTTCAAACCTATGCAACGGAAAACCGTTGCTTAGGT
>CM052131.1:11259398-11400069 GCA_028454255.1 Halictus ligatus
CGGGGGGTGTCATAAACACATTTCAGGCCCAGGCCTTTTCTTTCGTTCCTGGCTTCAAACCTAAGCAACGGTTTTCCGTTGCACATTTTTTCGTTAGTCTCGTCCAGAGTATCGAGGTGTCAGGAGCTAAAGTAGTCCTTCCGAATCTCTTTAAATAAATCAGTTTTCTTATTAAATCAACTGACTGTTTATTATAACAAACCCCATATCCCAACAGCGTGCTAAGTAGAATAATAGTAAAAATAATAAAATGTGTCATCCCTAATGACATTTTTTTATGGCCATATAATTCAATGAAAGTGCGCTTTGTTATTAATTTCATGATAATCACGAAATCAAATAATTAAATTAAATCTAAAAAAAGTTGCTCTCAGAGGCGTGGAACTCAATAAAAGTTGTCGCTGAGCTTTTTATTATTTTTATTATATGTGGACGTATTGTCAATCTATTGTACCTTAAATTATGAAATTATGTGTAAAAAATCTCTTTATACTGAGAAGAGTTAAAATAGCCATCGACAAAGTTGTAGTTTCATTTTTATTAAGTATCGAATATTTGATGGATATAGTTCGAGGTACCGCGAGCTCGTTTCGACGGTTATCCATCAAGAAGTTGTTACAAACGAACGACATCGGTACTTTACGGTGAAAATAAGATTTAAATTATCAGATTTTGTGGTGTTCATGTAAACTTCTCAGGTGCTTGTCGTCTCTCATAAACGACCAATCAATATATTGGCTGTTCCCGTCTGCCGGCTGACGTGGCTGCAAGTTTTCCGTGCGTCACTCACTCGTTTGTGTAACAAGTATACATATACATTCATATATGTGTATATAGGTATAAAAAAATCTGCTATAACTGGCAGATTTAAAAAACATCACGACAAAAATAATATTTCTCTTTCGGCAATTATTAAACATATACGTGCTAGATTATTTTTAAGTACTGTAGGTAAAAATTTCTTGATGTTATAAAAAGGTTAATATCTAAATAAATTTTGTTAAAATTTCATACATGAACATCTACCATGCAAGTAAGATTTTTTGTCAATTGTAACGAAATTTTAATTTTACCTGTATTTAATGAACGTGCAGATAATTGTTATTTTTAGATAACTAATTTTACGTGAAAAATAATTCCTGAATTATTGTATATTGAATACAAATATTAATTATTGGAAGAAGTTTTTTGTATAACTGTAATTACAAATGACGACTTATCTCTTATTATTTATTAAGATTTATCTTAAGTGCCTATGTTTACAATACTGAAATGTTGATTATAAAACATTTTATCAACTCTTATCAAATAAAGAAAGATGATCATATACGGTGTTTTGAACGCAGGAATCGTGGTAATAAAATAAACCGCAACAAACTAAAAACAAGGAAAGTAAGTGATGCTTCAGCGAGGCCATAAAACAGTTTGCTTAAAACATTCTAAATAATATTATGCGGAATGTACGAAAAATTTGAGTAGAATTGAGCAGAATCGGAGTGCGAAACATAGCATGTTCCCCTCACTAAAACTTCCCCCACGAGATACCTTCCGCGGTTTTGAAAGGCAAAGTTCATCGATCATGCATCAGATCCCCACTTAAGCGGCTTAGTTTCCCCCACCATCGGACGCTTTCCCCCTCCAATGGTGGTCGAGGTCAACGGCCATCGTTCCATCGTCCTCTTCCGGCCTTCGTTTCGTTCGAGTGTGCGTCTCTCTTTTTCTCAGTTACATGTGCGCGGTGCACGTGCGCACCACGAAAAAGAAATGCAACCTCGCTCAGTCTCCCGGCGACCGTCGCGTCATCGGTTTTCTTTCATTTCGTTTTTTTCAGACAGTGCGTAACCATGTGCTCTCACAATTAGGCTCATGAAAATTCTTGACCCTCGCAAACGGGAAGCAATTCTGCAAGATTATTATTTGTTCATGGCATAATGGAAATTCTATACTTACCCACAGTAACTTACCAAACTATTCGAACCCTCTGTAACTGTAACCTTAGATGACTAATGTAAGCTTTCGTAAAAATGACGATTGGAAAATTTGAATCATACGATTTGCTAAATATTTCAATTAATTAATTCAATACTGAATCAATTAATTAATTCAAATAATAAATTCAATTAATTAATTTCACTTATTTGGTTTCTCTATAAATTAAAGTGTTTTTCTTTCTACATAAATAAAAAGCGTCCAATTATACTCATATTTGTAATTGACGTTATTTCAACGCATCATAATTTAGATATCTAGAGGGATATTCTTTATTGGACGCATCGTTTCTGGGTGATTTCTACGAAAGAAATCGATCGAATTGTTATACTATAAGGAACGTATTGTTCTATATATATGTTGAGGATATTTCACAAAGATACTATGTAATTTTTATGGATATTTCTAAAGTTTAACTCAAGTTATCCCATGTTCCCTGAAACGTTTGATTTAGAATGGTTTCCATAATTCATGTTATTGTATTCATCCGAAACGCAAAAATTAAAGGTAATTTTCATCTATATAAGTGCAGCTATCGCCTGTACTAGAATGAAACAGGAAAAAATGTATTCTGACAAAATGACAGCTATGCGAAACCAAAAAACCATTTTTATTATAAAAATTATTGGTTCCTTAAACCAATAAATAACTATTCTATGTAAAATTTGAAAGAGATCGGTTAACTCGGCCTTGAGAAATCATGGACGCAAATTCATGAAACTTTGTTTCGGGAAAAACGCATTTAAAGATTCAACTATGAATAACTTGCACCGCAAGTTGCATTCTTCAATTATGTTAATTTTACAGCTTCAGACAAATAAAAGAATTGTATTGTTCATCGGACACTTTATGAAATTTAAATTTTAAAACTTAACATTTTTATTCAGAGATATTTTTCCAAACTTTCAGGCATTTTATGGACGCTTGTATCGACTCTATTTTAGATAATTAAAAAAAGGAAAAATATTTTCATTAAACTTGCAGAACATACGTAACTGACATATATTTTCGAAGCGAACTTTTTAAATTTTGAATACAGGAACATAAAAAGAATTGTAAAAAGTGGTGGGATAATTAATATAAATACAAAAGAATTCAAGTCGATCTTGTTCGACGAGTTTGATCCTTATTTAAAAAAGCTATTCTCTTTCAAAAACTGTTTGAAACTTTCGTACTTTATCTACATAGAATTGTCGTTACACGAATTTCTGGTTTCGTAGAATGTTGTTCGTTGAAAACAGTTCACGGGACGAAAATGTAGAATAGCATTTCTACGTTTTTAGAAAAACCAAAAACCAAAGGCCAAAAGTCAATATGTCATTGGAACTTTCTAGAAGCTGCTAATCAAGTGTTGTTGAAGTCACTGATAACGAATCTGACACCAAAAATGAAAAATGCAGAATGACGGATTCAATATAGTGCACATATACAGTGAATTCTTGATATAAGTCCCTACAAGCCTAACGTTTAAAGGTCCCTGAACTACTCACACTACCGCGGGGTATACCCCGTGAGGAATGTAACAACACGGTCGGGTATATGGGTGTGAGACCAAAAGACCACTACTAGTCCGATAACAAAACTTCGTTATTTTTCATGATTTTTTTATGAGACTTTCACCAATCTATTTGTGGAATTTTTCTGATTAAAATGATACGAAATGTGATATAACTCCGATCATATTTACATGCTTGTGTAATGAACGATGAAAGTTACTTCCTATTACGATTATATTAACGAAAAATTATTGTAAATATGATTCGAATAATATCGTTTTTGGTGCCATTTTCATTAGAAAAATGCCACAAATATATTGGTGAAAGTCTTATAAAAAAATAATAATAAAAAAGTTTAAGCTTTGATTTAAAGGCCCAAGCTCAGGCCAGTCTTTCATCTTCCACGAACGCTTCGACTCTAAGCGTCTCCTCAAGTAACTGGTTCTATTAAAATCTAGGTTGACTGTTTTACATATTTCGCCTAACAATACGCATTTATATTTACTATATAATTAACAATGAGATTCAAAGGAAACAATACTTAATTTCTTGATTTTCTCTCGGATGTATGAAATTTCTAAAGTGAAATGCCTAGCATTGAGCAGTTTGATAAAGTGTTGTGACAAAGAGCAAATCAACCATTGTTCGCCATTGTGCACGTGTCAATAACCTCAAGCGAGACTCCATGCGTTGATAATAATCATGATAATCAACTGACACAGGTGCCTTAGTGTTAGTGTAGCACAGAGAGTATACAGTAACGGGCAAAACTGAGTCTACACTATTTGAAGCAACATAACTTTTTAAAAATTAGATCAAATGACTTGAATGTTATTGAGAAGTTAGAAGGATTAGTTTATTAGATGAGGTGTAACAAATTTTTGAAAAAAATTGAATTGGTCGGAATGGCAAAATAAATAGTAAAAGTTGGTTTTTTTTAGCTTTTTTATCTGAGCCTGTATTGAAAATTTAAAGAATGTATTTGATTCGCTCGAATAAATTATATCCATGCTGAAAATTTCACCGATATTGGTTAATTCGTTCACGAGTTATAAACGCTCAAAAGTAGAAAAATTGCCATTTTTCACGATTTTCGACTTAAAATCGCACTTTTAATCGTTTATAACTCGTAAACGAATTAACCAATATCGATGAAATTTTCAGCATGGATACAATTTATTCAAGCGAATCAAACACATTTTTGAAATTTTCAATACTGGCTCAGATAAAAAAGCTGAAAAAACGAACTTTTGCTATTTCTTTTGCGATTTCAACCAGTTCAAACTTTTTTCATAGATTTTTTACACCTCGTCTAATAAACTAATCCTTCTAACATTCAAGTCATTTGATCTAATTTTTAAAAAGTTATGTTGCTTCAAATAGTGTAGACTCAGTTTTGCTCGTTACTGTAGTTAATTCATAGCCGGTAGTAATGCAGTTAAAGAGCAACATACCTACTGATTACAGATTAATTCGTACATACATACTATTAACCAAAATTTTTTACGATTTTAAAATAGATTTAAAGTCTTCATACTGTAAACTTCTAAAGTATTTGCATATTTTGCAATGTAAAATTATACCCTACTATTCGTATTAACTTCTGTATTAAAAATAAAACATAATTTGTAATTTCTATCTCACGGTGTAATTGGTGCCTCTTTTTCACTGCAATCATTGTTAACACTTATTTACATATCGACAATACTGAGATTAATCTCTAACAATTAGTTCAAGAAAATTGATAACGAAACTACAATATCACAGTTAGACCACGAAATATTTTTCAAGATATAAAAGTGTCTGAATGATTAACGTATACATTTTCAGGGAATAATACTCTGCAAAAAAGTTTCTCTGAAATTATTCTTCAATTAAGTAGACAGACTTTTATGAGTGTATTATGTACTCACTCTTCTTAAATATAAATAAATCAGAAACGAAAAATCATGAAATTTGTTGCACAGTGAGGAAGAGCATAGTCATAATAGTTTTTGCTATGATTATTATCATTTTTGTGATAATATATTCCCCTCATTGCAATGTATATATGTATTCGGATCGTATTTACATATATATGTATATATGTAAAGGTGCGCATAGCATGAAAGAGAGGTTGGTGGGGGAAGCAGGTGTTCGAGGGGCCCCTACCGTGTCCAGCACTGATCTAAGCGATACCAAGAACCTTTACTCTTTACTTGTTTGTTTTGAACATCCAAAATACGGTAGGTGGCAACCTAAAGCAGTTGTATGATTTTTATTCAATTTATATTGTATTATATTTTATTCAATTTTGAAGATGGTTTAAGTTTTAACAGTAATACTTAGAGTGCTGACTTTTATAGAAAATAAACATTGTCTACATCAATTGCAAAGAACTAGACGTCTCCAACGTTGGAAATTTACGTTTTTTTTTTCAAAACCAATTTTCTCGAAAATTATACAATTTTACAAAATTGCAAGCCTGAACGGAAAAGTTATTTGCCGAACAGTGTTATCAAGATTATGACGAAACGTGTGGGAAATAAAGCTTCGCCAAACAGATAGGGTAACAGCCGTAATTGCAGGAGTGTGGGCGAGAACGGATGATTTACGATTCACGGCGAGCTCGAAGGCGGATGTTTATGCGATAGATGAACGCCGCGAATTGTAAAAAGACGTTGGAGCATCGACAGGGAGTGCTCGAACACGTTCGACGTACTCTAAAAGATAACTAATATCTCCAGATAACAGTTTGACCTGTTGATTTTCGAATTTCTAGGAAATCATGGTCGACATTGAAGAAGCGGTGACGATGTTGATGGAACGTGAACTCCAACGACGCAAGAAATTACATTTCAACATTGAAATTTGACATTTGCTATCGTGAGTGATTTTAATCATAGTCCTGATAGTTATAATTAGACTGCGGATGTTTACGCGAAATAAAAATTGTTTGCATCGTGTTCTTTTAATAATTTTGATAAGCTGAGACTAATATATTGATGTTCCTAAATTCTTTCAATTTAGCTACTGCCTTGAATTGTACCTATCGATTTTTGCCAAAAATGCATAAAATCCGTGGTCTATTTATAACATTTATAAATTGGTACAATCCTGGGAGGTGCCGAAAAAAAACTTCAAGAGTAAATAAGACCCGCCCTAACGTACATATACGCATAAGAATCTCTTATTTGTTTCAATTGTTGTATAATGACAAACGAAAAACAAAATGACCTTTCATATTTTATTAATTCAGTCTACTAAATTATAGTCGTCGCACATATGTTAAGCTAGAAAAAAACTTTCAAAAACACAAAAATAAGTAATCACAAAATTTTTGTTAATTTAAACTTTGAGCCTTTATTATAATGTATCATTAATCTGCACCATTTTATGTTTATTGAAAATTTTC
Source organism: Halictus ligatus (assembly GCA_028454255.1). NCBI lineage: Eukaryota > Metazoa > Arthropoda > Insecta > Hymenoptera > Halictidae > Halictus > Halictus ligatus. The sequence goes on from CM052131.1 coordinate 11,266,278, forward strand.
AAAATAAGATATGAAGCATCGAAAACTTTATGTTGATAAATAAATTTATCAATTATATAGCTTGGAAATTGTCAAAAGAAGTTTGGTAAATGTTTACAAAAGGGGACTCTGCTCCAATGACCTTGACCCTAAAATATATTGACAAGGTCAACATTTCGAACAACTTTTCCCTACACATGTACCCGTCGTTTGGTCTTAGTTTCTGAGATAATTGCAAAAAACTTTCGTTAAATTTAGGTTACAAATAATTAAAATATACAGAATCTCCAAGGAAAAATATAGTTTATGGTTGGGATTTGGTTCGTGAGGAGGTGGAGGGGACCGACTTAAATTCGCAATCATTTTTGCACGGAACCTAATACATAAGCATTCGATATTTGTACATAATCCTACCTTGTAAATACAGGGTCAGAGATAGATTATAAAAGGAGCGATATCACTCTATTTTAACACTATTCTGTTACGATACCGTCATGCTTTATTTGATAGTCACGTAGCGTGGATCATCCGACTTTATCATGAAACATTTAATGTCTGAACGTCATGTTACTGTGATAAAGATTGATTGTCAAATCAAATTGTAAAAACAGAATGAAAAGTGGGAGAAGTTTTTGCGTTCAATGATGATTGGCCTCTTTAGTATATGCTGATTTTGTGATTTGCCTTTGAAAGAAAGACAAGGCACAAATGGAATAGAATAAATCAAATAGGTGGACAATATTTGTCAAGAAATCAACGAAACAATAAAACTGTTTTTCTTGTCAAATAGTTACTATTCTTGTATTTAAATTTTGTTTTTTTTTTTTAGAAAAACATAAGTAACACAAAATTAAAGACAACGATAAAAGTCTACACACATCTATATACAAACTTTAGCATATTTGAGACGAATAAGCAAAGCTTCCGGACATTTTATGGACTAAGGCCGAATATTGTTAACTTCGTATTTTATAATCTTTTGATAATAAATATTTGGCTGTGTTGATAAGGGAAGGACAAACGAACTTACAATTAGTATTATAGTTGGCACATTACTTTTCGAATTATTCAATGCAGAAAATAATTTGTTATGAACTATTTTTCTGAGTAGAAGAGAAAAGAGTTCTGCTTTTAGAAATGATCAATTAGAGAGCTGATATCTATTTACGTCTGACACGACTGCGTGACTAAATGTCGGAAACGGCAGAACAAAATCCTCTTTCTCGATAAGTGTTTTGTATTGAAACAGTTCGCACATCCGCATCCGTGTTTCCAGCTGTCTACAGAAATACATATGCAATGCGTGCGAGTGCGCCGCGAACGTGCGTATACCATATGTATACATATGTATTGTGCGTAGTAAGTGCGTGTACGCACACATCGCATCGGGGCTCGGAGACTTTCGGCTTCGGGATGGCATACACGCAGATGTTCTATTCATTCGCGATCCCGATACGGCGATAACTTCGAATACAAAAGTGAGCATAATTACGACACGGACATCTGACTTCCTCTTATCGGACGCTGTTAATGATATACGCAGTTGTTTGTACATGATTACGGAAAAGAGAGCAGAGTATTCGATGTAAACGAATAACTGCGTTTCGCGGACTCGGCAATACTCGGCATTCTCGCAAAGGAAATGTTTTTGCGATCGTGCTCGGCATCTGATTAAAAATTCAGCCGAACCGTGTTGACGCTAACTCGAAGAAAACAATTCGCACAAAAACAATATTATTCAAGTCAACATTGTAGCTACGCCATGGTTTTTCTCTGCATAATACCGATTTCTCGTGCGTAGCTCGTTTTGCGAATCACGAAATTGTGTTTACAATGTTTATTAAATTGTAGAAAATAATTCAAATTAAAATAAAATTACGGTAATCACACAGTCCAACAAAATAAAACTTTTTTTGTGCTCCGCAATAACTGTTGGGTGATTCATTCTTACCCTAATAGCATTTATGCTAACCGTTAGAAATGCCCCCTATGCAGGCGGGCCAACGGTCATAGCCAACTTATGGCCAACATCACTGTAAGGGTTGTAGCCATTTTCAGATAAAAAGTAAGTAAAAGATTTTGTTACTTTCAAAGTGCTCAGTTTGGAAGGTAGTTCATAATCGTGATTAAGAACATAAAACGTCAAACAAAATATACGTGTCATGGAAAATAATACTTAGACCATAGACTGTATCGTCATTTCGATAATGTCTGCATAGATGTACGTATGATACGCCACTCTCGAGAATCTATAGATTTTTTTGCATGAGAAACTACATTTGTGTATTGCGAGTTTATCAATCATGGTACACTATTACGTTGTAATAAATTACCACATGCTGCGTACAATCATCAAGTCTGAGCTCAAAGTAACCGTTATCACATCCAGAATGTATTCCTCGCGTATAGAGTCACTCATGCAAGTATGCATTCCAGGTAAATGATCTTAACAATACTCAAGCACGTACGAAAATAAGGCACGTTAATAACAAAAGAAATAAAATATGAAAGCGTATATCGAAAATGCATTCAGATCTCTCATGAGTGGATCAAAGAATAGTATCTTCTGGTCGATATGTGTCCCTGGCTAGACCCTTGCTTTGGACATATATCGAGTGATTACTGTAGTTACTAGTGCTAGTAACTACATTGCATGAGGTTGAGTTATGGTTTTCTTGCCTATACCTGTGTATAATTTTCAATTTAGTTTTCATCATTAATTTGGTTTTTTCGCAAAGAAATATTTTTGCGCGATCCGGCGACATTCGTTATGGAGAATTATAGGGAAAATTCCATTGTCTTTCTGATCAACGAAATGGTGCACTGCAATAACAGACTTTCTTTCAATTCTTTCATGTAACAACGCGGCGAGGCGTATTGTTAAAGGGCACGCAAACAAGCAGTTAGCCGCGTTGCGTTTATACAGTTTGCGCATGCACCGCCCCCAATTTGCGTACAGTATCAGATACAATAAACTCGCAATTATGGTTAAAGAACAAAGACTGTTAAGGGTATGTTTCGCTGCTGGCGTAAGTACACGCACACGTACCTTTAAACCTTATTTTCTTGAAGGAAAATTTATAAACGTCTGTCGTTTAACGGTTTCGTTTTTAGGTGAACATCATAGAATGAACTTACAATTGTTTAATTATATGTGTAAAACATTTAACACAGCTTACGCATATAATGCATTATATACATTAAGATATACTTGAACATACAAAATCTCCATTAATAGATTAATGACCAATCTTGTTAAACTGTCAAAATAATAAATTATGTTGAAGTATTCAGATAAAGGTGAAGTTAAAGATGACGACGGAACAATCGATTAAAATGTCCGTTTTTAAAACAGATGCAAAAAAAGAGAAACGAATGTTTGAAATCGTCAGTATAATAATCCTTATCGAATAGAAACCAATCACAATTTTCCAACGGCAATTTAATGCTCTGTGAAGCACAAAATTATCAATCTGACTGAAGCTATAATAAGTTCTCGGTTGTTAGTCGATTACCGAAGAGAAGGCTAACGGTTGTGTATTTCTGTCGATGACATAGCCACGCCAATCGAACCTTTGCAAATAGCAGTTGACGGTAAACACCGCAAAACACGAAGAGTTTTACTATTTGTTGTGGGCAGCGATGGAACGAATTGGAAGAGTGGTTCTTTAGCTCGCAAAGCGAGCTGCTTTTCCCGTTACCGACATGCAATGATTAGAGTGAGGTTGACATTTATATTTGGTGATATATTAACCGTTTAAATTCCAAGCAACGAAACAAGACGATTTTTGTATTAACTTTCATATAAATCGTTTGTTACTTTTAATTGTGTGTAGAATGAGAGTAGATAAATGCTACCAAAAACATTTTTAGGCCCATATTTTTTGTGTGAAAATGGGATGAACGTAACGAAAATATTCTGTCTACAGTACGTGTAAAAATCTATTATACAAAAAGCGGCTAAAGTTCCGAAAATGGGTCAAATCAGATCAAATTTAATAAATATTGTTCATTTGCATTGAAGAAAAATATAAATGGCCCGTGAATATCGATGCATTTGTAACACATACAAATCTGGAAGGGCAGACTCTTATTATTGTAGATTCAGTCCAATTTTACTGAAGTTAATTACGCAGAGTGTACAATTTTATTCAATGTTAGTCTCTGTGGATTTGTGGAATTACGATTCAAGCGAAGATATTACCATTTGTTTCAAGAATTCCGTATAGCCTTAGAGACTCCACTTCACCACGTGAGAGTTACCATAAGAATAATGTTTAATGTCTCAACTCGAAGTCGTCGATACTGATTCAGAATTCAAATATGTAAACGAATACAGAACAAAGGTCATAGGCTGCGAATAAACTTGTGTCATTGGTTGTATGTTCTTACAACACACTTTGTAAAATGAAGAATTTACGTTAACACTCCCAATCTATTTATAACATTATGTCCGTGATGTAATTCGTTGCATTATACATATTATAAAACTATAGTTATATTGTATATCACAAAACAGATGTTATTAATCAAACAATTCTCGTTGATAAATATTCCAAGTTTCGCACACATTATTTTTTCACCAAATGCCGTAATTTAGAAAGGTGAAACCAGAAAAATCGAGAGTCAAAAAATAAATACTAAATGTATTATACAATTAAATATACTGTTAATATCGTTAATGTTATATCGTAAATATAAAGTTAATTTCCGACGCACCATAAATGGACATCAATGTTAATCAAGGCGGTACTGAAAAATGTGTGTTTGTCCTCGACTTGGAGAGTTTTGAAATGTTTTTTTATTGTTCCAATAAACAATCCTACAGATTTCAAAAAGGGATTACACAGTTTGTTAACCAATCTTTTTGAAAGTTGCCAAACTGTCGGCGCATTATTCGTGCGTGTATAGGTATAGAGTGTTTGCTTGAAGTCTTATTTGAATAACCGTGTTGTGTAACCATACATATATGTAGAACGGCTATCTTCCTTTCATTTACGTTTTGGATTCTTGGTGAAAAAATGCTGACTGAAAGGTGAATCAAGCAACTATGGTTACCGACCGAACTTTACACCTTCTCAGATGACAAAATTGTGTTTGCTAATACGGTGTGATATTTTAAAACATACGAAATAAATTAGTTTACGAAACTTTAAAGTCGCTTTTAAGAGAACGGTTTACTTGAGACACATGATTTCCTTGAGACTTTTTATCCTCTCGATGAGTAACAAATCCCTCATCTATGTAATTAACACTTTTCTTGTTAATAACTTTCTACTAAGCAACGATCGACAAATAAAACGTCCAAAATACTGTATCTATAAATGTATCTATAAAACACTGTACAAAATTGTCATGTGCACGATTTTTTCAAAAGCCTCTCTCTCTCTCTCTCTCTCTCTCTCCAGTATAAAATAGAATTCGCTGTATTTTTAAGTTCCTTTATTTCCTGACGATTATAAAATTTAATAAAAACAATAAATCAGAATCCAGGAAAAAGTTTCATTAATTAAAAATTTCCATGTTCTCTTGAACAAAGAATATGTCATGAAGAAAAAGTGTCTAAGTCCTTTGTCAACATAATGGTCGTTCCGGGGAAGAAATCTTTTTTCTCTAAAAACGATAACTGAAAGTGTCACTCGTTTGAAGAACCTACCTACCTAGAAGAATTCTATATAGAATTCTTATGCGACGACGGTCTCGTCCCGCTATGATTCCTAAGTAATGTTGTTACGTACTCGTTCGCTACCATCCTTCCTGCGTGCGAGTCCTTCCCGGATTTCCAGGAGTTACAACATTCGCCGGAAATATTTTTTGTATTCGGTGAATCTAAACAGATCATGTATAGAAAGCGTTTCGTTCGCAGCATAGCAGTGCCGGGCATGTTCGTCTGAATTGAGGAAAAACCGTTTCCACTACAGCGGCCACTGTCCTCTTCCAGTAAGCGTCGTTACCGTGGGGCAACGAAGACGTGAGATAATAGCAAACGCGACGAAGATGCGCGCTGCACGAAAGAAAGGTTGGTGGGGGAAGCAAACGTTTGAGGGGCCCCAACCGTGTTTAGCACTGGATAGGAACTGATCCGTTTTCATCATTCTTCACTCTTCGTCTAATCTTTTACGTACTCTTCGTCATCGATTCGAGTCACGTATTTCGTCCTCGAGATCAGTGCAGAGACAAAAAAATACCGCGTGAATTTCAGACTGTTTGTGACGACTCTGCCAAAGAGGGACAAAAAGACGGATTGAAATCGCATAGACTTTTGAGTTGCGTATTTCCGCAATGCAATGTGCACAGTGGTCCTAATCAAAGAATTAACTGTTCATTTTAGACGCTTTATAAATGTTCATCACTTTGGAAAACGATGAAATCAATTGAATTTTCTAAAAATTGTAGTTAGAAAAAGCATTTAAATATGAAGATTTCATAAGCACCATTTTTCACTTCGATAGACATTATCACATGCGACTGCGTCCGCTTGCTATACGCGTGAGTTCGGGCGAATTTTTATAGTGGTCGCAGGTCACTTTTTTCCAATATTTCTGCATAAAAAATTACATTTGTGTGTAAAATGATGAATTCTAAAAGAACAGTCTTTGGGAATAATGATTAAAAACTCAAAAATTATCCTTAATGATAACCGTAATCTAAATTGCTTTGTAAACGTAGTTTTTGTACACGCTCATTTTCATCGGATTGTTAGTTCTGCCATTGTAATTTAATGAAAAAAATGTTGACACTTTCTTTTACACGTCCAAATTTGAATAAAATCCGAAAAAGTACTCGGAAAAGTATACGATTTCGCGTAGAAACGCAATGCATCTTGCACCTGGACTGCTTCTGAAGCAGTCGATTCCGAGACACGCGCGTCTGCGTTTGGGCAACATTTGGGGATCGGTTGGGTCTGAAAGCTTAGGTATGAACGCACCCGTGTGTATCCGAACGCCTGTAGGGACTCATCCGGAGCGCGCGTTTGATATTCTTTCTTCTTTCTTCGCAAGTGGAAAAAAGAAGGAAGTTACAAAGAATGGAGTTTGGATCACAAAACGACCCTGCGTCATACTGCGTCTGGACGCGCCTAGGCAAACCCACCCTTTATATAGGTTTCTAGCCCTTCACCGCCTTCTCCCGCACACCATAGGGCCATAATAAGGGGTCTCAGGAATGGGAAGAGGACTCGCATATGGCTCGCGAGCCACCAGAAATATTATTCTGCCACGTGGTTATAGTATTTGACCTGGAGTATCACAATTATCATTTAATTATACAATTTCCGTCGATTAAATTGAATGAACAGCTGTTGACCATTACGGACGCCAGAGAGGTGAATGTGGTTACAAGAAGTTCTTCGGAACGCAAGATTGAAAAAATTGATAAATAGTGCTGCAAATAGTTCTACCGTCTATTATAAAATTATGAAAAAGGTTTGCCGCTCGAGGTTTGGAAGATATTACATTCCGCTATTTCCGTTATTTTGATAATAAAACGTGATTTATAATTTAGTACATTTTAAGTCTCTTTTATTTTGACCATAGACTAATAGTAATTTATCACGAAAAAACATTCTGTACAAAGATTTAACCCTATCCTTTGGAGAGGTGGTTCCCCTCTTACCCTCTAGAGGGGTCATACCCTAACCCTACCTCGAAATCAAAAGGACACCATTGCCTTCCAAACAGTTACACAACTGCAGTTACACAACTGTCGTTCGCAGAAACGTGTGTTTCTGATACATTAGTCAGGTACGATTGACAGACATTAACGAGAACTATAGACACACGGATCGCTAATTTGTCGGTAATTAAATGACTAAATCTCGTATTTAGCGTATGCGTCAACTGTTTGTAGGATAGTCACGTATTTGCAATGAACAGAAATGCTTGCGAGAAATTCGCGTACCTCGTGCAAACCAACGCAACTAGTCCGCTAATACGGTTGCACATCAAACTTATTGCCAGCGTACATCGATTCAATGAAGATTCCCGGCTATGACATCAGCGAGAACATTGATTTCTGTGCGAATCGAATGACCCATTTGAATAAGCGGAAAGCGTAAACGCGCGTATTCGCTCTGCCAATAAATTACGTTCTGAAAATCGCGAAGAAAACAGTATTAAAACAATGACAGCGACGTAATAGCAGTCCGTCGTGTCCGACACACTACAATAAGGCTGTCTGTTTCCGGTGGAACGTGAATTGCGAAACACAGCGGACTATAACGGCTGTCACCATTTTTTAACGCAACAAATAATCTCGATTAAAGACTAACAGAATATGCACCACCACCACCGTCATGCTACGACAGTTTTCATTGAATAAAATTTAAAAGGCACTGGAACCCATTGGGATTGTTAGGATACCCACAATAACTTCCAGCGATAACAGAAAAAACATTTAACGGTTTATTTGTCGATATAATAAAGCTTTATCTTACTCGTCACGCGTTTCCTTTGCGACACTCCTCGCTACGTGCAAAAACGTTCGTCGTTAATGTCGGGTTCACACCGCCGTTCGCGAACAGCTCTCGAACTGCTCGCCAACTACAGTATGGACACTTTTGAACTGCGAATAGTGTTCGCTCGCTGAGCGGTACATCAAAGGATCTGTTCGCGATCTGAAGGTCTATGTGGATGCACAGTGTTCGATTCTAGAGTCGCCCTAATACGCCACGCGTAGTTCATATGGTACGGGCCTGAGGTGGCTCGAGAACTTGGACCGTCACGGAGAGCGAGACCCGCGGCAGGGACAAGAGGGTGTAGCCTTTGAAAAAACCTTGGATCGGGCCAGTTAATGACATGCCTGACCTATGTGTACATGATCGCCGTAACCATTCCAGGTCTGTCTAATATTTGTTAACAACATCAAGAAAACTTGCGGCTAATTCCCCAACCATGGACAGTCAACCCATCCATACCTCCATGGAACACCTGATTAAAGAAGCTAAAAGAAATCTGATGCACCAATGGGATCTGGAATGGAAACAACTAGTCTCTGCACTCTCCAAAAATATCTATGACTCCTTTTTTGAAGATAAAGAAGTAAGACAAGTCCTGAAACGGAGGGATCAAGTTACCCTATCCAGAATTAAAATAGGCCACACTAAGGAAACGCACTCGTTCCTGATAACAAAGGGTCCAGTACCAATATCTGAAACATGCAGCATATCGACATCAATTAACCACCTGACATTATCTTGCCCAAAATACAATACATTACGAGAAAGATACAAAATAGGAAGAACACTGAAAGAGAATTTTGACGAAGACAAAATAAAAGATCTACTGGAATTTATTAAGGAATCGAAAATCCAGGAAGTTATACTATAATGATACACCTGTTCATCGCTAATAACCATGCAGTTGATGCGACGTAAAACCTTTATTTAAAAAAAAAACTTGCGAAATCTGTTTCTTTCACATTTTTTGCAATCAAACTCGGTTGAGGAAAATCTGCTCGGATATTCGTCGAACCAGCCACACTATTCCCCCACTGCTAATTGTAAGTGCCTTGATCTCAGTGACGTCACCTTAGTAGACAAAGATAGAGAATGAATACATGCGATGTACACAACGTAAAGATAGAGAATGAATACATGCAATGTACACAACGTAAAGACAGAATGTAATGCCGTGACGGGAAAATTTTATGTTCAGTGATTATGTTCAGAGCGCCGATGGGTAGTTGAGACTCTTCCGATTGAAATGAGTCCGAACACGACGTAAATCGAACTAATTTTATCGATTTAATATGAAGCAATTCACGTCTTAATTGTGTGTTTACTGAAATTAATAAAAAATACTCCGATTTATATCACGTTTGGATTTACTTTAATCGGAAGAAACTCGACTGAACATTGATACTCCAATTATAAAGGTGAGGCGGCAATTGCGAAAAACGAAATTTTCTTTATTGTATAGGTGCGCGTCCGCTAGCAAATATGTTGCGAAATTTCTTGCGGGAGCGACTCTCAGGACGTGTGTAGACAGTTGCTCTCAGATAGTTATACAATGTAGACGTAGAGTGTAGACACGCTCTGGCTATAGCTTTGACAGTCATTTTGCTTTAACACATACCTTTGACAATATTTTGCGAGTTTGTCGAAGGCCGCGCAATCAACGCACCGGAATAAGGAACAAAAACATAAGGGAATTATAGTAAAGGGTTATTGTTGTATAACGGAATTATTGCACCAATTCACAGAATAAAGTATTTGATATATATGATATATATGCAGATCCGTTAAAATGTCAATTTGAATAGTTCCTTTTTTACCCATAATTCCTTTGAAAAGTTTGTCCCTCTCGATGAGTAGAACACGTGCAATCATAACAAAATTTATCCTTGAAAAAGTCGGTCAAGGTTAATTTTGCACCAAACTTTTCTGTATAGAATCACGCTATAACGATTTTTACACATACATATCAGGACATGCTCCAATCTATAGTATTTAACTTCGTCTTATGCCTCTTTTTCTATTTTTAAGCGTTTTAAAGATATAGCTTGTCTCCATAGCGTGGGACACCTTGCATACAAAAAAGATGCGAATGTTTAAATATTAACTTTATTAATAAATATTCTTGCAATGTTATAAATAAGTCTGATATTGATATTTTTCATGTACACCAACTGAAAGAAAATGTAAATTTTTTAAGTACTGCTATCGAAATAGACTTTCAATTTGATAATTACAGTTATATACACTAAAAAAATAATTGTATTACAAAAATCGTTAACACATATGGAAAGAGGTTGCCTGGAGGCATTTCAGCATGTATGGTTTAATAAATTTACGAGTTTGATCATTTCGCTTGTTAGTATCTCAATCAATACTAATAACAATGATTCTCGGTTCGATGAAATTCCTTGTATTCTCGTGTTAAAATTAGTTCGGGATGGAAAGAGTTGTGTAACGTCGAAATCCAAGTTTGCACAGTTTTGCTTAGATATTCGAGCAGATAGAAGACGAGGTTTATCGACTTACTTGCGGGAGTGCAATAACGACGTTGGCATTCCCTTCGCCTTTGTAAACACAGTCCTGGATGGAGAATGTCGTGAGAGGAAGTGGAAGTTCTGAATTCACCGGATAATCGTCGCTCGGGCTTCCGGTGGAAGTGGTCATCGATTCCGAAGAAAACGCAGCGGCCGCCACAGGATTTCCTTCGTTGATTCTCATTGTTCCAGCCCCTGCGTTGCTGCGAACACGGATAAACACACTTGTAAACAACACATACGCGAATCATACTATCGTCAGTCGGGTGGAACCTTGATTCTATGAACTGGTTAAATAAAACATAATGTTTGAACAACCTTTAAATTGCTATATATTTACATTTCGATGCAATTCTAAGTATTGCTTATGAATTTGCAAATTGTTATGTAAACACGACATTTCAACGTTATTTTATTAAAAAATATGCACTACCTTGTAACGTATATCTTTTATCAAATGTTTTAAATTTTGTTAATTCGTTACTAGTCCATAATGAGCAAATCGTTTTTCAATAAAATCAAACATTTAAAATCGATAGTTTTTAGATTAATTTTTCAAGGTTGGTACGGTGATAGCAATTTACATCGTGATCAAAGTGTCATTGATATAGTATTAATTTTTTTCCTTTCATTATTGCAGGTTATTGGCAATAGAAGGGTCGAGGCAGTGGATAGAAAGGTAGAAGAATCAAAGTAAGAAGAAAATGTATCCGATAGCCGATTTTTCCACACCAGTGTTGAAGTTATAAGTGACAACGTATCATTTTTAATTAAATCTTTTAACAAATGGTTGACTCATAAATGGTTTCATAAAATTTCTGAATTCTGTCTCGTTTTTTAAAAAATCATTTGTTAAACACATTTCACCAGAAATGCGTCTTCTTTTGAAAATTGCTCTTTGCCAGCATTGTCGTTTTCTTTTTTTCTCAACAATCTTCTTGAATACAAGACTGAACATGCTGCTGATACAAGTAAAAGATCTTGCCTCAGATATATTTTATAATTTTCGTATGTGCACCGAGCAAGATCTACAACGAACTGTCCGCAATCTGCAAGCGAACCAACCTGGAACTGCTAGCGAACAGCTGGCGAACAGCTGGCGAGGTGTACAAAATAGCGGCTTTTGATTTTTTTTAAACTATGTGCCCCCACTTGGCAAAATCTAAAAAAATTATAAACTTAATATCACAGAATTCCTACAAGAAATCGGCATTACAAAATGTTCCTTATTTTTTAAAATTCAATTTCGAAGTTAAAAATTCTGAAAAAATTCATAGATATGCATTCTAATGGCTAAAGTATGCCTGATATTTCCGAATCTTCAATTGAAGAGGATAAGAGAATTAAGGAAAAACCTGATTTTCATTGTCGCCCTATCGAATGACCTATTGCAAATTCAATTTAGTTTGGAGGCATTTTTAACCTTCTTGTCTGACTACACCTTTAGACTGGTGTTTGCACAGTTTTTCTGCTATTTGAAAGTTAATTGATACGAGTAAGTCACCATGAAACCACTTAGTGCAGATAAAAGAAACAGTACCATTTCAAATGTGGTGTAAATCATACGATGGTCGCAAGAATAAAGAAAACCTATGGAAGTGTGTCAACTTCTTCAAGAAACGGCAGACCGCAACTTGTTTCTGACAGAACTGCACGTGAAATTGCACATCGTCTTCGGTCTGAAAGTCATAAAACTCCAAAAATCGCGGCTCGAGACGTTGGAGTAAATGCAAGTGAATGGGCCATTCGCCGCTCCTTAAAGAGAATCGGGTTAAAAGCGAAAGAAAAGAAACGCAAACCAGCCTTTTCAGCCAAAAATATTAAACTACGAAATTTGCACATACATATAAAGAGTGGACAACAAAAGATTGGAAAACAGTCGACGAAACAAAAATTAATAGATTTGAATCTGATGAAAGTAGCATAAAACAACGTAAATCGGCGGTGAAACGACATTATCGGATAATGTGACTGAATTCACTAATAGAAACGCTCAAGAATTTCTATTAAATAAGGGAATTAAACATATTACACCAGCTCAAATGGCTAAATTATTATTATTATAAATCGAGAGTTATGATTTTTTAATTATTTGGTCCATTCATAAGAAAGTTATTCTAATTTAATAGGTGCGCCATCAATTATGAGACTGACTGTAGAACGTTTTCTACAGTCCACATTCGATTTTATACAACGACAAATATTCACCAAACGTTAATTTGGTGTACGAAGTCGCCATAAAATGAAGCAATTGTGCCAAGAATTTCGCAACGGAACAGTATATCTACCATGAATTCAACAATAACAGATATTTAGTAAATATAATATATTGGTTATTGTTAGATTAAGTAATTAATAACCAAAAAATGTTTTGAAGAAGACAAAATATGAAATTTAATACTGTTTTAGATAAAGCTTGATCTATCTCAGCTATTACTATATGTATAAGAACCAAAATTCTGCTTAACAGCAGTTTACTCAGATTTCGTTATAAAAATATAATTTTACGCAAAAACCAGCAGCAATTATCTTATTTAATACGGAAAGGTCACAGACTTATCTTAACGTACAATTCAACCAAGATTTACATTTCTATTTGATTGGGGATTAATAATACCAAGCCAATGAAATTAGAAAGTCTTGTCAACGGAATTCGCTGGCCACCTTATGTCGTAATGAGACAGTGATGAGATTTTGGCCAGGCTTTCTCGCGCATGCGCGACGATTGTAGCATTGATAAAATAAAATTCTGGATAAAATAGTGTACCTTGATCACTCTGCAAAATTTTAAAAAATTGTTATGATTTGATTTTGAAAAGTATTAGCTGCAATATGTATGTAATATTAGTTGGCATTGTATAATAAAATATTAACAATAAATCACCAAAAACTCTTAGAACACTCGTCTCGTCTCGGAACAGATTGTTCCAATACTTTCTCGTTAATATCACGGTCCAACTCCCTTTTCCTCATAGCATCGATACGTTACTGTTTTGAGTGCGCATGCGCAAGAAAACCTTGCCAGAATCTCATCACTGTAATGAGATTCCGTTGGGACATCGAATCAGGTAAGAAAACGTTGAAGGCTAAAATTTCTCTACAAGTCTACACGATACGGACTACATGTTTGACCATACTGTTCAAGGAAAGACCGACGCGACGCGGCGTATGAATAAAACTAGAGAAAGTTACTGAAAGGTTAAGCTTTGTGAGTCAAAATTTTCGTGCGTCAAATGTTGACCAGTCGAGTTTTAAACTATCACGAGGAATTATACATACATATCTATAGGTATGTATCTACGTTCACGCTTGAAATTGCGCAAACAACTCCACGACCACTCTCGATTCAGTAGCTGACTATTGATTGATTCAAACTCGTTTTGTAGTTTCACATCAAAATTCTATAGATCAAGTTACTATTGACCTATGATTCAACGTGACGTCAACGACGAAGTACATTTCCTTTTTGATTCCGCACAATCTTCTCTTCCATGAGGCAACTCTATACTCTTTTTTTTTCAAAATGGCTACGCGACGGTCATCTGAAATCTTTTAAATATTCTATCTTATTTTGAAATCGTTTTTGTTTAGCGTTCCCTCTGAGTAAAGTATATCAATTATTTAAAATTTCTAAGCGTAATTGGACTGACAATTTTCGAATTCTGAAAAATTAGATTGAAAATATAATAAAATAAAGTAAGATCATTAAAAACTGACATTTTCTCAGCGCACATCTAACCTGGGCCAGTACTTGAAAGCCTCTATCTTGAGTTTCGGTTTCATCAGAAAATGTAACAGAAAATATGTATGTTCAAACAACTAAGTTGTGCGACTACAGCAAGTAAGCAAGTTGCACAACACCTTTTGAGGCCACAGACGTCTGCATGTTGATGATGACTCGTAAGGTCGAAGGTTTTGACCGCCACACGGTCTGCTAACTTGCAAAACAAGTGTTACAATAAATGGTTCTGACGTTTGCACGAAAATTACTTTGCACAACTTTTAACAGAGACACATATAGTGCACCGTCTTTAAATTTTACTTTGTAATCGTATTGCACTAGTACTACATTATAATTGTACTCTTGTTTAGTATTTTTGATCATTGACAATAACATTATATAAAACTTAATAATTTTACATTTCTGACACTATTAAGGTACATCTACACTGTAGCGTCTATTAAATTAAATTACAAAAATGCATTAAATGAGATATTGGACAGTTTTGATTAAAGTATGTGAATGAACAAATCTATTTATACAATAATTTCTTACGAAAGCAGCTTTATTATTCGTATCTAATATTTAAAACATAACCTAAAATGTAACAGTTCTCCATCTAGCGGTTTTAACGTATGTAAGTAAAATACACCAGTAAGTATGTATTACCAGTGGCGGACAGTTAATTTTGGGACCCTGGGCCAACACTTTTCAGGGGCCTACTCAATTAACCCAAATTAACTCAAGTACCAAACGTTATTGTATAATTTTGACCCAACAGTTCCTTTGACTAAACAGGGTCCTGGGCTGCAGCC
Source organism: Halictus ligatus (assembly GCA_028454255.1). Classification (NCBI taxonomy): domain Eukaryota; kingdom Metazoa; phylum Arthropoda; class Insecta; order Hymenoptera; family Halictidae; genus Halictus; species Halictus ligatus. The sequence goes on from CM052131.1 coordinate 11,281,782, forward strand.
CATAAAGCCCATGCCAATGATTATTACTATTACCGACCTTAGAAAACTGAAGTGACTATGAAATACTGAGATATCTCATGTTGATAACACCTAAAATCTAACAAGAACAGTGTCAAGAAACATGATCTGCCGTCGTTAAGTATCAGAATATTATATGTTTATAATAAACAGATAATGTAAGTCTTCGTTTCGTTCATATATGCTCAATCATCAACTCATTCTTGTCGTTATGAATGCCTGAGAACTCTGTAATTGGGGTAATCAAACCAAATTGGGTGAGATACTAAATAGGGAAAGATGCGGAATTCCATGCGAAATTGAGGGAAAATGAAGGTGAAACCTTGCCATTAACCTTACTTTTAGAGTAAATATCGGGAAAATCGTTATTGTTATTATTATAAGATTTTGTAAATATTGAAACTATTGAAAATACATGAAACATTATGTGATTTAGAAATTTAAGTAAAATTCCGTTTTCCCTCCTACAGCAAGATGTACTTCGATTTTGCCCCGATACATATTTACTCTTAGAGCAAGATTAGGTCCGCTCTTAGTGCGATCGACCTGCCTTCTTCACGAGGGCAAGATTTGGCATGGAATTCAGCCTGCAAACTTTGTAAATACCGAAAGCCATCTGTTTCCGCATTAGGCTCGGAATTTGTCGACAGGTTTTGGTCGGCAAGTTCATACCAAATTGTGCTCCATACATGGTCTTGGCACCAAAATGACCGCCTTTTGCTCGCAAAATACGATTACAAACATTCATGAAAATTTGTTCGAAGCAGGCTTGGCTGACTGGATATGTTAATTTCATAGAAACATATGTACTAAATTTTTTATAAATCTGGAAAAAGACCTAGCATTTTATCATCTAAGCATCTTTCTCTAAATTACCTGATATTCGTATAGGCATGCATTTCCGCCGAGCCTAATAGAAAAGTCACGCACAAATCTGTACGTGTGAAAAGGCGACATAACCTCCCATCCAAGCTCTCGGGGTTTCTTGGGCGTCGTCAAAATTTTCTTGATGATAAAAAACTGGCCTCAAGAGAGGCTTGTGAAAATGAGCTGGTCAAGTTTTTTTAGCAATAAGGACGAGAACTTCTTCAATCGCGGAATTATGAAATTGCCTTCAAAATGGACAAAAGTTATCAAACAAAACGGCGCATATTTGATCTAAATCAGAAAATTCTAACTTTGTTAATTTCATAGTCGAAATAGAGAGAAACACGCTCAGAACTTTTTACTTCCCCCAATATATTGCTTTTATGAATAAAAAGGATTTTATAGAAGTCGAGTTTATTGTAAAGTGCAACTATAATTGTGGGTAGTACATAAATGGTCAAATTTTCCGTGGCGTGTGAGATATTCTGATAAAAAGACTAGTTACCTGTGGACGAACCGTTATGGGACATATTAACATGAGAGATTACAGAAACGTGACGTTAACGTAATATCATAATGTAAATGGAAAATTTGCACGTGCGAGTAACGGCGGTCGTATGCACGTGCACGCACAGCTCGTGTTGCGTCTGCAACACGTTCGCGCCGCGCCGCGCCGCGCTGTACTGTGCTGTGCTTGTGCTGTGCTGAGCTGTGCTGTGCTGCGCTGCGCTCTCTTTCCATCTTCTAGGCTTCGACGTACACGAACCATGTAACGAGATAACTGGCCTTCTAACGAGATTATCGCTCGACTACGTTCGCTACCGAGTTTTTTAGTCTAAAGACTACAGCGACGACGAGAAAGACTATCGTCGCATCGCGTTGGTAGCGGCACGATTGTCGCCAGTAAATTTTCTTTTAAAGGCACCAACGGTTAGGAGACCAATAAATAAACTCACGCTGCCGTTCGAAAGTATTTTCCCACCTATCGTGACACCCAGTTACTTAACACATTTCCTACCAGCGTTTATTTTATAATTTTTTAAAATTTATCAATTTGTAGCTAAGGATCATTATATAAAAGATGATTTTTAAACAGTAGGTAAAGTGTTAAAACCGATTTCACATTTCGCGAATACACAATGAACTTTTTGTAAAGGTCACTTTTGATGTAGAAAACTCGAAAATTATTTATACCAAATTGTATTCATATACATATAATTGTACAGTGCTGTGCAACAGTTTTAACTTAACCTCATGTTAACCTCATAACTTAACCTTCACAATATACGTATTTTAAATTATTAATAATTATCACAATAATATTCAAATATTTTCAATAATACCTAGATTATTCATAATTTCACTCAAACAAAAAAAATTTTGTTGTTTAATGGTGTTAATCTGTATTGTTTGGGAACTTTTTTATAAATAAAAAAGGTTATAACTGAACCAAGTTCTTTGACACTTAAATCTAAAATATTTCAAAAAGTGGAGTTACTCGATTTAGCCTGTGAACAGCTCAGCTGATCGTCTACCTAACCTTCTCCAATTTTTAAAGATAACCAATCTGTATAAAAAAATATGACATAACTTACATAAGAAATCTACCTACAGACATCGACACCAATTAAGCCAAACTGCACTAGAAATTTCCTATTCTAAAAACTAACATTGGCGCTGTTTCTCGAGAGTGAACTATAAATCGAAAACATATATGTAGATAATATCACATACGACACGCGAAGCGTCAAGATAATACGTAATGTTTCAGATGAATTGTCTTGAACACAAAGTCTCCTACGAAAAAATTCGACTATACGTTTTTGGCTTATTTTCTTCGCGAAGAATCGTCTCCTCTTGTGATTTCGAAGACGCTCTGTGCATTATTCTTCACAGAAATTACATTCGCGCGTACGTTGGTTCATTCTCCGGTACTTCCAGGTGTGTGTAACCCCTTAAACGCGCATTTAAATGCGCTCATGCTCGCCGAGCGTTTCGGAGTCTATAAAGAGCGACGACGTTGCCATAGTCTTATCCATTTTCGCGTAAGGTTAACGACCGGCGAGCTTGCGAAACTCGTCGTTGCAAACGTGCGAGGCGTCTGCTGAAGTCGCGAGTCGCGACGTACCGCATTCGCTTCGCGAGGACACGTTACACCGCGCTACAACGCTTTGTGTCGACTTGTGCCTCGCATAAATTGGAAATGGAGCGTTCACGCCCAGCCAGCCGACATAAGAGGACGCTCGCATGAGTGTACCGCTTAAAAAAGCTCGGAAGTTTCCGTGAGTCGGTTGCATAAATAGAGCACCGCGTATCGTCCATGGTTACGCCATTTTCTTTCAAGAACGAGCTTACAGCGCGGCAAGAAGCCAGTAACCAATTTTCTCTTGTATCGTTCAATCAGAAATTCAAAAATTAAAAATTTTCATTTTACAGTCAATGTCCTGTTTATGCACCGTACAAGAGTATACATACTAAATTCAATAGAAAGAACGGTAATTATTTGCAATATGGTATTCCTCATCGATATCAATGACCTTGAAATATCTTGGAGAGGGGGGAATAATTCTGAACAACTTTTTCTTATACATGTTACCGTCGGACGACTTTAGTTTGCGAGATATTTGCAAAAAACTGTTTTGCTACTGCACAGAGTCCGTTTCCTAACCTACAACACGAAATACATACCTCTCGTGTACTTTATACTTCTTTGACACAATGACTACAATATTTCGAATTCAGTAATGCTAATTTTAACATGAAATAGTAAAGTTGATAAATATAAATTTTATCAATCACCATCATCATCCATCAATGAATTACACAGAAGAATTGAGGAACAGGATCACATACATCTCGACCATTGCAGGAAATTAGTTGAAGTTATGCCAAAATGCCTTTTAAGTTAGTCCGAAAGGCCAAAGCCAAACCTAATCCAGATATAAACAAAATATTTTTCAAATAGCTATAGAATCCTAACCTACATGTTAAGTTTTACTTTTTTTCAATAGCTTAAATATTTACAAACTTTATAATAATGACAATAACGATTTTGTTCGATATTTACTCTTAAAGTAAGGTTAGGTCGGCTCTTAGTGTGACCGACCTGCCCTCTTCACGAGGGCAAGATTTGGCCTCGATTTGCAAACTTTGCACTTATGTACCGGTCCTAATGAAATAGATGGTTCAGAAATTGTAGACAAGTTTTGATGGAAAATTCATAGCAAATCAAGAGCAGATTGTTTACTGGATAGCTGTTACTAACGTTTACGAAGGAATTTAAAAGTCTTCTTTCAAATAATAGTCTCAAAAGATATGATTAGATTACGTTATTGTGGTAACTTGTTGATTCGCAATTGAAAGTGTTACTATTACTGTAATCATTAACTTTTTCAAAATTACGTAATAAACGCTAGTAAACGTTGAACGTATGTATGTCAGAAGTATGTTCTCAAGAATTAAAAAAGAAATAAGTCTTTTAATACGTTAACTAGGTACCAATTAAGTAAGAATCAGAAAAATAATGGCAGTTTAAAAATGTAGTTTATAGGTTTACATTTCTGATCATAAAATACGTTTATGAGGATCGATGAAAGGCACTCGCACTCGTAGCAGAAATGCCGTTTACAGTTTAATATTGGAACATTGTTCGGGAAGTAATAATACAATAAATGGTATTATTGATTGTATGGTGCTATTGAATTTTTATTAACGAGAACGACGTGCTGCTAATGATAGACGCGGGCAAGAGAACACAATCGCTTTCTCTATGCCTAGCAGTCCAACATACGAACATTGAAAACCTGCTTTTACAACGCCATGGAACATGACGCAACACGTAATATATCAACCGTGTATTGGTGTATGTAACAAGGAAACTACTGTGCAAATACGGGCGAAGGAAAGAACATTGTCGATAACAATCTTTCTCAAACGGTATAATCTTTTAATGCAATGATATCTGAACTTCTATATCGCATCTCTGAACTTGTTAATGGTCGTAAAAAATCAGAATAATTCTTCCAATGAAATGTTGCTTGGTCACACTATGCACTGTTGCAACATTTCTAATCTCTAATCCAGTGCCGAGCACGTTTGCCTGAATTGAGACAAGACTGTCCCCACCATAAGGCCCACTGTCCCCTTCCCATAAGCACCGTTATGGTAGGGCAACGAAGACGCGAGACACCAGCGAACGCGACGAAGGTGCGCTTGAGGGGCCCCAACCGTGCCCAGCACTACTCTAATCGATGTAAATAGTCGCTTCGTACGTTATACATGTAGAATGTACCTATAATATAGATCTCGTTGCATTGAACGAATCCAGAATGAACTATAAGCTAATTTAACGAAACGAGATAAAAGGAAACAAACCTATATAGTAAATTCAGTTAAACTACAAGAAAACTACACTGAAGCACTAAGCTCCCTCGCCACATAGACTGCTAAACCAGCAACCATAAAAATTCTACAACATAAATGTAATTGACGTAATGCAATAAAGTTGAAAAGTTAATGTTTATCTCTATTCGCTACTCTTTCGACACTGTCGTATCTTGTAAATTCTAAGCAAATTTGGTACATATTAATAATAAATTATATCAATGCGAAAATTGATTTTGTATCCGACATCCGGATATACGATTCTGTTACTTGCAGTATAGTATAGTATTATATAGTATTACGTGACTATTATTCAGTAGAAGCAAGATATGCATAACCATGAAATTTTTTAACACATTTATTCATACTTTATGCTGGCAATTGTTAAAATAAAGTAATACATAGTTTCATCTGAAAATTAAATTATTGATATGACTAAATTAATTATTAAATTTAAATATGTAAATTTTGAAATTGTTATCGCAGTTGATGATGTTGACACGAAATAAATAAAATTGTGGAGAGTACGAATTGTCTGATCAAATGAAAAATAAAATGACAAATTATTTGAATTTCATTTGCAATTCGAATAATAAGATCATTTTGGAAAAATTATTTGGCTGTTCAAATAAACTAGCATATACGAATGGTTCAAATAGCATGTAGCCAAATAAGATAATATATTATCTTAACGATTAGTTTTCAAATAATTTATTTCGATAATGCCCAAGCCTGATGTCTGATACATATGCGATAGGTGTCATTTTGTTTGTCGCTCTGGAGTTAAAACGATATTTGCAAAATTCATGTTTGGCATATCACGAGCACTTGAAATTTGATTTTGTTCCTAAATCTGCTACAACCGATGCACAGTGCGTGTCGAAGGTGTGTTTCGACACACTCCGTCAGCGTCACCGATAACTGCAAAGTCGAGTTAGGCGTGACGTTAATCGTTTCCGAATATTGCGTCGTTACACAGCTGATAACTGGATTGGTTGAAAAATACAAGGCAAACGTACGAAACGAGATTATCTTGGTTTATCGAGGCCAGTGTTGCGCCGACAAGTTGAGTACTATGAAAGTTCGAGGAACAAAAATGCGTATTTCACGATAACTACGAACGTTGTTCGTAGTTTCAAGTAATTGCTGGAAGCTTGTTGTTTACGGATTGACCTACTGCCGTGTGCGTAGGAAGCCTTTGTGTCTAACCGGTCGTATGATCGGCAGCTGATCAGCTGAATTTTAAATATGTAGTCAGATTGTGTGTGTGCGTGTGATATTGCGTACACTGTCAAGAAAAAGTTTGCAATCACTGGTCCTTTAACAGTTGACACATTTTTCGAACATTTTTCAAAAATTCGAAGGCTAACCAGATGGTAGTGTGTGGAAAGATAAAATTACATTATTAAAAAGACTTGAAATATGTACACATGGTAAACGGACTACATTAAATTAAATTGAGTAAACTTTTACCGTTGACGTCAATATTTTGAAAATTTTCGATAATCATTTGAAGGATTAAAACTAGAAGTTGATTATTCATAAAACTTTAAGTTTTAGAAGTATTGCATTATAAAATGTCTATATATTAGCTATCTCCAAGACACTTTTCTATTAAAAACGAACATTTTTTAACAATTACTCGATAGAATTTTGGACAAGCGATTCGAAACTTTTAGCCCGAAGTGTACGCGACGAAATATTCTGATTACTTCGAATATCGTCTGTAATCAACATCACGTGTCAGTTTACAAGGCCAAGCAATACTAAGCATAGATCCGTTTATTATTGCCATTTTAAACCTCATTCAGACTGCGTCGTTACTTTGCATCCGTTATTATTACTTCGAATCCTTTTAAACATGTTAATTTTTCATATAGAACCCCCAGCAAAATCTGCATTAACATGTATAATATTCGTAACACTAAGTCTATTATGGACGCATATAGCTATTTGTATAGTTAACAATAAACAGACGTGATTTAATGCTTTGATAATGATGAAGCAATATAAACGCGAGTGCACTGTAAATTAATGAGTACAACGTACTGAAATAAAGACTAATAAAATTCTAGCAGAACTTCATGTTTAAGAAAATCGTTAACGAAAGATACATTTTTACTTATTCATTCAGACCACAGTCGCACTGCCACATTAATATTAACATAATTTTCATATAACTTCAAATTCCTCCCTAAAGCTTATTCAATGTCTACAACCTTAAACACAATGTCGAATTGTAAAAGGTAAGGCGAATTTCGTTCGGGACTCCTGAACATTATCGAATGAAGTAAGTCTATGAATTTTGCAATGTAGATGAATGTCAAATGTTTATTTTACCGTGTTTCCGAGCGCAGCTATTAAAATTAAAACGTGGAATCCAAACTCGGACAGTACGATGTTGAAATCCCAAACGTCGAAGTCAATGATACGATTATCGCATACACACAAACACGCACGCGTAAAATATACATACATATATGTAAACTGACATAGCAAAGTAACGCACAACGAGAGATAAAGCGTTCCCAACTGTGCGCGGTGCACCGAACACGCTGTCGTGAACTTTAATGCTTTCTGAACTGGTTTCAATAATTTTTCATACACCGAAAACTCATATTCCTGTCTACTTTTACAATTTTAGACACACTTATTATATAATTGCATCAATATTCCATCTCTCAATTACAATGAAAAAATATTCATCATGAAAAAAAATTGATATATGTATTAAGTCGTTTGTGGTGTAGTCGCAAATCCTGGGGGCATTAAAAAAACTCGTACTTTATTCAATCGCAAAAGGCTGTAGCTGGTTTTGGAGGTGAAACCCGCCTCCGGCCATATTTTAATCTAGTTTGAACCATTCGATAGCCTACCAAAAAAGAAACCTTTCTGCCAAGTTTCAGCCCGATACCTTATCTGTAAGGGTAGTTATAGAGGAAAATTCAGTTTTTGGCTCATTTTACCCATTTGATGACAATTTAAAATTCTGAAAAAACCTGACACATTTCAGATACCAAGCCACATATTAGGAATCGTTTTCAGATTTTTCCGTTGAAAACTCTGGTTGTAAAAAGCGAAAACACGAAAAAAATGCAGATTTTATACAGAAATTAAAGAGACACTAGAACAGCTTAAATTTAGCAATGAGATATTGTCCTAAGTATTGTACTTAAGTTTTTTCAAATTCCTGAGTTTAGTGCGTCATAGTTGATAAAAATAGAAATCACTTTTTTCGGCGTTCTTTCCGTGAAAAACTAAGTTATAATTATCGTAAAAATATATTATGTAACATTAAACATTCCTATGTTCAGAGAAACACCGTCCAGACTTTAAAAATTCCGTAGCACAAAAAAAAACGAAAATTATAGCATATTTCGAATGTACTTTCAACGGCGCCCGTTGTATCTTCCAACTTTTTTAATTCCAGCGCTACAAGCTAATCTGATATTTCTGTGCCACGACAGAGAGCTATTCTCTTACGTGCATATATATTAATAAAACCGTGAACTGTTTGAAAGAATTATTTTAATTTTCTAGTTAATTAATCAATTTCTACAGCTAATAATCGTCTTGTACGTAAATTGCAACCAGACTAATATTGCAATGCTTGATAAATTAGCATACATAGTGCTTCTCTTTGTATCTATAAAAGTGAACATGTACATATTTCACAAAAGTAGTTCACTACTTTTTTTACTACAACTTAAAATGACAGAAATCTGTAATCGGACAGTTTTAGGTTTTGGTTGTTGCAGTGTGAATGCTAAAGAAAATCCTAATGACTGCAGCCGCGCACGAGAACTTTTCGCTGCGTGACTCGGTTTCAAGTGAAACGGAGTAACGTATCGCCGTAAAAGGAACGAAAAACGAAGCAGAAACTTTCCTGCTAGTGGGAGTACAGTCGGTTCGAGAAAGACGAATGGGTGTCCCGATGACAGGAAGGAGACGAGCAACCAATATATGTACAGAAAGGCACGGATTGGGAAAAACTGTACAATCTTTAGTTTTATGGGTTGATTTGGTGAGAATTAATTGATCATATATGATATCTATAACTATGCTTATAATGTAATCTGATTAAAAATACTTAATGGTCCATTCGACTGGTATCCTATGAAAGAAATATAGCGTGCAGCCGGCGAAGCCCAGTTCCCCGACTCTGGAGATAGTCAAGCTAGGAGTGTTATTGAAGAGTGGGAGAATCGGCAAACTAATGGTGGGGGTCGCGCAGCGACGTTTCGGCGGAGTAAAAGTTGCCTGGCTCTGCTTTATATGTATGTATTGTACTATTCTCTTTCCTGTCGTCTCGAGTCACGGGTATAGGATTCTTATGAATCACCATTAAGGTAGACCTTAGCTGTACTTGACGAAAATTATTTTGCAAGATTTTTTTAGTTTCGCCCTCATAGTATCATACCTTAAAGGACCAGGTTGAACCGTATCATGACCTTAAGGTTAGTATGATAACCTTGAAACCTTGAACGATGTTCAGCCCAATTTTGAAATCAGATTTATCATTCTATGTAGAAGGGTCTTTTTCCAAAAATATCATTAGCATTAAAAATCTTTGAAATTGAAATGAATTTGAAGTTTGGAATCTGGAGAAATGAAATGTTCCATTTTTTGTCCATATAATGTTGCACATCTTTTGGAAGGATTTTATATTTTTTAATACACTCTTTATTATAATTTATACTTAAAAGCGTGGATACCGCGGCAAGAGTTGAAATTCTTACATACGCTTACCGTCAAATAGATGATACAAGAAGCCGTACTGCGAGTAAAAAAATAATTAACCATTTGTTCTACTTGGCATCAGAAAGGGCTGCATTTACGATAGTGCCGTCCAATATGAAGCGAAAGTGCAAATGGAAGAGTCAATAAATGCTAGTGTAGAGAGCGAGGTTAAAGGATGCCATAAAAAATATAAAATCCTTCCAAATTATTAATATACAGCTACTTTAACGTGCAAAACTATAGGATCGCTAAATTTTCGTTCAACAATTGGCCATGTTCGAGGTGTTGTAACTCTGTAGACGCTGTACAATTTTTTTGGCCAAGTTAGTAATCATTGAATGAAAAGTTTGCCGCCGGCATTAAAACAATGTATATGGCATTCGGCGAGGAAATCATTCCTATATGACGACGCACTTACCTGTCAAAAACGCTGAAACCGCACTTCTTTACACACGCATAATTTTTTAACTACCGATCTCCTAGGTTTTCGGCGTTTTCTCGCCAATATCTACAGGATTACATGAAAAAAAAGTAAAAAATTTCTGGTTCCCTGAAGTAAGGTTTAGCCGACAGACTGACAATACTGAGAATGAATATATTTAGAACGAAAACAACGAATATTTAGCAGCTGATTGACTAGTGGCTCGACGAAAACGGAAGCACGAAACGCGTAGGAACGCAGGTAAACTAGGTACCCTGAGCTAGCAGGTGTGCGGGTCATAAACTTTGGGTTACCGATGAGATACGCAATGCTCTAATGTGCGAAAGTGCGCTGGGTACTTTTATTGTCGGAAAGTGCAACGACAATGATTTCGAGAAGCTATCTAGGTATATTCAGAGGTCGGCAAGAAGTTCACGTTTCGGCCGATTTTCGGTTACACTCGCGGCGGACGGATTGAGGCTCGGCCAATGTCAGCGCCAACTGACTACAGCGATCGCTGTAGCGGCGCCCTGATTGGTCCGCGTTTTTCGTTAATAACTCGCTAACGACGCCGCGGAGAACATTTTCGCAAAGAAAAAAGGTAGTTGAAATGACCTCAGGAATCACGCCTTTCAAGGAAGTACAATATTTTTGGGAGATCCTGTATTTATATTCTACAGTATATTTCGCGTTTGCATATTTCTATTTGTACAACATAAAATTCTTAAAGACATTTAGATATTTTAAAGAGAATAACAATTTTGAAGGAAGCAGTTTTTAGACAAGTTCGTTGACTGGAGGCACACAAATATCGATGAGCACATTGGCTAGTGGCACAATAATGTGAGCAAAACGTTGTGAAGGCACACTAATCCGGACGAAAACCCTTCTTTTTAATAAAAAAATATTCCAATAAAGAAAAAAGTTTGAGAATCTGAGAATTTGAGTTTGAGAAACATGTGATAATCACTGCATACACGCTCGCATGCAGTCAGTCACCTATCTACATGGTTTTATAAAGATCCTTAGAAGATCCTTAAAAGATTGATATCTCATATATTCAACTATACAAAAAAAAAACAAAAATTTTCGGATTAAGCAACATTTTTTTATTGACTTTTTGTCTGTTTTTCGGGTCAAATACTATTAGAAGTTCTATACAAATGAAATGTACAATTCACAATCCATTCGGTCAAACGTAATCTTCAAATGTTAGTTAACGAGCGTGTCAAGTATGGGATCAGAATATTCAATAGTTGACTTTTCGAAACTTCCAAAAATTGCCTTATAAAAGGAGCGTGAAGTCTACGAGGACTTCTTAACAGGTGTCCTGAAGGATGCAATTGAAAACAAAAAGTGTGTTTTTATTAACGGATGAGTCACGCAGGACTGCCTCGTCGCGCCGCGTCGGTTTCGATTGCTCGTTGCCAGCGCGGCACGGCGACGCGGCAGGTACCTACATCATTGAGAATCGAGGCTATCTCACTCTCTCTCTCTCTCTCTCTTTCTCTCTCTCTCTCTCTCTCTCTCTCTCTCTCCTTATTCCCGATGAGTACACACCGTTCGCTGTCCACGACGAGCGATTCTGGCGAGGGAGCCAGCCAACCGTACGATAATTGGATCCCCCGTTTCGAAAGACATTCGTCGCCAGGCGCTGAATTGTTCACGACGTCGGACAGTTCGTTGCAGTATTTTTCTCTTTTAGCTCTCTTGAAGAGTTGTTGTCTCGTAGGATATAGAGTAGCAGGACACTGTCAAGAAACGGCTTCGCAACGTCGCATCGTTGAAACAAAAGAAGTGTGCCCGCTTGGAATAAGCCTAGTTCTCAACTAACAAGACGGTGCACCAACCGTGTCCCACTATTACGAAGCCGCAATTTCCATTTGTGAAACTGTGATGCACCGTGCCCGCTGATTCATGGCTATTCAAAGTAAGTAGCTCCGAGGATACGATCGATCGAACAATTTCGTATCGCCTCGCAACACACTATCAGCTAAACTTCCGGGATTCCCTAACCTAACCCGGTCTGCCGAAATCGTTCGAGGCTGTTCACGGATGTCGACGGAACGCCATCTGCTTCGCAAACTCCAATTGCTTCGTACTTGTACCGTCTACCTACGCTGCTGAAGAGTTTACTATTCTTTACAAGCTAAACTGAAGGCATAAATCCCTTAAAACTTCCTTGTAGAGAAGAAAAAAATGCATCGATTAGTGCATTTAAAAGTATGGGGCACGATATAAAAAATAGATGCAGTTGTATTTTTTAGCTGCACTAGTGCATAAAAATGCATAAAACCAATATCAGGACATGCACCATTCTATACCGTTTAACTTCGCGTTATGACATTTTTTCCATCCTTAAGCGTTTTAAAGATATAGCTTGTCTCCGTAGCATACAAAAAGAGATGCGAATGTTTAAATATTAGTTTTATTGATAAACATTGTCGCAATGTTATAAATAAATTTGATATTGATACTTTTCATGTACACAAACTGAAAATAAATATGAATTTTGTATGTACTACTGTCGAAATAGACTTTTAATGTAATAATTATGATTGTATACATTAAAAAAAAATTGTATTGCAAAAATCGTTAACAGGTGTGGACAGAGGATGGCCGAAGGTATTTCTATGTATAGTTTAACCATTTTTTTTAGTCACATCAACCGTTTTGATTATTAGTTATTGTTTCTTATGTATTATTTTTTAGCAATCGACTGCGTCCCTTCGTTCCTGCGTCCACTTCACCGTATCTCTGCACTATCGTTCTCAGCCGCTGACATTTTCATACGGCGTAATTTTTTCTTCTTCTGATTTACCTTGTCCCCATTTGCGCGCCGTTATGTTGTTTACTGACAGAAGAATAACATTTTGTTAGAAACGACCAGTTTCTCGCAAACTCTGTCAAGTAGCAAAATTTAAAAAGGTCAAGTGTTCAGAAATTTTAGTTCTCCGAATGATAATTGATATTTGAAATTAGTTGAATGTTTCTGTAATATTTTCGGCCTTGGATGAACTTTCCATTCCATCAAATTCTTTTCTGGTAACTTGATTTCTTTCACGCTATATGATTGTTAATAAATTGTCTAATCGAATTGCTAACAAGAAAAACACATGTTTATTCAATTCTCATGGGTCTCGTATTATGATACGAAAAGATATGTTTACTTCCAAGAAGAGTAGCAAGCGGCAAGGATGTTCAGGTTCGAATTTGTCGGCACCTGCACGAACCCGTGCAGTTTTTTCGCTTGCTTTCTCTTTGAGTTTTCTATCTTCACTCCCTTACGAGGTCCCGTATTTTCACCGAACAAAGTTCGCATGTTTTTACAGTTTTGTGCTTTAAAAGTATAACTCTATAGCACCGTGCGCAAATTTGATAGACTTTGAAAAATAGCAATGTCTTCCTCTACACGTTACTGTTCTCTTACTTTTCATTTATATTTCATTTATTCTAATTCAGGCGAGTGGTATACTCACACAATTCAGACGCTTTATTGATTTTCTATTTTAAAGAACTAGAAAGACCTACGTTATAATGATTGTCATATATTTTTCGTAGAAGCTAGTGAATATATCCATAAATTCGAAACATTGATATATTTATTAGTGTAATTCATAAACCTTCCTAAAAATTGTATTATTTATCGATAAAACTAGTAAACAGTAATTGCTGTTACGTTCCGTGTTGATTTATCGTGGCAAAAAGTATAACCTGTGGGTTCCATCAACATGGTATTACGAAATCCATTTCCTCTTCCCGTTACGAGCAAAAACAGTCATCGAAATGATTCGCGATTGCCACAACACTCGACTTCGAAGATGAGGAAGTTTTTCCGATTGTCACGACGCCGGGCGAGAAACAGAGACAGATCAAAGAGGATCTGTAAGGATGCTACGAAGGTGTGGATATGCATCGAAGAGAAAGGAACAGAAGCAATCGTAGTGGTGTGTTAATGTTCAACAGAATCGCAATTCTAAGGCGATATAGGGGGGAGGGGGCGGTGAAGAGAGACAGTAACCGAACGGGCAACGTTAAGGGGCCAGGGCAACAACCGACGCTGACCCCTACGACAACCATCGGTCGCCTCCTCCTCCACCTCATCCACCTCCACTACCTCCTCCTCCTCCTTTTCCTCAACCTTCTCCACCATTTCTACTACCGCCATCGCCACCGCCATGGCCACCACCATTGCATCGCCGACCCACCGGCAACTCCTCCCCCTACTGTTCTTCACCCTTTCATTCTTTCTGACTCCTCTTCCTCTTCGGCACAATAATTCGCCATCATTTCACACGTGAGAGACCACTCTTCTTCACGATACCGCCTCGTATTTGTCCCACATCGTCGCCGGCCCGAACCGTGAAACCTTACCAACGCCAGGGAACGGGTTGTTGAACCGTGCCTCCGTTGCTTGTCGATCGGATGGAATGGGATTTAACCCCTTTCGTCGTGAATTAATTTCGTACCGTAGACGAAAAAAACGGGCAGACCAGCCGTCGCCGATTCAAATCTCTCGCAGTTCGCACCGTTCGCGATCGGGTTCAATCGCTGCTTTCCCACCGACTTCGTCATGATTCTAGTTTCCTAGCCGATGATGCCACGCAAACGTTCAAAAACGTCAAAACGTGGAATAACGTCCAAATTTTTTACATGTTCGGATGACATTTTGGTATAAAGATACGTTACTATAGGTTACCCAGAATTGTTTGAGAGAGCTCGGAATACAGAGAAAAATGAATGTCTTACAAAGACCGCGGTCGTTTCCCGTAATTATCCTGCTTCATTGTATCCTTTTATAATTAGATGACAATTTAGCCAAAATCGACTACACACTGTTGAAGAACGTTCTTTGCGCTATAAACGGGAGTTACATATGAGTGGACTGCGGACCTTTATGCAATACAAAAATTTCCCTGCATCAGCTATAAGAAACAGAACTTAAATGAAAGTCAATTTGACCTCACGAGATAATATAGTATTTAAATAGCTCTTCTAAACCTAAACAATCAGTATAAAAGAAAGGCTACTCTCAATGTGGCATGGCCAACTCAAAATAAATGAGCCGCCTTACTGAATGAGACACTATCAAGTTACACCGTGCCTGGTTGATAATACTGTTTCATGGCAAATACATATATCCAAAGGTGGACGACACATACAGAGAGAGCATCGTAGTATGTATTTTTTATATAATTGCAATTATATAAAAGTAAATTTGTATCGTCATTTTATGGAAGTTGTTCATCTACTAATTCATTCAGCAACAAATTGAGTATTATGTATCTACGTTTATTGTGTTAACAATAACTTTTTTTATGGAACGGTCATTTTGACCATTTACGGTAGGAACAGGTATACAAGAAGTGTCGGTAGGTTTAGTGTTAAGAACCGATAGATATTACGGAATCGAATAGTAATAGTTTCGTTCTTCATACCTGTTTTGATGAGAACCATTAAATGACAATTATAAAAGGTTATTTTCAGAATCGTTTCAAGCCCTGTATAAAGTGGCCAGCCAAGCAGCGATTGTATACACAATTGTATGTACAATCCTACCCCGGATAAGGATACAACATGCCCTATACTTCAGGTAAATATGTATTGTATTCGACTTCACTTTGTTCTCGAGTGGATCCAAGATAGAACACGGAGAATGAGTAAGAGACGAGAGGTACATACCGGTGAATCAAAGCGATATTTTTCGTTATAATATCTCTCGTTCTGGCACTAACAATAAAAGCGGTATCCAGCGAAAAACTTCAAAAACAGAAGAGGGCATAGTGATCCTCTTATTTTGAAACAAACATCGTCGTCTTATATCGAAATAAAACTGTACTTTACTTTTGAGTTATCTACAAGACGAATTTGATTTACAAAAAGGTGAATTTGATCTGTGAAAAGTCAGGTCGTTTGGTCCAATTTAAAAGACTTACAACTGTTTTAAATGGCGTTCGAATACTTTCGTGAGCTGTGTATATCCCGGATTCACTGTATACGCTTTTTTATAAAAGTGTCATTTAAAATAATTACAATTAAGATAATTTGAAAATCTATTTCAATTTTTTTTTTGCTTTATACGATAATTTTATCTTTATTACTACATATTTCACTCATTTTTTAAATGAAAATTACAATACATCAGTAATATTCGGACACTTTTGAAAGAACGATAAGTTTTTAAATATTGATGACCATATAACTTGAATTTTTTCAGAAGTTAGAACAATTAGTTTACTACAAGTAAAAAATTTTGAAAAAATTTCGATTCGTTAATTACAGAGAAAATATCAAAAGTTGTAGTTTACTACTGTTTTGTGTAGGCCTAGTTTTTGAAAGGCACATTCTAAAAGTTGTCAAGGTCAACATTCTGAACAACTTTTCTTCATGCTTGTATGTCGCTCAACCTCGACCTCCGAGATATTCGCAAACATATGCTGCATACCATATATTTAATGTTTGGGATGTATTTGGATTGCCTACCCCCCCCCCCCCCACGCCGTTCAAACTTTTACTTCATAATGCACAAGAATAGTTCGATCAATGAAACGAGTTAATAGAGACTAACAAAACAAACCATGTCAATCACCCTTCTCCAACACATACATACAATAACTGTTGCTCTACTTAGTTTCCGAAATACAGAAAAATATATATTTAATACTACGTAAAGTGTCTCGTCTATCACACATCTACTGTAAGATGTACAATTCTCATAGTCTAGCTAATCAGGATCTGACCTAGATTTCACCGAGATCTAACCGAGACTAACCAAGGATTCGCGATAACATGAAGGTCTGAGTTAGGTCTAGATTAGATTCAGGTGAGATTTGGATTAGGTTTTAAATTCAACTTAGTTTTAGAAATAATAATCCTGTATACCTAGTTATAGGCGTTTGAACAATACATCTCGCATTGCAAGGTATTGATATAGATAAACCTTTAAACGTGCTCTTCCCGGACCACATTTTTCGAAATTGTTGCCATGATATCACAAGTGTTAGTTGACCAATTTGGTAAATAACAAAGATTTGTCACTTATTTTTGTTCAAACCATGGCCATATTCACACTGATTAATATACTTCCTCATTTTTTGTTTTCGATCATCAGAAGGACCGGAATCCTTTTTAATTTTGATTATTTTTACTTGAAAAAATAATTTATCTTCTGCGAATACCCAAATAAATACGTGTGCAAAATTTTAATGCAAAAAGTTAAATAGCAGTTCTGAAAAAAATTGTTAAGTATTGGCGGAAAAACGGCCTCAACAAGCAGAATACCCCTTTAAGCCGAAATCGGAGGAGGCTCCGTTTTTGTAATTATTTACCCTCACTTATTTGTTTATAAAAGGAAAGAAAGATGACCCAAGCGAATAAAAGTTTGCAGTTCTTCCATATATACATATGAACAATTCCATGTATATGGGAATATGCGACTCGTTAATTGAAATAGGAAATTGCTTGATCTCCCGGTTTCAGCGGTGCAAGAAAGTCCAAGACCGATCACAGTTCTTCATCGAAATCATGATGCGTCGCGTGTGTCGGTACCATGACACCATTAGGTGAGACTCCTGAACGAATATTTGTTACTAATAACACAAACGAAACGACCGGTTATCAAGTCGGCGCGACACGACGACAGGAACGCGTTTTTTTCGCCTAGATACGTTTCAATATCCGAGCGCCGATCGACCGAGGAGATCGGCATGGCGCAGTGTCGCCAGATCAAGACTTGTGTCCCCACTCTAACTTCCCCTTTCACCGCGCTGTTCCCACGTTTCCATCCGTGGCCCGGTCACGTGACGTGTTTCGTCTTTGTCGTTCACATTCCGGCACTGGTGGAGGGAGGGTAACTTTTTCTCCCCGATTCGAGTCAATTCCCCTCGTCTGGCGACACTGGCATGGCAGTCTCCTTTTCAAAGGAATCGAGGATGGTCTTCAACTTGAAAGCTTGACTGACTTCCACTTCGTGGAACATGGCGTGTCAGGTTCTCTGGTAGTATCTAGCGAGTTCCTGATACCCATTCTCCCACTCGCCATCGGTCACGGCAAAATGTATCGTTCCCGCCGAACCAGTTTAACCGCTCGGTTATCGGCAATCAACGATTTAGCCAACCTGCCAAGTAATGCCCGTTAATTTTCCAGTGGGTCTCGATTTACCTGTCACCGCGGATCCATCGTGATCTTTCGCGAACGCGTTTCTGATAACGGGCCATCTCGTCATTATGTTCAAGTTCGCACGCTCTCACATCGCCGCGCAACCAACAAAACTAGCCATTCCTACACAAATCTAGTTAATATGTGTACAGGGTATCACAAAATGATATGCCATAACCATCGTAACGTGATTCTACACCCTTGGTTTGGTGGATATTGATGTAAATAACTTACCGCAAAATTAATTTTGACCTTTTGAAAATTCGAAGTCACAAATCGAACATTTTTGTAGTTGCATCGTATTCTACTCATCGCGAGAATCAACTTTGCAACAGGAACCATAGGTCGCAAATGATCAATTTTCCCGGAAAATGATGTCAAAGTTCAAATAATTCTTTCGGTTATTCTGTTTATAATATGCTTTTATTTCATAGTCAGGTATCGGTAAATAGCCTTTTTTTACTGTTAAAATAGGAAAGAGAATAATCCAATTTTGCAGAATCATTAACCCTTGGACTATGGAATTACTTAAAATAGTCATTTAACTACTCGTTTGCTAGCAATGAATTCCAATTACTCTAGCTGTTTAATTGGAAACAATATAAAAAGTAACATGTCCAGAAGAAGTGTCCTCAAAAATATGTTTACACAAATTGATACACAAATAAAGTTGTAAATTATCCTAAGGGTCACAACAACTAGCTATCCGAGGGCTCTCTTCCTAACGATCAGTAGCTGCACGAAAGGTGTAATAAAAAGACTAAGCTGTCTATGCTTTAACTATTTATTCCGTAGTGAAAAAATCAACAGAGCATGAATACTCTCTTTAGTCACTGTATATGGATATCTTTCTTGACCCACCTTTCTTTCTTTATTTATTTAAAATCGCAATAACTTACCGATAGTAACAAAATTAATTTTTATTTTTATGTCCCCTATGTATATACATGTGTTTTGTCATTTAAAGATTTAAGGATCATTTGATAGTTTTTGGTATTTTTTTTTTTGCTTTCTCAGTCTTTTATATGCGAAACATTCTCATAAAAGTGTTTTATATGTATGTCAGTATTGCCCCATCCCCACTGGGGACAATCCAATTTAGCTAGGAAATAACATTGATGAGTTCATCTGGTATGACCTGTCCTTGTTAGCGTATAGTCTGTTTAACGAGACGAGGGATTGAAGCACCAGCGTGTGTCCTTTGCTAACTATCTGAGAAGGATAATTTCACACTGTCGCACTCGAGTGGCCATATTTACGTCTACTGCCTCGTCTCGTTGGACAGACTATAAAGTTAACGGAATTTGATTTCTTCTAGTCAACTTGGTCTGTTTGGTATTTATCCATTCTTCGTTTAATTTTGCTAGTTGTACTATTTCAGCAGTACACTATATTTTAGCTAGTACGATAGTATTTTGGTTTCTAGACTTCACCACTTTTCCATATATAATTCTTTGGTATTGTAAAGGTTAGTTGTCATAATTTTGATGAATTGTATAAATTCTAGAGAACATAACCGTATGTAATTTACTTGTAACAAACAAATGTATAAAAAGTAAACTGTTTACTTCAAATAAAGCTTTAAATTTAAATATGTCTCTCTCTCTCTCTCTCTCTCTCTCTCTCTTTAAGGTCAACTGTTATAGAATATTATAAAAAATTCTAAATATTCATGAGGACATACTACTTACTTGTTTCAAACATAGTTAATTTTTCACAACAATCGTTGAGCTCATAGATTGACCTCGGATCGATTGACGCACAAGGGTGATTCTACTGCTGTCAACTCCAGTTTTATCTAGTAATCACTTATCTATGCCGTAACAACATTTGATTATGCTTTAATCGTATATATTTTGTTAACTCAGATTTGCATTACCGGTCCAGTTACCATTCTCTTGTACAAAACTGATCTCCATCGCGTTTTGCAGATTACTTCATAACAACCAGCATCCTTAAACCCTTGGACGACGGAGTCCGGGTCTATTTTGACGCAGATTATCAAAATCGCTATTCAATTACTTATTTTCACAGGTGTTGCATTGGGGACAACAAAACGATTAACGTGTGTACAAGAGGTACCTTCAAAAATGCTTTAAAAAATTAATAAATAAAGCAGTGAATGGTCTTAAACATCATTAATATAGTTGTAAAAATGTTCCGCCGTCCGAGGGTTAAATGTTATTCGACGAATTTCATAACTGCTTGAAGATCCGAAACCGATTTTATAACAGTTTTCAATTGTTGGTTTTACCTATGAACAAAAAATTTTAAAATGCTAAGAAAATGTATCAATAAATATACAGACTTATAATTAAATAGCATTATCGCATTCTTGCTTTTAAAAAATAGTATTGAATGTGCGCCAATTTTATTTATGTAAAGCAGATTTATTTCAATCATACTCGTCGAGATGCGTGAAATATTGTATCTCCAGAAGAAAAACCAATGACAGTTGTTTACGAACTCTGAAAACTGATACCATAAAGGAAACACCTTTCCATTATTAAAATTAATGTAAACTTTCTGCTATTTCGTTGATACAATACTTATGAAATTGTCAGGTATTTGGTAAGACGAACACGAAATGTAATTGTCATTTTTGTCGAAAATGTTTTTCGAGATATTCGCAAAAAACTATTGCTACTGCTGACATGAATCCTGCGTATATGTGCAAGCATCGGTACCCCTATAAATTTTTTACTTCCTTGAAAAGCGCAATTGCTTAGGTAATAAAATTTGTTAAGAAATTAATAACAAAAAATAAGGACCAATCAGAGTGTTGCTACAGCGGACGCGTTCTTGCTCGGCCAATGCCAATACGGCGCTCTGATTGGTCCATGTTTTTCGTTAATAACTCTTTACCGAAGCCGCGAAGAATATTTTCGTAAAGGAGAAAGTGAGGAATCATTCCTTTCAAGGGAGTACAACACTTTTGGAATACTCTGTATAACGAGCGTACTTGTTAAGAAGGTATTTTCTGTATAAAATATAGAGTGAAATATAAAGAAATATAGATTCTCGAATGTGAGAACGTTAAACATTTGCTCGCTCGAATAGAAAGTAACCCAGACCTAACCTAGACCAACTGCAATTCCAGTTAGTGGCAAATTCTAAAATGCGCTCCCTACTATCAATATAGGAGATACCTTTTTAATATTGTATAGGTAGTTTGTTTAACGTTATATAGGTTTAGGCTTATCAGCCAAAAATGATAAGTATATTTCGTGTTCAGCATGTCAAAAGGTTGTGTCTAAACCTGAGCGTGGGAGAATTGTAAATGTTCAGTCAGATATTTTACCAGCTCGCTCGAAATCAATAAAATTATATAAATAATAAATTTAATAATCCGTCAAATTCAACATACTCCGACAATTAACTGGAAAGTATAACGCTATAATGTAACGAAGAAATCTGTCATATGAAGTAGATGTAGATACAAATTTAAATTAAAATTGTATATTATTCCCCGTAGCACGATGTTTAAATGTCAAAGCGAACTATCGTTAATTTACGGATTATTGGAAAGGAGAATGGGAGGCGGAATGGAGTTGTCGATAAAATTAAAACAGCGGACAGCAAAGTTTTATATTCATGAAATTTCATAAGCACGAGGCCTTTTTGTTTTTATTATCTCTGTACAAAAACAGTCGAAAAAATTATAGATTTCTTTTGATAAAGATTTAATTTTTTCGAGCTCACGGCGTATGTACAAGCGGGAAATAATAGACATAATAACCTAAAAACTAAATATAATTATACATTGATGTAATAATAGATATAATAATTATAATTCGTAATAATTAATAGTAAACCTACTAGTCTACAGATTCGAGAGTGTACGTAACGTGTTCCTCGTGTCTGTTCCGTGTATTTCGTCAAAGTTGTGTAAGTGTAACGTGTGTAGGTGCATTTTCGTCATCCACGTGTGTGTGTGTGTGTTTATGACTATTGACAAAGCATTTCTCTTCCTTATACAGAATTTTCCAAATCGATCGTATCTCGCTCGCAGTTGATGCGCAACGTGTAACTGTGTGTAAATGTAGTGTGTATGTGTTTCCATGTACACGTGTATTGTATTTCTTCTTATGCCCTGGCCAACAGGGCCGCCGAATTCGGATCTCGATGACCTTGGGTCGGTGTCTTATTTATTTCACTCCGATTTTTTTTTGTTCGACTCTTGTTCGTCCCTCGTAACGTGGATGCGTATTAAAATCGCTATGAACTCTCCCTAATCAGTACAATAATTCGGCATCACAATTAATATTACCACGATGAAACCCACGGCCCACTTCAACCGAGTTGAGCACCCCTGCCGGGCCTTACGCTTCACGCTCTCTTACTGTGTCGATCCCCTATTTTTCCTCCCGGCTCGTCTCACACCCTTAATCGCAGCCTCACTCTCACTCACTCTTTCTTTCTTTCTTTCTCTCCCGTTCATTCTCGCAATCTCACGGTTCTTCGACATCCTCTCTCTTGCTCTCTCGTTCATTCTCCTTCCTGGTGTCCCAACAGATACGCCAACCCCTCAGAAAAGAAAGACACGCGGCATATACTACAGTTTCGCACTGCGTGTGCAGTGAACGGCTAAAGGTGCGACGAACTCCTTCCCCAAGAAATTGTTGAAACACGATAAAATGGTTGGAACTTTGGTTATTACGACAGTCAAGAACGACGCGCAGCTTCCGCGTGTCACGGGATTTTGAAAATTTTATATATGTCGCTCGAATACACGTTTTGTTATCGGGCTCCGTCGCACCTCTGCTATTTCACTGTCTACCTCGATTCGTGATATTGACTATCGGCTGCTCTAGCTGTCACACACAAACAAACAAACAAACATAAACGCATTCTCTTCCTCGAGAAAATGGAGGGAGCCAACATGAACGGGAAATGCAAACGGAAGACACGCGAAATTTGGCGGATTTAGAAATTATCTGCTGATAATTTTACGTATCGCGAAACTCACCAATAATTCCAAAAATCATGTAATATGTACAATAATCATGAAGATTTAGATGCGAATCTCAGGATAAAGTGCATTCGATTTTCGCGTTGCGTCTAATTTCTCGTAATTTACGCATGAAAGAAATGCATATCGTATTTACAATTTTGAACGGCGAACACGATTGTCCGTCAACGTTGTAACAATTTGATATTAGAAACTTTGAGTAATTTTTCAAGTTTCTTGAGGTATATCAAAAGAAAGGTCTCTATCCGTCTGCATTTTGCCAACGTTTCTTTCTCTCGACTGTCCCCCTCCACTTCCTGTTACACGCACGCCTACTGTACCTCACCTACTCCGCCCCCACCCCTCCGCACGCACACAAACACAGTTCACGCAGGACTATGCTTTTTCGCATACAAAACTTTCTCTTGCTCGCACGTCTCTTTCACAGTTCGAATCTTTCTTCTTTTTTTTATCGTTTATCTTGATTTTGTCTCGTTTTATTTAAAAAAATACTGAATATAACCAAGCTAAAATCACAGACTTGCTGGTGCCTTATTCCAGCGGGTTTGTACAAATTCTTCCTGAAGGACTGTATGTATAGTTACAAGATGTATATATATATAAGTATGTATATATAATATATGCGTATATATATATATGTATATATAGTAATTACAATTCGCTCGTGAAATAAACTCTCTCTCGTACTGATTTTCACAATTGGTTTTACAAGTGTTTTTCTTTCCGTGTCTTTCTCTCTCGGTGAATTTTCGCTCGCTTTATCACTCAGCCACGCATGTTCTCTCGTTTCACAGCTGATCTTTGTTCGTTTGCGTTGTCGATTGTATGTAGATGTGTGTTTCGTGGATGTGTGACTGTGTCTGTCTCACGTGAATCAAACGGTCTCTATCGAACGAGTCTGCACCGTTGCATATCGTCAGGCTATCATCTTCCGATGGCTCGAAATCAAATCAGGAAAAAGGAACATTATCTGCTGCAGCTTCGGTACAAGCTATATTATACACATATCATCTATGGACTATGAAAACGGTGTGCAAGATTTTCTACGCGTCGCCGTTCGACTCTCGCACTTTCACCATCATGTCTCGTCTTGACAGCGACACACACCCAAACACGGATATCTGTGTTTGACGACGCGTCGCGTCACACAAAGAGAATTATCGGTTTGCGTTGTTAACGGTTCTTCGAAAAGAAAATGCGAATTTTGTTGTTTGTTCTCTCTCTTTTCTTTTCATCATTCTACGTCCCTTTGCGCGCGCTCTATAGTAATTTCGCAAGATAGGCATACTTAGCAATTTTAATCGAACTTGTTCTCTACAATGGTAAACTGCGAGTCGATCGAAGTCAAGCGTAATGATAATTAAATGCTACAAGAGAAAAAAGTGAAAGAATACAGAGAAATATAAAGAAATCACATAACGATCAAACCCTCCTGTTTGTCCCCACGAAGGAAATGTGAAACAGAAAGAAAATGGTATATAAAGCTGACGCGGTAAAAAAAATATATATATGTATATATATATATTTATACACAAATATACGTAATGCACAATCCGCGAAAAATTGATCGCCAAAGTGAATTAATCTACAAAAAAAAAAGATTCGTTTAAAATTGCCACGCATACTCTCGGATATAAACATATCTATAAACATTTACTTTTACATATCGGTGCGAAACGGTCGCGTGTACGCGTGCCGTAGAACCACGAATACACGCGCCCCTAATTAGGTCGTTCACACAGAGATTGCTTATATTGTCTCTCTATTCTTAATATAATCACAGACACGGTTTCTATAATTGCTACATACAGAGCCTTCTGATCCGATCACTGAACGCCACAAATTCCCGGCAACTTTGTTTCGTTCTCTTTCTCACAAACATACTTCTCTCTCTCTCTCTCTCTCTCTCTCTCTCGCTTTCATTCTTCCTCTCTTCTTTCCCCCATATCACGCAGCATTTTTGCACAATTGAATCACTAGCACGCTGAACGCTACGCCGGTCCCCAGGGACCGGCCCTAGATTTTTCGTTTATGCTACACCGGTGTGCAATGCTTTTTTCGAGTACTTCGACGCGTCACGGTTCCCAATAAGCCGCGGCGTAGCGTTCAGCATGCTAACCAATCCGGCTACACAGTCGAAAACCCGAAAAGAAATTCTCTCTTGGACGACTTGAGCATTGCCGGCAAAAATTTTGAATTTTTGTGTATGCTTACGCGACGCTTTTTGAAAAATCAGATTAGCCGTTAATCACCGTGTATCGATGTCGTGTGTGTATAACGTTTTCGTACCAAATTCCCCGCTCCATATGGTTTCGTGTAAACCGAACACGTCACCGGAGGAAGAGAAAAACTATAAAGAAATGATCGAACCATTACACGCGTTGTCTCGCGGAACGACGGATTTCAGGTGACGAAAACAGAGACGTCTATCCCCAGCCGATCTGTTTGCATACTCCACAGAATTCTATTTGATCATTATAAACATCGAGAATTCGAACTATTCTAACATTTGCGGTAGAGCTGTAAATTAAATTCGAACATTGAAATATACTAAACAGTTCGTACACTATTCTCGTAAAGAACCATAAAGCGGTGGTTTCAACATTTGTCTGACTACAATAAAGTGGCTCTTAAACAATGAATGGACGAAATAAGTGAACAATGTTCGCACAATGGTTAGGCAGAATAATATTCAAGCGATATTCATAAGCAGACCGCGAATTTTTATGCAATTACGGGTTCTGAAAATTTTCAAAAAATGCTTTACTATAAAGTTCGATGGAATTTAACACGAATTTAATTTATTTCCGATTTGTAAAAAGACCATGATCGCGAAAAAGTAAGCTTTCGGTTGATTAAATTTTCTGAAAATCCGTCTAGAAATATTGTAAATCGTATAAACATCCGTGGTCTATTTGTAAGATTTGGCATAATCTTGTACGGATAATAATTTCGTTTGAATATTTCTGCAACACTAATTTGCAGCTGTTACAAAGAAAGTTGTCCCATTGATCGGCTACAGAGAAAAACTGGTGGAAAGCGGGTGCAGAAATGAACGATTGAAACAGTCACGTACGTGGATCGGGGCGATACATTCGCGAGAGAACCAGTTCGACGTTAAGCCAAGAAGGACACATTGAACGAGTAAAACATCACTGTGCTTCCAAATATTTTGGAAAGGACAACTAAGCGGTTTCGCAATCGAAACGAAAAACGAAGTACCCGGGAACCCTTAGTAGCACGCAAGCGATTACGAAAGAACAGCCGATCGGTGAACGTTATTGTCCAAGTGGGTATATCTATGGATCGAAAGATAGTCGCTTCGTAACGTTTTCACTTTTACACGGTCTCCATTCGTGCCCGCCCATGCATACTCCATTCGACACTCGAGCGTTTGGTCGCGTCCGAAACACCAGAAAAGATAATTGTATAAGACATGCACGATGTAACACGCCCCTCCCTTCATGCGAGAAGAAAATCACAGTTGTTTACTTCATATTTTTGTTTCTTTGCCCCCTTTCTTGCTCATGCGCGCGCATGCGCACACACTTTCCTTTCTCTCCTTCTCTGTCGCGCACACGCACGCATCCACACAGCCATGAATATACTTATGCATGCACACCTGCAAACAAACATTCATACATAGATACACACACACATCCATACATTCATCCATACATACGCAAACATTTCGTTCAACTCGCTCGCTCAGTCTCTTTCTCCACTGCACGAGAAAACAGATAATATACAATTTGACAACACGATACGTCATACACGCGCGAGTTGAATTTTCGGTTCGCTCTCGCGCCTATATGCGATTCCCTACGGTACATAATACCTATATATATGTACATATAAACTCGCGCTTTTGTTAAAGGTTTGTACGTATGCAGTGTAAACGTGTGTTCTTATTGTGTTAACGATACCAATGCATGAGTCGAGCTTCAGGCGGTCCAACAGCTGACGACCAATGAAGACGATGATGGACGATGGATGATCCGGAAAAGAACAATACTCGGGGGGGTAGGGGGCACTGCTACGACATCCGAGGCGGCGACAACGCGTCGCAGATTGTCGGCGCCAACGTGTCCCATGAGAAGGTAGGTCCGAATCGATTCCTGAGGATTTCAGAAAACCGATGGATTAACGGTAGAGGTCAAACGGGCTCTCCTCCTCTTGTTACTCGGCAAATAAGATTGATCCGTGATTATTCTTTTTCTTTCCCGAATGATTGAATGACGTGTTTCGTTTCGGTGTCTGTGTGTGGCTCGTTTGCGGTGGTGGTTTGCATTCACGGTGCGAGGTTAAGGGAGAAAAGTCCATGACGATCACAGTTGACGACAGAAGAGTGTGCATATGCAACCGGATGTTGTTGTTTTAATTGAATTTAGCTGTTCCTCCTTCTTGGGTTTCGGATATTTGTTTCTTTTTTTTTTCTTTGCATTTAGAGGCATTCACGATTTTTTCTTCTTCCCGATCGTCGTAGGAGGGAGAGACATACCAAGAACATCGGAATACGAGAGGTTTCCCGAATAATCGATAAGAGTGCTACATAAAGAGACTTCGTGGAAGAAAAGAGATTTGCGACGGTAAAAACACGTTGAATTCTTCTCGAGGGAGAGAGGCTTGCTTTTTTTGCGTTTTCCTCTCTCTCTGTCGCGGAACAGAGAAGAGGGTCAGACTGGTTCGTTGTTCCCCGGTCCCGCGCAGCATCCCTTCAGGATCGACGGAGACGCGCGCGAGAGGAGGCTGAGATCAATTTGTCGGGCTGGGAGAGTTCCTCGCGGAGCTCGCCCATTTTGTTTTCAGTTTCTCACTGTGCAATGGCGGTCTCGCTGCTTCTTCCCCTTTCACACAGCTGGAACAAAATAAAAGCCCCGGGATCTTCTCGCGAGACGCGCCGGGGCGCAACGACGACGACGGTTGGTCTCTGGTGTCATCGTTGTTACACGAACGCGCGCGCGCGCGACGTTATTTTCCTTCGATTAATCAACGACAATGATGACGCATCTTCCGCCACGAGTATATCCTCTATCACGAAGAATCACGTAAAGATTCATAGAGGATGATTCGCGCACGATGGTTGGACTAGAATCAGTCGTGGTTGCAAATGACTACGACCCCCGTCGGGATCGCGTGAATTCGTTCGTAGAATTTGGCCAAGAAGAATCGGATTTCTATTTTGTATTCCCCATACAATTGTTTTCTCGTTGTTGTTGCCGACGTGGTCGATGTTGAGGACCCTTCTTTTGACGGGAACACTGTTCAATGGGTGCATGCGTGCGTGCGTTCGTGTACACGAATGGAAAAAATACATTATGTTTTCACTTTGACCAGAGGGGAGCACGATCACATATATCACGAAAAAAGAAAAAAAGAAACGCGTGTGGTTTGATCAGTCCGAGAGCGTGATGCACGTCCAATGGAGACGAAGCGAGACGTCTAGCGTCGTCGCAGCGACGAATGAATTAGCCGTGGAACGCTTCAACTGGAAACGAACGCAGCGATTTGCTCGCTGAACTGCGAGTGTTCCAGCAACAACGAATCTTTGCAGCTCTCGAATTGTTGTTGTTGTTGTTGCTGCTGTTGTTGTTGTTGTTGATGGTGGTGGTGCTGATGGGGATGCTGGTGTTGTTGATGATACTGATGCTGCTGTTGCTCCTCCGGATCCGGTTCCGTGCGCTCATAGAGCACACAAATGGATCCGTTCTCGCCGATTCTGTACGATACTTCCGACGGATCGATCCACATTGTTAGCTCGCTCGGGAACAAGCTGTGCAACACCGTCGGCAGCAATCCTACGTTCGCGCCTGCCTGCGCTATCACCGGATCCATTTTACCGTTGATACGTATGCAACGGTAACCGGAACCGCGATTAGGACGATCCGGGAACCAATGGTCCCTGTAACGGTGACGGAGAACCTCTGTCAACGATGACTTGAACATCTCGAGCTGTCGCTCGGACAGCTGACCCGCCTGCAGACGCAGCAGATGCACCAAAAAATCCGCCGCTGACACAATTTCCAGTCTCATGGTTGCTAAGCGAAGCCACCCAGGTCGGATCGATCTGCGAGGAAATGTTGTATATGTCACACCTTTTCCAGTCCTCTTCCTCTTCCTCCCCCGCCGGCCCCTTTTCCCTTTTCCCCGATGGTGAAAACGGAGACGACGCGCGGCGATCGAAGCGTAACACCGTTTCTTCCTCCTCGATTCGATGGGTCACGGCGCGAGAGGGACCGTTGTTGTTCGCGGCGGGATGTACTCAGGAATCTTCACAAAATGGCGGCGCGGCCACGTCGCACGGTTGCACTTCGTATCCGTTCGTCGACGCTCCAGCGCGAAAATGGAGTACTGGTCGGTTCTCGATGATTCTTTCGCGTATACCGACAACGATACGGCTCGAGTAACTCCTCGTTCGGTTGTTCGACGCGACGCGATTCGCCTCGCGAGGATCGTGAGTGGCGGTCGACGGATTTTGAATTCGTGGCGACGGTCTTGGCTAGACCGACGAATTTGTTCACCAAGCGCCTAGCTAGTAGCGTGCGTGCGATTTCTCCGTTGTCGCGATCGTTCACGCGGTCCAAATCGTTTCTCCGATCCCTGGGATACCCGCGAGAAGCGACAGACCTGCGAGTTATATTCGATATACTTTAACGATCACTATCGCGTCGCGATGTTAAACCTTTTATTCTTCCTTGTTTTACGAGGAATCTTCTTTCTCCCACGCTGTGATTTCACTCTGTACACACCTTTCGAAACGACGACGGAATAAACTTTCTCGCGATGCCTAAAACCGACGCGCCCTCTTTTCTCTTTACCGCGGAACAACCGCACCCATCAACTACCAACGACTTTCTAGTGGCGTCAACCGCCGACACGAACCAAGTAGCTTTGTCTCTTTGTTCGCGCAACCCGTGGTGGGAATAGTACGCGCTCGCCGATTGGACAGCAATCTTCCCTACTACGGACAGCTGTCACGTGCTCAGAATCTGCGCGTGCTAAGCTGCGCGGACGTTTGCAGCTGCGTCCCGAATACGGATCGTCTGCGCGCATAGGAGTTCTCAACCGGTTTATATTCACGTCATTATAAGAGTGGGCGATTTTCGGAGCCGTGCACGAGCGTTTCTCCGAAAATCGAGTTACGGAGAAGATTACGCGTATGGGGCTTGTTCATACGAAACCGACCAACCGGAGAAAATACTTTCCGACAGTAAAACGGGGCTCTTACCACACAAATAATATCTGTTTTCGCTGGTGGTACATAGTTATACGTGTTTTCTTCTTATCGCGTGATGTATCATTTCAACTTCAAAATACATATTTGTATCTACAGTAATTTTATCGACAGATTATGTACGTACAATTACATTGAAGAATGTTCCTTGCGAACGGTGCTTGCAAAGCATTGTTGATATGCGCACGCCAAGTTGCGTGTGTATTAGGTACATGCGAGTTGAATCGCAGGAAACACAACAAACTTTGCAATGTAGATTTCAGTTTCGCATCAATTCTTAATTAGAAATTTCTTATTCGGCATCCTGCATTCAGCTTAAATTATTACTTCCATTTAATTAAAACTTGTTACTTCAGTAAATTATTATCATTACTCTATAACTTTAAGATTGTTACAACGATAACAATAGTAACACTATACATTCTTTGCCTATTACAAAAATGGTAACTTTTGAAATACGTTGGTACTCGGAGAACAATGAAAAATATAAAATTAGAAATGAAACCTTTCTGAAAGACACTATCACAAGGCACAGTTATATGAGTCATATTTATTTGTGTTCTTATTCGTAATAGTATATGCGTATATATTTTTATGATTCAGAATATCCTTAACGTAATTCCAGGCCAATTTTCTCAACGTTCACGATTGTAACATTAGAAGTGCTAATTATGATAAGAAAAAGAAAAAGATATAATCGTAGTCGCGTAGTGTAAGATTCAAAACACAAACTAACGTAATTCACAAAAGTACGTTTTCAGTACAGAATCCAGTTATAAAAATTATAACTACTGAAACAATTATTACATTATTGTAATAATTAAAAATGTAAGAAGAAAAATTAAACCCTTTTGAAAGAGTGTTTTGACTTGAAGTACACACTAACGTAATTGAGGAGGAATTTTCTCGGCAAATTTTAACAATTTGGATTCGTACAAATTAAATTCAATGGGTTCAGTTAGGACAAGTTCAAAAAATAAAATCTTTTTATTTTGACAATCGAAACCACAAAAAGAAATATTTTTATTTCAAAAGTCTATATCTTAAAATAAAATATTTCTATTCCAACAATAGGAAGCACAAAGTAAAATAATTGTAATAATCCGGCACAAAAAAAACATTTTAATCTTAAAGTATTGAATCATCCTATAATAGAATACAATTCACTCTTGAATCTAAAATCTAAGTGTTTCTAACGTCGAGTTATTAAAAGACATTTAAAATAAAGTTTAGATAATGATGATAAAAGGTATTTTTGATAAAGTTGAATGTGTTTTCTTGCTTCCTTTAATTTTAAAAAAGTGGACTAGAAAAAACTAAAGAAACGGAGAATCGTAATTAGAAACGTATACAATGTTTGTCTTAAAACATTTTTGTCAAAGACGTGTATGTATATGATCCGAAGATTCATTACAATGTTGTAACAAAATTTTGAAATACAAAAATACATAACGTGAGTAAGCTGACGATCGATCATCATTTTGCCTTAATATTTCATTTTACAGTATGTATTGGTTCTTTTGTTAATACAAGAGATTCGATTTCGTTCCACCTCTAATATGAAAAATGTAATTTTTCATGTTATAACTTGAAATTAAAACTCCAAATCACCTATATTTATTTGATTTATTTTTAGAATAATTATATTTCTTATAATATAATTATTTAATATTATGTTTACAAATTGTACAAATTGTTGAAAAAAGTTATATTTACAATCGCACATGGTAAAAAAGGAATTTTGTCCCATACATAATACAGCGACTTTTACGCGTGTATTGACATGTATTATAAATGTACACCAGTGCGTAACTTTCACTGAAAATGAAAAAAGTAAATAACAATCGGACCATTCTGTTTTTTTCACAAGGTAGATAAATATCACTCGACTCGTTCACATTGTGCGCCGCAGGATACGTATTCTATCCTGTTTCATCCGTTCTCCTTTTTTATTTGGAACAATCCGATTTACTCTTTTTGTTATTTCATTTGATAAAAACGAATTTCACGCGGTCACGGCTAACTGCAAGCTAAAACAGTAAGTCTGAAACAAGTATGCAGTTACTTATCGTTCAAACTTCCGACTGTTTATTTCTTTTTCATTTCCTTGCTGATTTTGATGTATTCATAAATATGAAAAATTTTTAAAATAGAATTTTTATTTTCTTTCGCAACATCAAACTTCCGACTGTATATTTCTTTTTCATTTCCTTGCTGATTTTGATGTATTCATAAATATGAAAAATTTTTAAAATAGAATTTTTATTTTCTTTCGCAACATCAAACTTCCGACTGTATATTTCTTTTTCATTTCCTTGCTGATTCTGATGCATTCATAAATATAAGAAATTTTAAAAAAGTAGAATTTTTATTTTCTTTCGCAGCATTTTTAACTTGTTGGAAGTGTCGACGCAAAAAGAAAACTTCTTACTTCGTCATAAATACATTTAGTAAACGAGTGACGCAAAGTCGAGTGACACGTACAAACGACAAGAGAACTCGTTCTCCCTGTGGCTAAAATACTATCCGTCGCGAATGCATTGACCCTAAAAATTCTAACCTCTAGCCTGCTAGGCGCAAATAATATTCATAATTCTATCG
Source organism: Halictus ligatus (assembly GCA_028454255.1). Lineage (NCBI taxonomy): Eukaryota > Metazoa > Arthropoda > Insecta > Hymenoptera > Halictidae > Halictus > Halictus ligatus. The sequence continues at coordinate 11,315,175 of CM052131.1, forward strand.
GTTGACAGCGATAGAAAGGAGAGTAATACAAAACCGAGGCTGGCCGGACGCTCATATATTTTAGAGCAATTTATTCAATTTATGCGTGAAGATACGTAGTTCGCTGAGACATTGGACGCGTACTCGTCAACAGAGATTTCTTTTCCAACACGAAATTAGCAAAGTTCATTTGTCTTGTGTCTCCCTTCATTGAGTCGGATAGCCGGGGAGCTTCGCGTATCGATTTTCTCACAATTTCCCTCGTTTATTTCATTCTATCGCTGTTGGATTATTCCCCCGGCCCAGCCAGCCTTGATAAAAGGATACGTCGTCTACTACATACCTGATGGTCGAGGGTGACCTGCGATCCATGATCCCCCAATGAGCATTTACTGACCCCTCCCTCCCCCCTTTTACAGCCAGCTCACCCTTTTCCTGCTGTTCCCCGCCGCGCTGCTTTTCTGCCCCTTGGTACTGTGCGCGCGCGCGCTCGCGCGCTCAGCGCCCCAAACCTTGCGCTTCTAATAATACATATAAAACTAATGCAGGCAGCTAGAAAATGCACAAAATCTACCCCCACGTTGACGACCAGTCGGCTTGCCTCGATGAAAACGACTACCCGGCTGATTTTCTAAGTCGTAGTGCTCCGCTATCGAAAAAGTTGCCAGCCTGCTGTGCAACCCTTTCGAGCCTCACCGAGTCCCCCTCGCTTTTCACTGATTCTATTGATGCGCTTCTACGATTTGGACCAGCGGTTCTCAACTATTTTTTCGAATGTATTATGAGGATTGCTAAATTACTACATACATATGTATAATGGTCGATAGTAGAGTTACCCAAAAAGTCGCACTTTTCGAGAAAGGTGTTGTACTCGGGCCTATCACGCTCGCAGATCATGGAAATTATAGTTATGAAATTTAATAGAATTGAATACCAATAACTAGACTGTGCGTGTTTATGCAATTTTCGATTTTTGTCGGAAAATTTTAGGAAAGTGGGAACAAATAAATTCTAATTTTCAGTACTAGTGACATTTATAGATCTGGAATAAATAAAAGTTGTACTACATTTTGTGGAATTTTATATTATAGCATTTTTTGAAAATTTTCAGTTGCGATAAATACATAAAGATCCGTAATTTAGCAATAACTTTATTTGTGATTTATTGAAACCATTCTCAGGAGAAATAGAATTTTATTTAATTTCCTTGGAACAATGTAACTCTGAAGGAGATCGACTTAAATATTCACCGCGAATGTATATAGGGAGGAAATATTACGTAAATGATTACACAAGAAACTATTTCGTGGACGTATGTTGATTGCTTCGTACATGTTTAAAGTAAATTGTTTTAGTTATAATTGGACAACAAAATGTTCATCGTAAGTTGCGAAATCACATGAGTCCGCAACAGGAAACTGGGAACCACTGGTTTAGGTCGAATCGGAGGTGGTCGTTCAGGTAACTACATAAAAGCAAATCGTACAGCTTCGGATGCAGCTGTTATTTCAATTATGTGTTGCAAGCGCCTTGCTTTTTCGTGTTTCCGCTAAAGTTTCTTTCGCAACGGACATGTTTAATGTATTTAAATAACGCGAGTATATTTCTTTAATTTTTCATTATTTCTTGAACTTTCTCTTACTTAATCACGCCATTTGCTTTCTCAAAAACCTACTCTAAATTTGCATTGTGCGCATTAATCGACAACGAAACGAACTTTTGGGACAAACCAAGAGAACTTTCTTTTGTAAAAAAAATTATAATGATTCTGTGTACGATAAAAAATACTTTATAGTGCAGACTTCGATATTCAAGTACATTGCTTGCTGGCTACATTAAATATGATGGAATAATATTGTGAAAAATAATTCGTCTGACAATTTAACCACAAAACATAGATAATTTATTCATTTAAACAAATATTTAAATAATACGAATTTATTAATTTAAACAATTGCTTAAGTAGTAAAGATTTATTTATTTAGTTCTTCATTCAGCTCTTTTGTGTTTTTGTTGATGCATACAGTTGTTGATGTAGACGAACTCAGTTCCTCTACTGTATGAATTCGGAATTCGTGCACCACTAAGTCAAGTTATTTATTATTTGTAATTCTTATGTAATGATTTGTTCATTGCATAAAAAGTTTAATTATTATTTGTAAATGAAATGTTCATTTAATTTGTAATTTGTTATTTATTATTTAAAATTTTGCCTAAGTCTGTTTATAATACATCGAAGATGAAAGTCTATACTTACAACAAATTTTACACGCTAATACGTTATCAGATATTAATGAATTTCATGTGATTTTAAATTTTAATAAGTCAGTTATTCGTGAGCAGTTAGTTGCGTTTCTGTCCTGATCATCGTGTGAGTATGTATACAAACGAAGTGTCAACGTTTGGTACAATTGAATTGAGGAATCATTAAAATTTCTGAAAGTCTGTTCAGTTCCAATTTATTGTACCAGTTATGATTAATGTTCCTTAAAGTGAGTTTAAAATTGAGTATTACGAATCATGTTCGAAGAGAATTCATAGAGACGTTATTAAACTAGCTATAAAGAAAGTGCAAAAAATAAATATTGGCAAATTAATGATACAATAATTAGCAATTATTATAATGAATTTTTCTATCGATTATAACTATAACTAATAAATAACTTGCAAATAATTTCTTAATCATGTAGATATGTGCTAAAGACTAAGACTATTTTGGAACGATTATACGTTCCATTCATAGATATATATAAAAGATATATAACAAATTGTGAACGGTATCACAGTTGAGAGAATAAATACATAACTAAAGATACGATATACGATGCTACTTCATCCAATAGAAGCTGCACGAACCACGATTTTCGTACATATCTTACTTTACAAGAGTTTACAAATATTTTGAAAGTATTTCTAAAACGAGTCCACAGAAACAGCAATCATTAGTTAATATGTGCGGAGCATAAACCAGGTACAAAAGACACGCTGCGATTTCACAGTCGAAAACCTACGTGTTTTATATAATTGAAATTATATAAAAATAAATATGTATCGTCATTTTATGGAAGTTGTTCATCTACTAATTCATTCCGCAACAAAGTGACTATTATCTACTTTTAATGTATTAATAATCATTTTTTGTAAGGACCGATCATTTTGACCACGCACAGTAGGAACAGGTACACAAGATGTATCGGTAGGTTTAGTGTTAAAAAGTAGTTGCGATATCATTCGTCTTATCGTCACTGAAAGCAACAAGAGCACTACTGCTATCGATGCATCGAAAACGGCCGCAGTCGAAGTGACGCGACGTCGATAACATACCCGTAATTGTCATATCAAAGTACGACAGTTTGCAGTGATAACTATCAAGTTATGTAAGCAACAGCAATGCATATACCTATTCTAAAAGCGGTACCTGATCAATACGTGCTACGATCATGTTTATTATAATCTACTTGGTATAATCAATATTTGTTAGTGTGGCTGTCCGATAATTCGTATCATAATGAATATTCTGATGATCGAATCAGGGATTAATGCGTTCAGTCTGAAGCGGAGACGAAGACCTTGCCTATAATTGTTTCTCTTCCGAGTCTTTTTCTCGCGAATTGTTGGCTCTCGGATCATGAATATTCCGAGACATGCGCATTTACAGAGCTTCCGGTTGTTTATGAGAGCGGTGAATATAAACGGTCACACGTGATTTTCGATTACTGCAATAATGCATATTAGAAGGTATCTAACTTTAAATTAATCCGACCAAAGCTGATTTCAGAGACCAGAGTTGGGCAAATTTCATTCTAAATAATAAATAACAAATTTCAAATTAAATGAACATTTCATTTGCAAATGATAATTAAACTATTTATGTAATTAAAAAATCATTTAAATAATTCCACAAATAATTTATTTATCCTTTCTTATTTGCAAGTAAAATGCTATTTCTCATTTGGATTTGCTTTTAAACAAAGAAAGTTGACCTTCACCACACATTGGGGTGTTCACCGGGAAAAATAAAAGTCCCACCACATGATGTCCCCCCTTCGGTACTAAACAACTTTCATCTGAAACATTTTTGCGTATAATTAATATTTTTCGTGATATTCGTCTGTAACGTTTTATAATTTCAGGGTGTCCCAAAATTACATCAACTCCGTGAAAGGGATGGTTCCTGAGGTCATTTGAAGCGACATTTTCCTGTGCAAAAATGTCTGCCTCAGATTTGTTATGGAGTTATTAACGAAAAACACGGACCAATCAGAGCCCGGCCACGGCCCGCAACGGCAGGGAGAGACGGGCTCGGCAGTAGGATCAACTGAGCAGGACCGTTGGTGTTGCCCCGCCGCAAGAGCAAGAAAAGGAGAAAAGCAAGAAAAGGAGCAGAAATGGATTTTTAATGATTAGGACTCCTTTTTTCAGCCGTAAATGCATTTGCTGCTTCGAAATATGTGTCATTAGGCTATTCGGAGACGAACTACACAGCTGACTTCAGGTATACGGCAATGCCGAAAATTAGGGTAGAACGGTCAGGTCAACGAACTGCATACCTGGTGGATAATATTGGTTGGTATACCTGGTGGATAATTAGGTTGTTGTATACCTATATAATTAGATTAAGCGCATTAGGGATCTCTTAGCGATGGGAGGTCTATACTCAATATCCTATTGCCTAGGTAAATAGCTTCTTGAAATGGTTGCCGTCGTACTTTCCGACAATGAAAGTAATCATCGGACTTTCACACAATAGAACATCGCACACCTATCGACGACCTATGGTTTATGACCAGTACACCTGGGTGCGTCTACCTTGGTCGTCTGTTCAAAGTACCCGGTCTACCTGCGCTCCTACGCGTTCGGGCTTTCGTCTTCGTCAAGGCGACAGCTAATCAGCTACTAAAGAAACATTCGTTTTCGAAGAATGTAAAGTCCAATAGCAAATTTTTCTAAAGGCCCAGTTGTTACTCAGTCTCTCTCGGTCTGTGACATTAGCCAAGACTCTTTCTTCAGTCAATAACGCAGGGTATCATTTGGCTTAATATTCGAGTCCGCTGTTTGCTTCAAACCGATCTACAAGTATCCTCGCAGTCACTGTCAAACAAAAACTAGTTGTATATTATAGTGTATAGTGGTACCGCTCAATATCGTCGCCAGCGTAAACGGTCTTGCAAAATGTTGTACTTCCTTAAAAGGGACGGTGGGTAAGGTCATTTGAAGTAATTTTTGCCTGTGTGCAAATGTTCTTCGCGTTTTTCGTTAATAACTCCTTAACCAGTTAAGCGCGTTTAACGTGTATACACGCCATCCAAAATTCTATTGCGATGCAGTTAACGTTAATGAATTGTTAATTTCTTATCGAATAAAAATGTAATTCTTTCTCATTTTGCTTTTCTTTTTTCGTAAAATTTATAATAGCGGCATTTGGTTCGACGTATGTATTCGTAATTGCTTGATTTTAATTCCGCGCCGTAAGGGACTTTTAAAATTAAATTCCACAGTTAACTGGTTAACAAAGCCGTGGACAACACTCGCCAAATGATTTCAGGAATCATCCCTCTCGAGGAAGTACAACATTTCTGGGACATCCTACACACATTAACTGATTTTAATGAAAAAAAATGTAATATCTCTTTTTTAATAATCATTACGCTTTAAAAATAAATATAATTAATATAGATACAGTAATTGCTACGCCTTAGTAATTGGGTCCCTTACCCTAGTGGTATTTACTAGGGAATGTGGAGGTTTACTCAATCTCTGAATGGCCTGTGAAGTCATCGCTTCACATCGTGCGGAGCACTTGGTTCTTGTTGATAAATTTTGGTTTTTAAGTTTCTGTTTTAAAATTATGTCAACGATTTCATTTGGACTTTAATGTGCAATATCTATAATCTTAGCAACAAATATTGAAGGAACTATATATGCATGTAATGCTCGGTACGCATTTTTAAAACGCTACCGAGCCCGTAACTGATCACCGAACGACCTAACCTAATAACAGTTTGGGTAATTATTTACTTTAGCGATTACTCACCGATTTCAGTCACCTTGAAATATGTATGTTGTCACGAACACTATTCTGAACAGCTTTTCTCTGTACTCTATACATGTTATCACGGTACGGCCTTCGTTTGTGAGATATTTACAAAAAAACACATGGACATCCACTACAGCGAATTCTGTCCTTTTTAATTGACACGCAGTTCGCTGCAGCGGACTTAACAGTTTTTTTTTACAAATATCTCGAAAACTAAGACCGAGCGGCTGTAACATGTATAAAAAGAAGTTTTTCAGAATGACGGCCTTGATAAGATATTTCAAGATCATTGAAATCGGCGAGGAAGCTCCTTTCCTAGATAATTACTGGGACCAACAATTGATATTTGAAACATGTATGAAATGTTACAAAACACTGTCCATGTTTGTCTAATTTACGGTAGTATAGGTATGTTCATAGTGTAGGTATTCCCTCATTAAGTTATAGTGGTGGCACATACGTGTACCGTTTGCATGATTAGAGCCTATGCTTTCGGGACACTCTGTAGAAAAATATCGGACAAAGGAACAAGGGGGTAAAGGAGCAAGGGAGCAAGGGAGCAAGGGAGCAAGGAAACAAGGGAGAAAGGGAGGAACAAAGCATGAAACCGGTAGTAACCTCCGTTCTACAGTTTATTTCGTGCCACGGAGTTCGGGAACTCACAATCAGTTAGACTGGAAATGTTCGGTGTAGGAGCGGCGTAGTTTCACGCGCTGCATCTCATTGTTAGTTAGAAGCTCTAAGACCGTGCGTGCACGTAAACGTGTCAAGAGGCAGAGGCAGGGACGAAGGTGGAGTGGCCCTGTCCGAGCCGGCGCACAGTAGGCAATTTGAACGAAATCGGATTCAAAATCAAAGAACTTTCGATAGAAGTGAGGTAGAGCGATGAAACTTTTTAGAATATGGTTAAAATAGGGAGATTATGGTACGAACGTTTTTTAATCTTGAGAAAATTTGTTAAACTTGCACAATTTCAAGAAAATTGTGGTTTTCCCATGCCACGCGCGGAAAACATTTTTTTTAAACATGCTATACATCATTTCCCATAGATTTTTTCACGCCGATTTCAAATCTGGTCTCAAAATTTATCTACGACATCAGGATTTTGTAAAAAAATAGATTTTTATGATAAAAACTAATCAAATCATCTTTTATAAAAATAACAATAATGAAGTATTTGAACGTTTTCAGTTACTTACGAAATATGAAGCACTTCGCATCTCGTCATCACTTGACGTATCGCTGTCATTGCTACTGGCACTTTCTGCAGACTGTGTGGCTGTAATGTAGTATAAATTAGATATCTATTGTGGTATCTTATAGTGGTATTGGAAAAACCACAATTTTCTTGAAATTGTGCAAGTTTAACGAATTTTCTCAAGGTTGAAAAACGTTCGTACCATAATCTCCCTATTTTTCCCATATTCTAAAAAGTTTCAGCTTTAATTTAAAAAAAAATTTCATCGCTCTACCTCATTTCTATCGAAAGTTCTTCGGTTTTAATTCGATTTCGTCCAAATTGCCCCACTGTGCGGCGCGGCGTTGCGCGACGAGAGGCTAAAGATCGACAGCGCGGAGAAAACGGGGATCTCGATCTCTCAGACCGGTCCTCAAGGGCCAACATCACGTCCCAAGAGTTAACTTCTTGCTCCGGCAACGATCACGCGGTATCATCTAGAGCAGAAGTCGGCACAACCGACCGCGTTTCGGCCGATTTTCGAGGGCTACACCCCCTTGTTTCGGCCTCGCGTCTCGCTCCCCATGGCGGTCGTAGTTCTCGAACCACTTCAGGCGCAAACCGTATGAACTGCGCGTGTCGTATTGTTCGTAAAAAATTATTTAGGATCTTCACTGACTCAGGAACGGTTCACGAATTTAGTGCTAATTTCGATAAAAATATCAATAATTAATATGGAAAAAAGGATTTAATTCACTTTGCTCAGATGATAGTTAGAAAAGTGAAGTTGTGAGTTTTGATAGGTAGATACTTGAATTTTTTCACTCTTTTTAACTTTGTCATTGTTGGTGATAGTTAACCATGCTTGTATGTATATATTTTTTCAAGTTTTTTTATGATGTATAAATATCTGATAAAGTTTTTGTATTCCTTTGGTACAGGTAGGGTGACGTAAATTATCATTTTGGCTCCAGGCGCAAGTTTTCCTTACTGCGGCCCTGAATGTACACTCGTTCGCTCGTTTACTTCTTGCCGCTAGCAACTAGGCGGGCTACGGTTCCAGCGGCAAGAATCTCTCGAGCACTGTGTAGATGCTTATCAAGGCGAAAGGAGCCACGAAGGCTTCGCGATTCACTAACATCAGGGCCACCTAACTGTTTTGTAGAACCATCCTACTTTTCTTTTAACGTTCGCGAGGTGCTCAACTCGAGACACGGATCGGTGCGCTGTTTGATTTCGAAATAGAAGTTATACACCGCGACAATATTATAAAACATAATGTTCTATCCTTGACAAGTTCAATGTCATTCTTATATTGCAGACATTAGTAAACGTGTTCTAACTTTTATTCGTATAAAACTTCTATAGAAAAATGTTAAATGAAACTGCAAGTGAACGATCTTAACAGTTTAAAGGGCGAAAAATGTTCGATGACAACTTCCAAAACGAGGAAAATCGAAGGAAAAGTGTGGTCGTGTACGAGCAAGAATTTCATGGGAATGACGGACCATTTTAAGGAACACATCGAATTCTACGCTGATAGTAAAAACAAATCTTAGAATAGATAAGCGTATAATGAAGAATCTGAATCATTTAAAAAGCTGATTTTTTTATAAGAAACATTTTAATTCATATAGGTTTAACGATTTAAATGATTATTTTCATCGTTTAACAAATAAAGGTGATGGTGATATTATGACATACAAGACAATAGGTCAATGAATAATTAATATATATATATATAGTATAGTCAAAGAAAAGTTTATTTTTCAAGCTTATGTCCAAGATCATTTCGAAAGCAAAGATATTTTTTTCTTACCTTAGCTGGTACGACTTGCTGTTTTAGACAATTATTAAGTAAATATTCTTCTAAGAAATATTGTGACAAAAGCGTTTAGGAATCAGTGTTTCGACGAATTTGTTCTTTGTTTTTAAGCGGAATGATAACTCAAAGCAACGGTTATAACGTTTGCGGCACAAACACTTTTCTCATTAAAACTGTAAAATAGAAACTGGTTTTCGCATAAAGCCGTCGATCTCATGCGAGAGAACACGGTCGATCATCGTCCGACATCTACGCAAAAGTCTAGAACTCGAAATCGATGGCCGTCAAAAATGTATTTTGTTAACATGCTTCAAGAAATATTAATACACTGGTATCATCAAAACGAAACATGATTAAGCATCGTCAGCAACGTGTAAAACAATTTTTCTAAAACTAGTTTTGCGTGTTTAAATACTTATTCTAAATTTTCTAACTGGTCTTTGAAGTTTGCATATGTCATCGGTAATACAGTAATGCTTTTGATTTACAGTATATATAATATAAATGTGTAAGTAAGCAAATTTTCAGAATTAACATATTCGCTATCATCGTTTGTTTTCATAAAAATCTTTATAAACATAATACACTGCTACACGTATTATTTAATAATATTTGTATTTAATAAAGTTCAATTGTTGCTAAGTTTACATTTTTGTTTGAAATGAATTGAAGCGATTAGAAATGATCTTTTTATAAAATTTGTGGGGTAATACTTGCACATTTAAATGCATCGAAATCGAGAGAAACGTTTCTTTGTCTATGGCCGGAAGTAGATACTAATTTGCAGATGGGTTATAAATATGAAACGCGCTGTAACTGTGTGGGTATGAAAGTTGTCTATGAAAAACAAGGAAAACAATTCATTTTCTCAATATTATGCCGCATGTTAAAATAACAATGCGCATAATATTAATTAATTTGATTTACTAAGGAAAGACTTCTTACAGAACAGGCTTGCACTAAGTTTGTTCAATACTCCTTGTTTCTTTGAGTTTTATTAAGTCATAAATTATGAGATGGTACGTGTACAATCTTGAAAAAACACATTATCAGGTATACATCAATTAAATTATGAATACTTAACTTGCTAAGCAGGTCAAACATAAACTTACATATAGTTAATCATAGACAACCAGACAACCATGACATAGAGTTTATTGGTTAATAGTCAATACTTGTATGTTTTGACGCGTCGCGTTCCTTAAGAAACATAGATGTGCGTATTTTATGCAAATGTAGTGATTGTTGACTGTATACTTCTTGAAAAATCCTGCATTCTTGGGTTATTGTTCTATAACGATTGAACTACGTATCCGCAGTCTTATCATTAGTTTATAAAACAACAAAAGACGAATTATGTCGTCCTTTACTCTTAACAGATTCAATTTTGTGTCTCGCAAGCCAGATGGACATGCAGTGAATTGTTCTAGATTTGCCATTTTTACAGACTAAAATGCCATGTTGTATTATTTGTCTGGCCTCGTTTCGAAGTCTCAGAAATACTTGCTTCCTGCGCAAATATTTACCGAGTGAACAGATCATGAGAAGACATAATAGAAGACGAACGTTGTCGGATACTTATTGTTCTCTCATTATCGTGGGTGAGCAGGAAATAAAAAGACGTCGCGTAAAAGGAGGACAATTTCGTTGCGCGCCGGCGATTTACGATCAGTCAATCTAGCAAAAGAAATTCGAGCGAGTTCTCGAGGTGAAAATTTTGACTGGCTACGAAACAGTTGAATAGAGGCCGGCTCTCCTTTCGTGCCATAAAACGGTTTGTTGATTGCTGCTACTATACTATCTCCGCCAACGAAAATAGGTGTGGACGAAGTTAAATCAGAGAGCAAAGGAGCGGAAGGCTGAGAGAAAACAAGATCTTAACCGGTCGTGCGATTGAAAATGGGGCTCGCATGTGTATGTATGCGCCAGACGGTCGAAGCAGCCCAGCATTAGGGCCGGATAACTGTTAGGTGGAACCTCCCTCCACTCGAAGGAAACTCTTCGTTCTACTTTTTTTTCTTACCCTCTCTCTCTCTCTCTCTCTCCCCCTCTCTCTCTCTCTCCCTCCCTCTCTCTCTCCCCACCCTCACCATCGTTTCTGACCCTTGCGATGGATCACAAGCGGTGCTCAGTCTCTTCTGGAAAGATGTAAGAATAAAGGTCGATTTATATTATCCGTACAGATCGGTACCGGCACGTTCCATTCCGTTCAGGCAAAATCGGTGGGGTATGTATACGATCAGTCCACGTCCGTCAACGACAGACAAAAGACATAAAAATATTTCTTTCGGAGAAGAGTGAACTTTTCTATGTGGGTCTATATTGAAAATTTAAAACGTACGTTTTGTAGATCTGTGTCAATGATACGTATCCTGAAATTTTCATCAAAATCGGTCAAAATTGCAATAAGCTACAAGCGTTTAAAGATGGTGAAAAATGCAGTTTTTAACGATTTTCAGCTGTTTACTATAATGTAATAAATCTAAGGCTTTTCGCATCTTTCGATGCGTGTAGTTTTTTCTGCGTCAACCAATTGTTATGGAATTTTCAGAATATGTATAATTGAAACAGCTCTACAAAATGTGTGATTCAAGTATTCAATATAGGCCCACATAAAAAAGTTGTAAATAACAACTTTTAATATTTTCTTTGTAAAATCCGAACAATTGTAAAATTTTTCAAAATTTCTTTTTCACATCATGTAGTAAGCTAATATCCACTTTCTCAAAAAAAAAATCAAAGTCGTATGGTCCGATGTTAAAACAGTTGTCGTCCTTTTAAATTGTCCGAACGTTACTGTGATTCACTTTATACAGGGTGGTCCACGCAACTTACACATCTATATAACTTCCAAAGGATGCGTTGCACGAAAACGTTTTGTATACAGAAGTTGCATGGTCTAAAGGGGTACATAATTTAGTGTATTTATTTTTTTTACAGCTGGAAGTGTTTCGGAGATTTGAAGGTCGCCTTTGTTTTTTTTTTAAATGAAATACTATATTTTTTATACCAAAATATGGAAGAATGTCGAGTTCTGAATTCTCATCTCTGTGCCCAGGCCGACGGCAACAGTTAAGAGAGAAACAGAGAGAAAAATAAAGTGAAATGAATGAGGTATCTGATAAAAAATTTTGTTTTCTATAACAAAACTCTACTATGCAAAGTCCATTAATAATATAAAAGCTTTTGTACCGTTCAATAAAAAACTAATTTGATTCTCTCCTTTCGAAATTACAAAGAATGTAGATAATACAGACACAGTACTCTCTCCCGTATAAGAAAATCGTCTAGTCTGAAAGTGAGAAAATTTTTTCCCCACTACTAGGAGGTTCCCTCTTGGAGGCTCGGTCGTGCTACGATGTAACACTAGGGTGGCTCTTATTTATGACTTTTGAATTTTGTTCATGCCCCCCCCCTCGCCCCTAAGATTTTCCCAAAATATAAAAAAAACCTAGGGAAAGTTTGCGCCCCCGCGGACAATGAGAAAACGTGCCCCCCCCCCCCCGGGATCTTAAACATTAAAATAATTAAATGGTCATAAAATCGTTTTTCTCGAATATCTCCTAAATTATTGGCTGTATAGAAAAATATTGTAATAAATATACTTTATCCGCTCCCATGGGACCCCTCATGGATTCGCTCATTGAGACGCACCTGTCACGTCTCCCAAAAATCAGGCCACCGATTACCAGCCAATTAGAGCGCGCGGCCATCGGCTCGCTACCAACTCCCGAATTACGGAACTTGTCTTCACTCTCTTTCGTGTCCAATCGTTATTGCGACAAGACCACCATGTACCTTCGCTTTTTGTTCGTAACACACGACAACGTACGACGAACTATCTCACAAGTTTTTCGAAGTCTCTTCACCACACACAGTGCCACCAAGCAACCCAAGGGGTTCCACGCGATACGCGAAATAAACTACGCGTAGTGCAAGATAGTGCGATTCCAAATATTCTGATAAGGTTGTATCAGCCACCGGAATCACCCGATTCCTCAAAAAATATGTTAAACTAAACTTTTAGATCTGAACAGGCTGTGTCTTGTATGTCCTATCACATTTTTTCGTAAAACAAACGGTTTCCGAAAAAATTGAAAAAAATTCCAGACCAAAATCAAACAATTCTTTTCGAAATTTAAAAACAGAATTGTATTTTCATTATCTTTTATCAATGAACATTCACGAAAAATGTGAATTTTTTTTAACTTGCGGAACATTTGTAATTGAATATTACGTTGCAAGAAATTACACATATATTTCTTTTATTATAAGTCAACAAATTTTCAGGTTCCACTGTATCAAGTGGAATTATAATATAATTTAAATATTGCGAGCAATTAGACCGTTTGAAGGAAGGGATGTTTTGCACCACCCTTCTCACAGTCCTGATAACAAAAGAAAAAAATTAAATGTGGAAAAAATGATCAAATCTGGTTGCCGTCAAAATTCAATTAGATAAATTTTTTGCGGAATTACTTAGGACGTTCTGGGAGAAGTGAATTCGTGATCTGCCCAATCGTTGGTAGTTGGATAAAACAACACGAACATTCTGACCGGCCAAATACATTAGAACTGGTTTTCTTCTGAGCCTGATTTTCACTGTTTAAGGACAGTGAGGGTCTAATTAGAGCTAGTACCTTTATCCGAGTATGTGAGATACCCGATTACCCGGATATCTCATGAGACAGCCAAGTCCCCGGGTACCTGAGTATCTCATGAGGTCTCAGAACTGATTACAAGATCTGTTATTTCTTGAACCGCCGCCCCCTATACTTTATTCGAGTATTCGGTTAATTCATATTTTTGTAAGGAATAGTAAATATGAAATCATTAATTATTTAAAAATTAAATATCTTTATTTTTGTATAAAAATACTAAACACAGATTGCTTTGTAAACATTTAGAAAATCTACTATCAACAGTTTCATGTAATAATAATAAAAAGTATCTGATATACTTAGGTATCTCATGAGTAGACTGGGGATTTTATGCAGTTATGGCAAAAATGAGTTAGTGCAATCTAAAACAATAAAGATATTAAACAAATCTAAGAACGTTGATAAGATCGTTAAAGAAAATAAGTGATCGTAATGTGTCTTCTGCTTCTTGCAATTGATCCAAACAATTTTTATTTTGCAGAAAGATCCGCAGTCTACTCATGAGATACCCGGGTACTCGGGTAATTTCTGTATACTCGGGTATCTCATAAGAACAGCTCTAAGCCTAACGACAGCTGGTTAATGGACATTTGGTATAATATGCCAAAAGCTGATGTTATGGACACTTTCGCACGCTACCGTCTAAAATGTGTTTTACGAATACAAGAAAGAAAAGTGAAAGTAACGAACGATTCTTGCGGAACGATCGTCAACGTGAGCGACTATGTATGACTCAACATCGCTACACTGATAGAAACCGTAAATTTATAACAGTTGTCACATAGCATTCCGCTATGTTGCCATCGAAATACTGTTTAAATTCGTAACACGAGAAGGTTTAATGTAGCAAAGCTAGCGACGCTCCGTGCAAATCAACTGTCGAAACAGGAAGAATGAACGAAGTCGTGGTGTGTATGTGACTCTCATGTAAAATAGAAACACGTCGAATTTAGCATACTAATCGGTAAAATGGAACCAAAGTCTACCAATGATTCTGTTTCTCTTATTCTTTCTTCTTTCGTCAAGAGATTCGTTTACACCATTTTGTTGCAACATGCAATCACAATATTAAATGGTACCTCCGAATCCAATGGCTTAGTTTACTATGGCTTTAAATCTTGAAACAATGCTAAAATCTTTGTGAATAACTAATTCCTTGAGAGAGAGGGGGGGGGGAGAGAAGAATAAATCGACTCATACCAAAGGGGGCCTTAAACAAAAGCTTCCAACAATTGTTGCGGATAACTCGTAGCCATATATCCGGACGGAAATGTGGACATTTATCCGAACATCACTGTAATTACCCTACAAGTATTGAAAGAATTATAAAATACATAATTGAAGGCAAGAGCTAATAAGACAAAATTGTTCAAAATGTAAAACGGAGAACGGTATCCGTTTCTGTCAGAATTTCAAAGAATTTGATTTACGTGACATTTTACTGAACGATTATTTCAGGGAATATTAATTTTCACTTGACTGTAGCATGCGCATTTCGTAATCAATTATGGACGTGCTCGATCTCAAATACGCGAGCTAAATGTAAACAGCTCTAATCAATAGCATACTTCGAGCACAGCAATGGGATTTTCATTAAACCGAATGAAAATTTCAGTAATATTTGAAGAACTTCAGGTTTGATAAATATCATCATACTTTTATGACGATGTTGAGAGGAATTCGTTACATACATTTTTATAAATATGAAAAAAATGATATTTAATTGATTATTGGAATCATAAGAGTGCCGACGTTAATGTGAAATCACTTCCATCGTTTTAATTAGTCCAAGTCAGTTTGAAATATTGAAAAAATCACAATATCAAAAATACGGGTGGGAAAACACCGACAACTGTTTGGTTTCTCGAACGATGCCAGATAGAACGCTATTACAAAAATAAGTTGAAAGTCACGAGTATATAATGTCAGGCGGCTAGTATTTGTAGTGTCAATAGTTTTTTCGAAAAAGTCATCTTTAATATTGTCAACAAAATTGTTTCTTGATTATAAAAACAGCAAGAAAATGAGATCACTGTGTCGGCGATTCGATCGTACAAACCTTGAAGATCGATTGAACCGAGGCATCGTTCGAGGCAATTAATTTTTATTATTAATAATTCGCCGTTCACACCCTACATGAGCCCGTGACCTATTACGAACCCTTCTCATCTCTTACTTGCGTCACATGTCTATTTTATGCGACCTATGTTCCTACAAAATCAATCTCAAGCCAATTTATTTTTAAACAAATATTTAAGCGACATCCTCCGAAGCTTTTCCGAGATCAAACGAATATTTGGACCTGTAACAATTTCTATGGAAAACGAGCGTCTCAACCAGGGCCAGCGCGATGTGGTTCAGCGTGTTCCCCGGAACCCGGTCCCACACTTTATATGACCACGCGTTACTTACGTTCGATTTTGATGATGTAGTGGAACACTTTGCAACGAAAAAGGTCAGACAAATAATATAGTAATACTCTACCATCCTATATAATATGTAATAATGTGTTTATAATAGATAATTTATTTAAAAGTGTTTTTTTAGCCCGCACAATTTTTGAGCTCGGCCCCGCAAAAGTTTACGCCAGTCCTGGTCTTAACCCTTTGTCTGTCACAGTCTAACAATCTTAAAAATTCCATAAAATAAAAGCAATTTATTTTTCTTATAATCTTCTTGACAATTAATTAAATATCGTAACTTATGTAACTTATATAATAGGTTTATTTTTGCCTTTCGGTCTCAAAATGGGGGTATATGGTCTGACTCAACTCTTTCTCTTACTATGAATTTCTTGATATCTTCTTTCGCCTCTACATTTGTTATTATATAATCGATTACCGTGCTCCCTCTCGGCTCCGTATATGTGTATTCTCCTTCTTCGTTTACCTCCATATTACCATTCAGAATACCATTCCATCCTCTTTTCTCGATTATCTTTAATAATAACTTACTCATCATATTTTTAACTTTATCTTTTGAACTCGTAGTGCCATGCAGTTCTTCTATACTAAAATCTCCCCCCTCCCGTCCAATTCTTGCATTGAAATCTCCACCGATTATCAATTTCTCCACTTTCATCCCCTGTATTATGTGGTCTAACTCTTCTTTCGTCTCCTTCATATTTCCGTTGTAGACTTTAATATTCTCAATTTTTAATTTGGTATGTTTAATCGTCTCTTGGATGCGTTCCATTGCCCAGCTCGGTTCCTCCTCTTCTACACCTTTTCTTATACCTATGATAATTTCGCCTATCGCTCTCCCCTTCTTTTTCTCTCTGGTGGCATATTTACATTTCCATGAGAATTCCTGCGGCAATTTGTCCTTCAATCCTTCCCATTTTTTCTCCTCAACCCATCTTTCTACTAATCCTATTACATCGAGTTCTTTTAAGAAATCCCAAAACTGTTTGTCTTTACTGTATAATCCTGCAACATTCCAGTATCTGCTTCCAGTATTCTTTCCCTATTCTGCTTACCCCCTCTTCCCGCATGTCTGCGTCCGCATACGTGCGAGGAGCGAGTGTTGGTACTGCCTTTGTCGTGTTTTCGTTGTCCTTACAAGTTCAGCGATCCCCCAATGACTTAAAGATTCACCGAACTTGACCTGTTCCAAAAATTTACCCCTTTCAGCCCGCCCTCCTCTTTCCAGATAAGTATCTTCTCGTTGATTTTTACTTTCCTGTACCCCACTTTCACCGTTGCCCCTTGCTCCCTTTCCGCCTTGGCAATATCTTTAATATTTTTTTGTATCTCCCTTTCCTTTTTCATCAGGTCATTATCAATAAACAACCTCTTATCTTTCAATGTATTCTTCTTTAACATTACCTCTCTTTTCTGTTGCCAACTCCTTAACTTCGCTATCAGCAGTTTCTTCTCTCTCCCCTTCCTAACCAGTATGCTTCCTCGATTGCTGACATCACTTCATTTGTGCCTTAGCACATACTCCGCCGTTTTCTTCAGTGTCCCTTACATGATAGATCTTCTCCCCATATTATGGTATTATTCCTTGTCTCTCTTTTCTCTCTAGCATCTTCCTTCTTTCGTAGCCCCTCCAGTCTTCCTGCCAACCTCTCTGTATATTCCGTCTTGCCCTCCAACGCTTCTATCTGTCCCCTCATTTCCTTCTCTTACCTTCCCATATCTCATCTCTCCTCTTCCATTCGTTCCTCAGATCGTGCATTCCCTGCCTCAGGTCTTTATTATCCAGTCTCAGATCTCTATTACATTTTCACAGCTCTTCCATACATTTCTTTACTATCAGCATAACTTCCATCAATCTGTCGAGTTTTGCCGCCTCCATTTCTTTTATCGCGGATCCCTTTTCTTTCTCGGTCTTTTTCGGCGGAGACGACCTTTCTACACTCCTCACTTTGAAAAATTCTTCTTCTATTTCCTTTTCGACCTTTCACCTTGCCTGCTCCGACTCGATATCCCTTTTCCACTTAAATGCCTTCAGTATGGAGCTTTCACTGTCCGCTCTTTTTCTTCTCAGCTGTTCTGCCTGTCTTGGTCTGTCCCTTCTTCTCTCCTTCTTCCACTCGTCGACACGTTTACCTGCTTTGCTCATTCAAGTCACCGATCTTCTTTACCTACTGTCCCCGCTTAGTCTTCTTACTTTACGACGAAGGGGCAGAAGAGAGCCACCTCGCGATCGTGCTCTCCAATGATTTTCGGATGTATAGAAAACTCGTAATCTGACAACGTTGTGTATTTTAAAGTTTAAAGTTTAGACTTGAAAACGCTGTAGAAGTTTTACCTGTCGAACCCGAGTCGCACTGGATCTAGTTCTCGAATTCATCGTTCCTAAAACGTAGAGGACGCTAAAATCACTGGTATTTTAAGGCACAGACGAGTTATAGGAGTAGACTAATCACCGTTTGGGGTTTCGTGTCTCACGAAATGAAGTACCGACATCGTTAACAACAATTAGATTTCTTACGCCCCCTACGGTGACGAACGATAAATGTTGCAACTAGATCCACGAGAAGCTTAGACCATATCACCAACGAGATACTGTTAACACGGGGGCTGGCAGTCTTTCTATATATCTCGTCGGTGTGTCAGGTCTATTCCTATATCTCGTCGGTGTCCAGGCTACATGCACCGACGATAACAGTACCTCGTCGGTGTACAAGGTCCCCTCTACTATGGGTGCGGGATCTGATCCAGGCTACACGTGGGTATTGGATCCGATCCAGGCTAAACGTTCCGCACTACCGTGGGTGTGGGATCTGTTCCAAACTAGGATTTAGTGCGGGGACAGCACTGTAACGGAGGTATACAAGCACAAAGACGTGAGAACTCTCTGCTGCTCTCTGATAATATTTAAATCAAATTTTAGAAAACTTAAATTAGTTAGGAGTTCCGTAAGTACAATATTCTACTTTAAAGTGGAAAAATTATTTTTCAAAGAAGGTTATGATTAAGGTTAAGATTATTCATACTTGAAATAATCAAGTCATGTACAGTTTGGTAAACAAAGACAATTGCATATATTACATTTTTACGGAATAGTGAAATATATTTTATACAGTAATTACATACATTTGTACACATACTGCATATTTCAAATATGATAAATAAATATAAAATGTATTTACATTTTAACAATTGTATTAGTTTCTTATTCATGCATGGCTTTATATCTGCAGATAGATTGAAAGACAGAGTTTAATACTTCTTTAGCTGTATGAATGTTAGAGTTGTTTATCCTTATTAAACTTCCAAATTCCCTAATGTAGTGATCCAATTCAACATCTTTTGACAAATCTTTTGTTGCCATATATTTATTTGTTAATTGAGAAAGTTTTAATAAATCGGAACTAAAGGCTTCATCCAAATCAAATAATTCCAAAGCTGGAGGAGGTAATTCTTGAAAACTTGGTGGAAAAACCTGCAAAAAAAGTTTTTTTATATAGGTTTGGACGACTTATGCTTAATGCAAATCAGCATACTTAATGTAAATAATAAAAATTTGTACCGATGCTTGTGTGGGTGGTAGTGGAGCTTCAAAATGTGGTGGAATTAAGCTAAGGGGTTCATGTTTTACATCTAAAACTTCGTAAGCCTTTATGCAAGATGGTACCATATTTAAATTTATTGAATATAAGTGATGTTTGAATAATTTAGTATAATCATAAGAATTATCTGTCATGTCCATATCCTGAGTGCATACTTTTGGATTATCTGCTTGTTGTGTTAAGTCAGGCACAAAATTATATTCCCAAAACTAAATGAGTATAATTAAATTATTAGTTATCATGAATGATATTACTTCTTATATAAAGATTCATAAAAATTTTAGAACTTACGTCTACATCATCCATTTGATATTCTTTAGACACAATTTCTTTTGATTCGAAAAAATCAAATATCATCTCCCTCAATAAATCATTCTTTTCTTTCTCTATGTACATGTCGGTTAACATTTTCGATGAACCTAAGACAACTAATTTACCACTACTGGCTTCGCTGTAATAATATGCACAAATAGGTCTATTCATTGGAACTGCAAGTGATCCACTGGACAATGCGACTACTGATGGTTGAGCCACATTTAAGGTTGCACCATAAGGATACAAATATTTTGTATTTCTGAAAATAGAAGAAAATATTTTTAAAAACTCGTATATGTTTTTCTTTTCTCATAAATAATAATTATATTATATTTAAATGATTTACATGTATTCATCATGATTTTTTGAAAATATTGATTTATTTGACATTCCTTGGGAAATTAAACATTCTTTTGGATGCATTGTTTGACTATAACTCATACGAATTACATTATCTGAAAGATAAATAATAATAATCAAAGCAATTCATACATATCAATTTCATTTAAATTATCACATTATCAAATACTAGACCATTGTTCACCATTATACCAAATTCTTCCAGTAAGAAATTAACATTCGTGTTTGACTTATTTTCACCACCTTCACCAAGCATAACTAAAATATGCCCAGAAGAATTTAAAAATGTTCGAATGGAATTCATTTCCAATTCTGTGAATTTGTTTTGAGGACCTGGCAATACTAGCACTTTACACGTTGACAAAGTTTCTTCTGTTAATACATCGTTATTTCTAAAATAAAATAATTTCTAAAAACGTTATATTACAAATAATCTTTGATGAAAGAAAAATTAAAATGCTATAACATACTCAACAAATTTCCACTTCGATTTTAACTTTCTTTGTAGCACTTTAAATTCTTCATTCAGTTTTCTCTTGCACTTAGAAGCGTCAAAAATGATAACGTTCGTATTAGTATTACTATCACCGACGCCAAAAATCGAGCTCATATCGAATATTAATTTATTATTGCAAATTCAATAAACATTACAAGCAAATAAATTACGTTTTCAGTAACTGACTCTTGCGCTAATAAAGGGCATAGTTCGTACCACACATCTACATATGTAGCGTTGCCATTAGCAACTGTGTACTATATCAAATCAAACATTACAACTCATTGATGCGCATACTATGGTCAGAATGGTATCTTATTTTCAATCTTATACAGTAATAACACCCTTGAATTTCATAACTATATGTTTCATCAAAGTAGAAAATAATAAACATAATTCAAGACAACAATAAATGATATCTTAAATTTTGATTCTTTGTTGTATGTATTGCAAAATAATTACATCAGTTTTTAACTTACATTTTGTATTTATCCATATGTTTTAGATATCGAACAACTACATATCGATTTTAGATATAATCACGGGAAAAATTAAAAATCAAAGTTTCAGTTACTTTCAATAAAAATCATATAAATAAGCACATTACCAGGAATACTACTATTCTATAAAATTATAAAGTGAGCAATTTTAAGCTTTAACTCACCTTTGTTAAGTGTTTCTTAATTTATAAATTAATAATTAATATATATTCATTTATCGTTTCTCATAATGTATAGTATAGTATTACCCGAGTTTTACAATAAGTTTCCCAGAAGGCTACAAAATATTAAGAAATTAAATTAGTTAAAAAAATAATATGCGTTCTGTTTCATGCTAAAAAGTTGCCCAGGTTTTGTTACATGCTAAACTGTCGAGATTCTGTTCCATGCTAAAAGCGAATAATAATTATACGTATGGAGAAATGTATAAAATGAATGTATGAAAATTGTATTTCTATAATTTTAAAACATGGCATCTATATTTATTAATATTGTATTGATAAAGATAATTGTAGATGTATAACATAATGACATCAAATAAAAAAATATAATTTGAACATATAGTCATAACATTACATACATAATTTACGTATCATTTACGTATCATACGTCAATCATTTGTATTTGACCAGATTTGATTATTCTTGTGGATCTAGTTCCAGCATTTATCGTTCGTCAGCGTAGAGGGCGTAGGAAAACCAGTTGTTTAGATGTGAGACACGAAACCCCATATGGTAATTAGTGTACTCCTATATCTCGTCTGTGCTAATATCACAGACGAGATGTAGGAATAGGCCAGTTCAGTCATCTCACCTTATGCCGATTCGTGTCGCACGACATGAAATACCGAGCAGAGAGGAGAGGAAAGTGCTCAGCCTTAGCATGGCACGGAACCGGGCCGTCTTTCCTGGAACAAAACCGAGCAGTCTTCTAGCACATACGAGACTCGTCTATGCTTCTAGTATAAAACCGAACGCACAATATTTTTTTAACTAGGATTAGAACGTACAGCTGAAGTGTTTTATATAAAATATGTAACTAACATTTAAATCTTGTGTACAAAATCTCTAATTAATATAAATTAAGTATAATATTAATTGTAATGATACGTATTTTATTTTTCCCAATTTTGTAGTTTCAAAGGGATGGTCTCCACGGATACACCACTATAGTGGCGTACCGTTCCGAAGGATGGTCACCAAGGACACACCACTATAGTGGCGCATCGTTCGGAGAGGTGGTCAAGACATGCTCAAGACATGCTTTAAAAGTTACTCTGTATCTCGAGTACTATTAGCCATTTTTACTATAAAAATTAGGTGATAAGATAGCCTATTCGACAGCATCAATTGGCAAGAGGAATTCTTATAATCGTTATGCGTTATTAAAAGTTATTCTGTGTCTCGAGTTCTATAATTTATTTTAACTAAACAATTAGGTGATAAGAAAATTAAGTGATAAGATAAAGGAATTGTTATAAACATTAAATAGCCAGAAATAATAAATTACCAATGAATTGTGTACGATAAATTTATCGATAATTTAACATAATTTTGTATGAAAATAAAGCGTTAATTATAATCCCAAGTACAAGACTCTCATTATTGAAAACAGGACACGCGATCCGTCCACAGACAATGTTGCCACGTTGTTCAGCACGGCTAGTACTAGAGTTGGCTGTGGTAAAACATATCAGTATCAAGTAATGAATATCGACCTTGAGCAGTAAATTCTAGACTTTATTCATCGTTATGAGAAACAAATTATACAATATTATTTATTATTTACAGTATTTAATTATTATTTCATTATTTCTTCATTGATTAAAAAATTTTTAAATATAAACGCTATATAATTACTAGGAAAAGATTCTGTCCAAAATCCCTAGAAATTGATGGTGTAACTAAATTCAAGAGTTTTCGTATATGTACTTTCTTTACAGATTTTCCCATATGTATGATTATTGTTACTCATATTAGTAACAATATTATTAATTTTTTAATTTTATGAGCTTAATTATTTACTCTTTTATTATTTCTTAAGCTTAAATTTTAAACCAACATATTTCCTATGTCATTATGACAATGCAGAGTCTATAATTTCTTCTTGTAACTAGAAAAATACATGTTAACCTGAGACATAATAGTTTTCTTTCTTTTTAGACCTAAGTCTTGTTAGTGGTTTATTAAATATATTTACATTTGAATTTAGTTTTATTTATATTATCATATACGTAAATACGGTAATTACATAATCTGTACTTATGTATATGTTATGTATCTACTTGTTTATTATAATGTAAATATGTGAAGTATATGTAACATTAAAAGGAATCTAGTAAAAGTTGGCAATCCTGCAAAGTATCGTGGTTAATCACTCCAGCGTAAAAAGCAGGAATTTCAATCTCCAGTCTTCATATAAAAGTATCGGTAATAATGAGCGAATCTCAATCGAAGAAAGTCAAGATGGCAAGCTCGTTGACACAATTAAAGGAATTAACAACAATTGTCGCCGACACTGGTGACTTCCAAGGTATGTAGACAAACAAAAAAATACTTGTTCGGAGCTAACGTGTTCGGACAAAGGTGAAGATAATTATCGCAAAGTATGACATAGACAAAACTATGATGTATACTTAATGTAATTCTAAAATATTATAGACAATATATAAAAATATTAAAAAATGTATCTATTTTATATTCAGTATTTAAACATTATATTTTTTTTATTGTGTGTATGTACTACTACAGAGTATTTCACATACTATTAGTGGAAAAATACTTGTTTGACTTTAGATTACATTATGGACTTAGTGGTGGGGAAAATTACAAAATCGTCCGATGTTACGACTTCGTTATTTTTCATAATGGATTTTAAATTTATATTACACTTGTTTGTAAAATGTGCGAAAATAGTCGAAATCAATAAAAAATTTGTTTTATTTCTTCAGAAATGATTAAGTACTACTGTTGTATTTAAAGAAATCATATATTTTATAAAAATAAATATGAATAATGATCTCACTACACAGATTTTAACTTTTTATTAAATGTAAGAATAATATTATAGAGCTATTTTTGCTTATTATTACGATTCACATACATAATTAGATAATCATTATGTATTATTCATGTGATCTACGAATGTCTTCAATGACCTTTGAGATATGAAAGCAAAGGTTTATCTACAAAATAATAGACTTCTGTATCTGTGAATACAAATTTCATAATAAATTTATGATAGAACTGAATATTAAGAATATTTATGTATTATTTTTAGCGATGGAACAATTTAAACCAATAGATGCAACTACAAATCCCTCTTTGATTCTTGCTGCTGCTAGTCAAAAAAAATATGCACATTTAATTGACAAAGCTGTGCATTATGGAAAGAAATCAGGATCGTAAGTATTTCTCAAAATATTTTAAATGTGTGTTTAAATAGTTTAAGTAATATTAGTACATAATAATTTTCATACAAACAAATTTTCTTTCACTATGGCGTGATTATAGGATTTATATTATTTTATAATACCTTTGGGATATAATAACATACTTAATGTGTACACTAGGATTAATTTTAAAGTTATTACAATTTTTTTTTAATTTAAGCTGTATTTAGAGAAAGAGTAGATCCTTTTTTTGTAGTGATAGATTTTTTATAGAATTTATAGCACATTAAACGATTATTTAAGACATTGTAGGAATTACAAAGCAAAGAAATACATCAGAACAAAAAAATATTCACGCTGTATGAAGGAAAGTAAATCTTGACAACAATATATAAAATTATTTAAAAATTAGTCTTAATAAAGAAGAATGTTAAAATTTGTGAAAAGAGAAACAAAAAGAAGAATCAAATAAAATATATATGAAAAAAGAAGTGTTTACCAAATATTAAAGTGGTAATAGACAGTCTTCGTAATAATTTTGTTCACTTAAGTATATTTTAAGGGGATTGTAAACTTACAAATTTATTTATTTGTTTTAGCACTTTGGCAGAGCAAGTTGAAGCAGCCTTAGATATCACATGTGTCCTTTTTGGTAAAGAGATTTTAAACATTGTGCCCGGTAGGGTTTCTACAGAAGTAGATGCTAGGCTATCTTTTAATAAAGAAGCCAGTATTGAAAAAGCAAAAAAGTTAATTAGTTTGTATGAAGAACTTGGTGTAAGTAAGGACCGAGTGTTGATCAAACTTGCATCTACTTGGGAAGGTATTCAAGCGGCAAAGTAAGTAGGAAATTAAGAAAATAACTCTAAATACAATTTTATAAAATGTTTTAACCTTTGTAGTGAATTGGAAGAAAAATATGGAATACATTGTAATTTAACGCTACTATTCTCTTTTGCACAAGCAGTAGCATGTGCAGAAGCAGGCGTTACTCTAATATCGCCATTTGTTGGTAGAATCTTGGATTGGTAAGATACTTATTAAAATAAAATTATTAACTCATAAATGTTGAGAAGTAATGAAAAATACATGTAGTAAAATGAATTTTTAGGTATGTAACAAATACTGATAAAAAATCATATGAAGCTAAAGAAGATCCAGGTGTTTTATCTGTAACTAAAATCTATAATTATTACAAAAAGTTTGGGTATAAAACTGTTGTTATGGGAGCTTCATTTAGAAATGTTGGTAAGTATATACCTGTCTTTATAAAAAAAATTAAAATATTAATTTATATATATATATATATATATATAATATATTTAATAATTACATATAATATATAATAATTAATACATCACAAAATTTGTACATTTAGGTGAAATCAAAGAATTGGCTGGTTGCGACTTCTTAACCATTAGTCCAAAATTATTAGAAGAATTAGAAAAAAGTAATGAACCGATTCGCAAAGCTCTTTCAGTGGAAGTAGCTAAGAAATCTGATCTTCAAAAGATCAGTTTGGATGAAGCTGAATTTAGATGGCTTCTCAATGAAGATCAAATGGCTTCTGATAAATTAAGCGATGGTATTCGCAAATTTGCAGTAGACGTTCGAAAATTGGAAAAGTTACTACAAGAAAAAATTCAGTCTTAAATATGAGCAAAATACCTTTCCATGTTTATAATGTAAACATTTAATTGTAAATAACAATGATGCAAAGTAATGGTTATACTAAATAACAATTACTAATGTATAATACATTCCATTCTTTGCATTTACAAAACAACACACGAACAATTGTGCAAAAATTATATTTTTGTTAAAAAAATTATACTTTTTAATAAGATGTTGCTACATAAATATCAATTTTGAATTCCCTCAAATGCGTTATTTATTGACAATATGTACTAACCATTAAGATAGAACCTATTACATATTTACGAACGCATAACTATTATGTATATTTGTATAATTGTGACATTATTGCCGAGTATAATAGGAATCAATGACATAAGGAACTATCGATGCAAAAGTCAATATCAAGACTAGCTCGACATAAGAACGTAAAGGGTTCATAATTTTGTTATAACATGAGATAATTTTCCTTTGAGAGCATATACTCCCTAATTTAAAAATTTTTCATGTTTTTGTACTTACACTCGTAAGAGGAAGCAAGAAAAATTTTATTTTTTTAAAGTTTGACTTTAGATTTTAGCTAATAAAAATATTGTATGTAAAAGGTATATGCATTTGTATGCATATAGTACAAATATTTAAATATATGGACAAGTTGCTGCAACTTGTTTAATAAATTGTTTAAATTTAGATATTTCTTATATTATTTAAAATTCTCGTGTTATTTTTCGACTAATCGAAATTGAGTATCGTCTTTTCAATTCGATTAATCGAGATAATATGCAATACATGAACGAATGCTGAAGATTTTACTATTTTTGTCAGTAAGTGTACTTGAAATAACTAGATAGGGTATTGGGTATATGTTCTACAAGTTACGTGGAGAGAAAGTGACAATATGCCGAAAAAAAAGACAGGTCAAAGAAGGAAAGCGGAGAAACAAAAATTAAGACAGAAAGAAATTCGGACTGCAAAAGATCAAGTAGATCTAGCTAAATTTCCTTGCAATGCTGTAATGGTAAGTATTTTTATGTTAAAGTATAATTATAACCTTAAAACATACTACACTTACTACATATATTTGTATATATTAAGTTTCAAATCAATAATAATTTATATTAATTTTTGTCACTAATACAAAGGAGTGTGACAAGTGTAACAAGAAACAGAAAAGCAGAGCATTTTGCTATTTTTGTCAGAGTCTGCAACGGTTACCTCTGTGTGCACATTGTGGAAAGATGAAATGTATGCTGAAAACCGGAGATTGTGTTGTTCGTCACCCTGGTATATTTACTACTGGATTAGGTATGGTGGTAAGTTTGTTTTAGAAATAAGCTAAATGTAATAAATATTAGAAATGCAAAATTATACTTTAAAATGACACTGCCAACATAAAATTATAGGGTGCAATATGTGATCATTGTGAAGCATGGGTATGTCATGGAAGGCGCTGCCTTACGACACATGCATGTATCTGTCCATTAGCAGACGCAATTTGTCAAGAATGTGAAAGAGGTGTATGGGATCATGGTGGTAGAATATTTCGGTGCTCATTTTGCAATTGCTTTCTTTGTGAAGATGACCAATTTGAACATCAAGCGTCATGTCAAGTTTTGGAAGCAGAAAGTTTTAAATGTAAGTACATTTAGAAACTATCTTTAAATTATTGTTAGTGTATTTATATAGCAACTTTTGTACTTTTCGTAAAATTTATTAAAAAAAAAATTAATATTTCTAGGTCAATCATGCAATCGTTTGGGACAGTATTCCTGTTTGAGGTGTAAAACATGTTATTGTGAAGATCATGTCCGACGAAAAGGATTTAAGTATGAGAAAAATAAGCCGATACCATGTCCAAAATGTAGTTTTGAAACATCTCAAACAAAAGATCTCAGCATGTCAAGTGAGTAACAAAACTATTGTTTGTATACTTGGGGACAACAATATAATTAGATTCTAAGCACAGTGAGATCATAAACAATTGCTCTGTGTGATATTTCAAGACAGTTAGGTTTATTACATTCAGGATTATTTTTATCAGTGTTAAAATTTACAGAACTTATTTAAAAGAAAAAGTAACTTATCCGGTATTATAAATAGCAATGAACAAAATATCACTTTTTCTTTGGTTCAATCCTCTTTGTAGTTCACTAAATAATTATTTCCACATTTATCTTCGCTTATAAATATCATGCAAATGTTTATTAATTGATTAATATTTGTTTACCTTGAATATTATAAATTATCAAACGTGTAATATTATTTCAGCACGAAGTCATAAATTTGGTAGACAAAATCAAAGTGGAGCATGTGAATCCGATGAAGAAAATGAGTATAGTTATTATGGTACAGGAATTACTTACATTTTAATATCCATTTAATGTTCTAACAACTTATTCATACATTCTTTCTTATTGCAGGAAATCAATCTCAGGGTTATAGTTCTGAGAATTATACTCTTGATGATGAAGACGAAGATGAGGAAGATGATGGTGATGATGATGATGACGATGATGATGATGAAGAGGAAGAAGAGGAGGAACAAGATGAGTCATTAAGTGAAACTGAAGAAAATGACAACAATAAGTTACTTCAGACATAACACTTTAATAAAAATAATGTTTAGCAAGAAATTAAACAATCTTATTAAATGTAAAGTAAAAAATAAATTCATTAATTGTTGCCTTTATAAAAATAATAATATATTTTATGTCTAAAAAATATAATTATTATTATTACAGTACAAAAATCTATAAATTAATATTTTTGCAATGTCATTATTGACAGTAGCACATTCGTATTTTTCAACTTTATCTTGAATAAATTCATTATGTACTGAATTGAAAATATTTTGATGTTGATTAGAAATATGTGTAAAGAAAACAAGAACATGTATAAAACTGTGTATGACCTGATTTTTAATAATGACACATGAAAATAATATTACATTCATTGTACATTGACTTTATATAAACAATAATGAGCAAACAATGAATATTAATATATTACATGTATAAATGTGTCTTACACACGCAATGAGGTATACTCTGATGGAAATTCAAAAGTGTGATAACCAAAAGCGTTAACACTTGGTAAAAGTCCTGCGTTTGGTATAATATTCCATGATAACGTTAATGTGACATTTTTATTTCCCCTGAAATGATGAAGAGAATTACATTTATTTATGTAGTTTTAATATCACTCATTCGAATTTATTAGAATTCATCTAATATCTATGAATATTACCTCAAACCATTACCATCATCCCAAAAGTAATATTTTGTGTTCATATTTTTAAAGTCCAGTGCTGCCTTATCTCCTCGAAGTACTATCTTATCCCATAATATTACCTACATTTAATAATCTCTCATTATTCTCTCTTTTATTGAATTAATACTATGCAAAGATTATGGATATTTTATTATTTTACTGCACCTGATTAAACTTATTATTTTCCGTTTGATATTCAGCTGTGAGGTATAAAAATAGTTGTTTAACATTCCAATTAAACAAAGGAGTGAGATTTATGTCTATGTAAAGAAAATATGTATTGCTTCCATTGAATAGTTTATAAAAATCTTACAAGATTTTTTAAATTACTTAAATATGAGATGTCTATGTAAAAACAGGGGTGGTTAGAAAATTGAAGAAAAGGTGTCTAATATAAGACTTATAACTGAAATATGTTTGTATCATATTAGTTCTTAGGAATTTTGTTAGAGCAAAGAAACAAACAGTTTTTATGACATTTTAATACTTGTTTAATATTTTAACTTTTATGAACATTTGAACAATTTTTTAACCTTTGTGTTAGTCAACAGCAATTTAATTGTCATACATAGACGGAGCATAACATATTTTATTTTGTAATAATGCCATTACTTTTAATACAAGTAGTAAATAAAACAGAGACATCAAATATTTTTGTAAAACAATATCTATAGTGTGATTTTTTACCACCCCTGAAATCTTTAAATACACATTACAGAGGTTTTTTATAATCATGCAAGAAAATTAATAAATTGTTAAATTTATAAAATAAAAAGGATATCAGTTTGTAAATCAAAGGTTAAATAACCCAGATCATTCTTTTCTCTTGACGCACTATAGTCAGGCACATTCTTTCTGCAAAATTAAAACAGAAATAGTTATTTGACAGTGTTAATGATATACATAGTTTTTATTAGTCTATGCATTTACTGTGTATTTATGATGCAGGTTCTTAATCGTTTGATCAAAGAATAAGTATTATGAACAGAAACATATTGTAAGACAATAATAGAACCTTAAAATATGGGAAGCTAATATATTATAGATGTTAAAACTCTTTAAAACTGAAAATATTAAAACGGCATATACCCACTGATTTATGTTTCTTATATTTATGAAAATAAAGTGATCATACTTACACAACTACTTTTACGGTATTTAATGTTGCACTGGCTTTATAATCAATAAATACAGTAGAAAGGAAACAACAAAACGTTACACACGCTAATACACTCAATGTATAAGCTGCAATAGCATTACCACGCGTAAGAAAGGAATGCATTATTACGCTTTAGTACTATTGTTTAGATTGTTTGGAACTTTTATTTGATAAATCAACCGATTTGTACATTAGAAAACTCTAACCAACATCATCATCACCTTACTCCTCTTTCCAACGTCAGCAATTCAATCGAGATCACCGGTGTGGTGTTCAAAAATAAGTCGGTCATATGACAAGCTGCGTTCGTAAATAAGCCAAATTTAGTTGCAAGGATTACTTCAGCGCTGTACCATTGATCACAATATTGAAAATCAGAAACAAAACTTTTATTGAAACCTTTACTATATCTCTCTATTTGAAAAACCACTTACAGACAGAATTGTCCCTTTTTTTAAATATTTCCAGGACTTTCTTAGGCCTATTGGATGAGAGAAAAAGACAAAAATATATGTCAAAGTTCAGACCAGACTTCGAAGGCTACGCCTAAAAACGCATCGTTGCGTTTTTTTTACGCCTAAAAACGCAAAATGCGTTTTTTTTGTCAGTGATATTCTCTGTAGGCCTATTCGATTGCATCACATGATAATTTTCAGGCTTCTTCCTCACCAAGCAAATCTAAACGTGCGCGAATATCTAATTTTTCTAAATGTCAGTAAAATTTTGACAATACAATTAAAACCATTTTCCAAATTTATTTTCTCGAAATTGTCATGTGACGCAGTGGAATATACCTATAGGGGATACCATTGCTAGTAGTACCCTATGGGTGATATGGAAATCTATTGATGTGAGAGTCGCCCTTATGCGCCACACGCAGTTCATATAGTACGGGCCTGAGGTGGCTGGAGAATTAGGATCGTCACGGGGAGCGAGACGCGCGGATGGGTCAAGGAGACGTAGCCCACGAAAATTACTATTAATTCCGAAACCTGACCTAACCTAACCTACCCTACTAGTATCCCAGTCTCCCCCTTTCGGCCTCTCAGTTTCCCGCTTATTTTTCGAATGTTCACACATCAATGTGTACTTATTAGACAGCGAACTTTATGCAAAATAGAACTTCTCTACTTGAATTGCAACAAACTGGAGTGAAGTAGACATTTATTTTCTTTCTTAACATGTTTAATAGGCTGAAAATTATATAACAGTATTTTTATCTGTTTTTAATTATATCTACTCATAATAACACATAATAGTAAGTGCAATATTTCAGGTAAGTTTTCTTTATTAACTATGTAGATTATCTTTATCTTTGTGTGTTGTTTAATAGAATCTATTATTCTTTCAGTACTTTAATATTGTCTAGAATTGTCTAGACATCGTGTCTGGGTCTGCGCTGCGATCGAGTGGAACACTGTCATTTTTGAGTTCTTTATTGGTAGTGCTTGACCATAAAAATTTATTACGGACTTGGGTACGGCTGAAGTGTCCTGTTTCAAAATGGAAAAGCAGACAAGCTGTACCCCACTCAATGACAATTGACGCATCGCAGGCCCACACTCAGCGGAAAGGCGACACCAGTTTCGGGGAAAGATCCTTGAAACAAGGAATCTTTGTGCAGCATCCTCCGAGGCTCCGTGAGAAAATGAAACCACGGAATCTGTAGGCGTTGCACAGTTTTTTGGACTACGCCCCGAACTGGTGATTCGTCCCTTAGTTATCCCTACCAAGGAAATTATCTCTTCCCGAGCTTTGGTAGGGAAATGCCAGGACGACTAGGGCAGAACGCTAAGAACGCTAAGAACGCTAGAACGCTACGAACCTTCAGTAGGTTAAGAACATTTTAACATTTGTACGGTTTGAACATTGTAACCTTGCCTAGGACTTGGCGTAGAACTTGTGCGTTCTCAATTCTTTGTTATTAAACTTATTGTTACACCTTTTTAGAACGTTTTTTATACAAACCAGCGCCATTCGTTAACGTTCGATACAAATATCTAACTTTACTTAATATCTATCTACTTTAATATCTATCTTTCTATACTTTAATATCACTTCTACTTATACTATTTATATATTGCTTATACATAATTAATAAAGAATTGTGTATTTTAACATAATTTTCTATGAAAATCACGTTAAATATAATCTCAAATACAAGACACAAGACTCACATTATCGAAAATAGGACCAGTGATGGGTTATTGGACGGTTTTTCGCGCATGCGCGTCCAAAAGCAGTAACGTACCTATATTGTAAAGAAAGTAGTGGGCCATTATTATTGGCGGGAAAATACCGGAAAAGTCCAAGACGAGACGACGAGACAAACATGTTACAAATTTTTAGTAAATTATTATTAATACTTGAGTGACACACATGTTACATATTCCTTTTTGCAAAATCAAATCATAACAAATGTTTCGAAATTATGCTGGGTGACCAAGGTACCTCATTTTAGCCAATCTTCTTACTTTACTGACGCCAAAATCGCCGCGCATGCGCAAGAAAAACCGTCCATATCCCATCACTGAATAAGACCCCCGATCTAACCATAAGCGGTGTTGCCACGTTGTTCAGCACGGCTAGTTCTAGGGTAGGCCGTGGGTAGACTTATTTATGCACTTGAATACAAAATTCTGAAGCTAGCATTATGAACTGCTTTACAGGCGCATACGAAATCGATTATTGAAAAACATCAGAATTTCGCTTCTGGTATTTGCTTTTGGGTAGAATTCACTATGTCGCGATCAAGTCGGCAGTCAATAAGAAAAAGTGTCTATTACTAGACAACGTCCTGCTGTATCCCTGAAAAATGCGATGCTGACAAGGGAAGACTGTAATGAGAAACACGCGTGCATTGGATATTTATTTTCAAAAAAGAAACGAGTTACGTCACTAAAAATTTCTTATAATTTTGCTGATGCCCCAAAAATTTTATAATAAAGTTACCCAAGAAAATTGAAAATTACTTTTTAGAAAAAATTCAAGTTTTTGCATTCAATATAATTATATGTAAATACAGGCAAATACATATATAATAACGATTGAAACGTTGAGTTTCATTTAATATATCATTATATTTAAATACCATAAAATTGTTCTTTTACTCAATTATAATGTATTTTCTATAAAAGATAGATATTTATAGATGGTAGTCTATTAATAATAGATTTTTCAATATTTCTTTTATAATATTATGATGTGATAATAGAAAGAACAATAATTTTATTTTGTAACAATAATATAGTTATAAAAAAATTATATACGTTATTGTATTATTTATTTTTTCCAGAATTTGACACTTTTATTTACAGCTTTTTATGATAATTTGTCAAACGTAATTTCAAAATTAGTTGAATTGTAGTTAAAGTCATAATGATTGCCTTTGTATATTTAAAGGTGATCCGTTCTGTGATCGGTATGGTCACAATTGATGAACAGGTTAGGTTAGATATGCGAATACGTTTACGGCCAATTTCAGTATGAGTTTGTCTATGCAAGAGATTGTTTGCAATAAGAATTTTTTCACACCGGCACTGGGAAAACCTTCGTATTGCATTGACAAGCTTGTGGATTGTGACGTTTATTATGCAAGCTTTAATTTGTTATGTTTTAGTGAATAGTAGTTTTAAACGATAGTCGATTGTAAAACGACCTTTGCGAGGGCTCAGTGTGCATGCGCTACGTGCACTCAATCGAGAAAGTGGTGATACTTTATCCGAGGCATATGACGGACGTTACAAATTTCGTTTTTAATTTAAATGAAATTTGGCAGCAAGAACTAGCCAGATGAAGGTAATTTAAGTAGTTACATATCAACCATTTTGTATTTTGAAGATTTTAAATATCAAGCTCCGTAGAGGTTAAAACTCGTTTGTTTTAACATACTAATTGCTTTCATGGTGCTTTGTTTATTATTATTATAAGTAGTTTTTATATTAGTTTCTATTATTCTATATTTAACACGACTATTCACTGATAGTCCCGTTATATTTTAATGAAAGATGTTATCTGTATTTTTACAATCGTTGTCTCTGAAAAAATATATTTAAATGGGCGGTGCTTCAATATATAAAATAGAAAAGATTGAGAAAAGACACCTGTTAACTGTCAATAAATTATCTCCTGTGATATCGCTGCTTTATATCAATCGGAGTTATTATTTGTAAAATTATTTTTAACATTTCGTATCGTACGAGTGTATATTTTTTTATGCGTAATTTTAATAAATTAGCCTATTTTAACTGTAATGAATATGTAAGCAAAAGTGAATAATATAATTTGCTATAATACACTCAATGTTTGATAAATTTGAATTTAAATGTGTGACAATTTAATCATAATTTTTAAATAAATTTATATAACAATTATTATATAGTATACCGAAGCAACCTTAAATTAGAAAAATTTTCTTTCTAAGTGTCCGATTAACATGGGGGTATAACATTTTTGTAACTTTCTCAAGAACTCTTATACATTTTATAATATGGAAAAATTAATTTGTTTAAATACAGTTTAATATATAACATTTCATATAAATAATTAGACTTGTACATCATGTAGCGGTTTTCTACATAGACTATAGTTTGATAAAAGTACAACAGTATTTTTTCTTAAGATTTCATGTGACAATTAAATTACTTTCAGTGTTATTAATTAATAAAAACTTATCAATAGTATTATTCTGTTAAATATTAATTATTTAATAAAATTCTTTTCTGTTGAGTTAATTAAATTTATAATTATTTACTCATTAATCATATATATTCATTTATTAACGCAGCTTAAAAATACATTATTTAAGTTAAAAAAGCATGTTAACTTCGATATTTTGATTTGTTTCCTGTTTAAAGTTATCGAATGTGTACTTATTTTATAACTAAGCGAATATGAAACCTTACGTTGTTAAATCATATTTTGTACTTTCAAATGAAATATCTCATATTGATAGTAAGCTTGGTCAGTGTACAAAAATCAATAACAAAATATATATTACATAATATACATGTATAATATTAATTTAGCAAATTGGTTTACAAGTATCATACAAAAATCAAAAATATAATTTTTGTTTAGTATTTCAATGTATGCAAATACAATATAATAAATACTACACTTTATGTAAATTAAGCAAAGTAGTACCCTAACATCAAAATATATCATTACGTTAGTTTTAAAATAAAATAAATGTTGCAAAGTATCTTAAACATATTATCAGTACCAATTTAGTCAGAATTAATTAATTAATTAATTAATTTTGGTAGAATTAAGGTCATTGCACGTGTAACAGCACAAAACTTGAGCAATATTAAACCAGCATCAACATATTTAGTTTTCTTACATATATTTTAACTATTATTGCTTTGATCATTGAGTGCGACTGTCGACTGGCAATTCCGTCTTTTTCTATGTATGCTTGCTTGTGAGTTTTTTCACTGTTCGCGATAAATGACTGACGATTGTAATAAATTGATCAACACATTACATTTCCTGACAAGCAGAATGACATTGACAATTGGACATTAGTGGAGCCTGAAAGGTATACTAGGAGCGATAAGGGTTAATAGAAATGTGCTCACTTAATCATAACAGCACAGTATCGACACTCCTCCTCTTTCTGTTTTCTGCCTTTTACTAGTTTGAATGTGCCTATGCTGATTGTGCTGTTAGATGGGCATCGACACTTAGTAGGGTAGCGAAAGTTACAAATTGTGAGCTTGAGAGCAGTGTGTTAACTTTTAATGAACAATGACATTGTAACTTTTACCCTATTTGAAGTCTAACATCCTTTAAAGGTTAATATTCAGTGATTCTAGTAACAATAAATATGAATTGAAAGATCAATAATTTTTTCATTAATATATTTTAGATAATGTCAGATGATGATGCTGCATTGGATTCGATGGATACAGAAGAAGATATTTTTATTCCTAGAAGTCGCAGCCTTGGCTCTAATGCCAGAAGGGTGAAAAGTTTACGTACTTTGCGATCACATTCAAACACAAATTCTCATATATCTATGAATAATTTAAGCGTACGTCGCAGTACACGTAACAGAATGCAAACATATGATAATCTTAATACTAGTTGGATTTTAGGTAAAAATATTTTAAGATCAATATTAAATAAATGAAGCTCATAATCTTTAAATACCTTTAGTATCTGTGTTTAATAATATTTTAGGAACACAAACCTTAAAAGGTTATCCTATGTTTCAACAACATGGTTCTTCATCTGATAAAGAGATGGTGGATGAAGTTCCTGAAAGAAAACGTGACCTTAGAGAGCGTATGCCTCTTAGATCACGTGAAAATCACCCCCCTAATAAGAATTCATCAAGGCACATTAGAGAGAGGGTAGAACATGATCGACAAAACAGCAGAGAACGTAGAAGTAGGAGTGATCGTGATCTTAGGGAGAAAACAGAACAAGACAAAGATATTAGGGATCTTAAAGATAGACAAGAACGAGAAAGAACAGAGAGAGAACATAAAGATAAAATGGGAACCAGAAGTAAGTCGACTGAAGAGAAAGATGTGAGGTAAATATTTACTAATGTATATATAAATTTTAAGCATAATTTCAAATATGAGTTTATTCCATTTCCACGGATGTGAGTCGATTCTTTTTAAATATACAGTACATAAGTCACTGTACACTAAAAATAAGGGGAATTTGACAATATTGATACAATTATTTGCGAATTATATTTACACATTTCAAAAATTATTTTATAGAACAAGAAAATCTGACAGCCCATGCAGACTTAGAGAAGGTCCTGTAACAAGACTTGGTGGAAATTTAATCGAAAAAGATGAAAAGCCTAAAGTGGAGCAAGATGAAGGCGATGAAGACAGTTCTCAAGAAAGCGAAAAGGCAGAAAATAATGATAATTCTGAAAACGAAGATGTACGTGATTTTTTATAATTTCTTGAATACTCATTAATTTGTACACATAGTTTTACAATTAAAACTTTTGTATTTTTTTTACAAATATATTATTAATCTTAATCGTATGAAAGTATTTGAAAATAGTTATACAATACTATCTGTTTAATACTTGTAGGGTTACGAAGATATGTACACACGGATTAAACGAACTAGGAGAACAGCACAACAACAATTACCAAGGGGTAAGAAGCTTACAGGTTCGATATTCCCATTTAATTTATATGCATGCTTTTTAAATTGATTTGTTTTTTTTAAATATCATAATCCGTTATTTTACAGTGGTAGATAGTGATTTAAGTGAATCTTCTGATTCACCTGGCCCTAGGAAATATAGTTTACGTCAAAAAAAACCGACTGTAGATAGATTTCAAGCGAACGTAGAACCTGTTCGACGTTCTATAAAAGCACTTAGAAGCGTTCTTAGTAATTCCATGAGAAGACGTAAACATAGAAGTAAAAGTACAAGCTCTAGTGATTCCAGTGATTCAGAACCTCAACGTTATGATAAAAAAAAAAGCAAGAAAGCAAGGTGAGGTATGACGTACATAGAGGTATAGTTTTCGAAATATTTATAAATAATTCCATTGAATTGAATATGCAATGGAATAAACAAATAAATAGTATTATTGTACAATGAGTTTTCTATTTTGTGAATTTCATAATAGGCAATCGGCAATACCTCAAGGTGGACCACCCGATCGCAAAGCAGATATAAATCCAATAACTTTAGATACTAATATTAGGTTCAATGATGTCGGAGGTTTAGAATCACACATTCACTGCCTTAAAGAAATGGTTGTTTTTCCTATGATGTATCCCGACATATTTGAACGTTATCACATTACTCCACCAAAGGGAGTACTATTTCATGGTCCACCAGGTATTATTTTGGATGTTTATATAACCATAAGAGTAAATATTTTTAATGTAAATTATAGTATTCATCAGTATATCAAAATATGTATTTTTTATACTAATATTTCATATCAAATGCTTAGGAACTGGCAAGACATTAATAGCTAGAGCATTGGCAAATGAGTGTAGTCAAGGCAGTAGAAAAATGGCATTCTTTATGAGGAAAGGCGCAGATTGTCTGTCCAAATGGGTTGGAGAATCAGAACGCCAATTACGTTTGTTATTTGAGCAGGCTCAACAAATGAAACCGTCCATAATATTTTTCGATGAAATAGATGGCCTTGCACCTGTTAGAAGTACGAAGCAGGATCAAATTCATGCTAGTATTGTGTCTACTCTTCTAGCGCTTATGGATGGCCTCAGTGATAGAGGAGAGGTAAAATATTTCGAATTTTTCATATGTAAAACAAAATTACAAATTATTCAATACAGTGTCTACTCGATATATGTCCAAAACACGGATCTGATCAGGGACATATATCGGCCGGAATATACTATTCTTTGATACACTGCCGAACGTAGAGAAGGACAGCGAAGTTCGAGTAGCCTCGGTTACTTCCCATTACAATTTTATTAACGGAAAATTAGTATAAATATGATTCGAATTATATCGTGTTTGGTATCATTTTAATCAGAAAAATTCCACAAATATATTGGTGTAAGTCTCCCAAAAAAATAATTAATAATGAAGAAGTTTAAATTTTGGTTCAAAGGCGTGAACTCACGCGGGCCTTTGAACTGTGCCGACGGCCGCGACTCTCCACGTCTCTTTCTTTCTCATACGCTGTCCTTCTTTGCGTCCGAAACTTTCATCATTCATTACACAAGTAAATATCATCGGAATGATATCATATTTAGTATCATTTTCATTAGAAAAATGTCACGAATATGTTTGCGAAAGTTCCATAAAAAAGTAATGAGAAATAAAGATGTTTTGTTATTAGATTAGTAGCGGTCCTAGTATTATGTTTATACTGCTCGGTGACCGAGGCCACTCGAGGTACACCCCGCGGTAGTAGGGATAATTACGAGACTTTTAACGGCTAGATGATATTTGGGACATATATCGAATAAAGACTATACTTCTATTATTACAGGTTATAGTTATTGGAGCAACAAATAGAATAGATGCTATTGATCCAGCTTTGCGGAGACCTGGTCGTTTTGACCGGGAATTATTTTTCCCACTACCTGCTATGAAAGAGAGACTAGAAATATTAAAAATCCATGTTAGCAAATGGAAAAATCCTCCATCAGATCAATTGTTAGAAGTACTTGCTGAAAAAGCAATAGGTTATTGTGGATCAGATTTAAGGGCTTTGTGCACTGAAGCTGTCTTACAGGGATTAAGAAGAACATATCCCCAAATATATATGACCAGTAATCGATTGCTTCTAGATCCGGAACGTGTTGAAGTATGTCTTCATTAACGAACAAATAAATGCACCATGAATTAATGTAATACTACATTATAGTTTATATATATTGTTTTATAGGTAAAAAAGCGAGATTTCTTACAAGCCAGTTCTATGCTTGTTCCATCATCGCAAAGAGTATCACCTTGTGCTCGAAGAAAATTACAAGCATTTATGGAACCTTTACTAGGACCGCCGTTGGAAGAGTTAATAAGTTCCATAAAAGGAGTATTTCCTCAAGGAATTAATCCTGCTATGGCAAAGTAATAAAGTTTTATAATCGAAGGATCCAGGAGACAGAAAGTGTCATGTTTCGAATATGAAATTTTGAACAAATTAAATGCATACCATTCTTACCATATTTCTTTATTCTGTAGATGCAGATATACATAGTGCAGATATAGTGAAATGTAAAGTTTTACGAGAAAAATTCTCCACTTGTTACAATCCAATTGTAATCCACTTTTCACAAAAATCCTACATAACACTTTCTGTCCTACTTCATTAATTATTAATGGTGTAATTCCTAATTTGATATATTTGAAAATATTTTTCAAGAGTAAAAATTACTAAAGGAATACATCGCCCAAGGTTACTAACTTCTGGAGGTAATTTATCTGAAGGTCAAGGGCCCCATTTAGCACAAGCCTTGTTGTACCATATGGAACATCTACCCGTTCAAACATTAGACGTTAGCACCCTTTTTGCAGAGAGTGGACGATCTCCAGAAGAAACCTGTGTGCAGGTTCGTTATTAATACTTCTACAAAAAACTGAATATTAACTGAATGAAACACACTCAAACAGATGTTTATATTAATTGTTTTTGTATAGGTATTTAATGAAGCTGCCAGGAATGTACCGTCCATAATTTATATTCGGTCAATCGATCAATGGTGGCCACTTGTACCTGAAACTGTGAAAGCAGTTTTTTTGTGTCGCATTGCAGCACTCGACCCTTCATTGCCCATTTTAATTCTGGCTACGAGCGATACAACGTATCAAGACCTCCCTAACCAATTACGAAGTCTCTTTAGCGAACTTCGTGGAGAAGTCTATTCGATGAAAACGCCAACAGCAGAGCAAAGGTCGAAATTCTTTCGACCTATTTTCATGATTCAAAGCTTAAAGTCACCTAAAATAAAGGACGATAAAGTTGAAGTTTTGGAAGAACTTCCGTTAGCACCAGATCCTATACCAAAGAAATTAACAGAAGAAGAGAGGAAGGTATTGTACGAAAAAGAAGAAGTTTCATTGAGAGAGCTAAGAATCTTTTTAAGAGAAATTTGTGCGAAACTTGCAAGGAATAGACAGTAATTATATTTGTATTATTTGTTATTTCCTTCAATGTTTTATGAAATTTAAATAATTTAAATTTCTTGCTCCATAGATTTTTCATGTTCACGAAACCAGTGGATACAGAAGAAGTACCAGATTATAACATGATTATAAAACAGCCAATGGACTTGGAAACTATGATGACAAAAATCGATATGCACTGCTATCTTTGTGCTAGGGATTTTCTTGATGACATTGATCTGATTTGCAAAAATGCATTAGAATATAATCCTGATAGGTTTGTACATTTAATATGTATATGTTGTTTTATTAAATCCGTTATTTAAATTTATTTGAGGGTAATCGAAAACAGGAGTATTTAAAAACTTCATATTAATTTTGCTTTTCTAATGAAATATAATATATTATATATATATTTTTTTTCATATTTCCACAGTGTACGCGTTGAATATGTATACATATATATGTTCGTGTTATTATTGTCCGGCTTTTGTCTCTAAAATGATACATCTAAAGAAAATATGGCAGAGGAAAAAGTTGCACTGTTTGACATGATCAATAGTACTTACCGATGTTTATTTTTACAGTATCTTCCGAGAAACTGAAATTATTTTCAATTTTTCAATGGAATACTATATATTTTTTTTCACTTGCGAAAGTGATTGCTAATACGAATTCAAATATGTAGTACGTAATTACGATCAAAGTTATAGAAAGTAAGAAATTTTTATATGATTTGAAGACTCAATAGTGGAGATTACGCATTGATGCCTAAAAAATATTAACAGACACCACCAAAAGAGCAATTAAAAGAGATCAGAAATGCATACTTAATAATGACATCCATTTTGAACATGGTATGTAATCGCATCAATAAGGCGCGTTAATAAATATAATATAGTATTATTACATTCAAACTATTTCTCGCATTTTTGACTTTGCATAACTTTAAAGATTAATGTGTACTACATATTTGAATTCTTTTTGATAGCCGCTTTCATATAGTTAAAAAAGGTAAACAGTAGTGCACGGTTAAAATTGCATCAATTCGAGAGGCAGCACAAAAATTCTCGTGAGCGGGACACCTTGTTTTGTCAAGAACTGACTTGAACATAGCTCGACAAAGTAAGAGAATCGATACAATGCAATGACCGAAAACGAGATAGACATGATATCGTAATAGTAAAAGTTTTTATCGAATATTTCTATGACAGAGTTTCTCTGCCGTCGAGTAGGAGAGAGAATAAGAAACAGGAGTACAAATGAGACACAGACATACGAGATGCCAAACAGCGATAATGTAGCACTGAATTTTTTTCGTTTCTAAGAGACAAGGATTCGTTCATTTATATGGTATCAATTTTCATCGCAAATGGTTGCAACTCTTTAAAAGTTTCTGAAAAGTTGATATTTTTAATAAGCCGTAACTCCTTTGACTTAAACACCATTATTAAAGAAGTTATTAACATTTTGTCTCAATTCACGTACAATGTAGCTAATTTAAACTTCATCTTTAAAAGTGAAATTTCCTAGAACCGTAAATTAAAGTTATGGAATCATAAAATCTCTTGGTGACAGTTATGATTTTCTGCTTACCTTAAGCATCGATCACAAGAAAACGAAAGAAAAATATTACAAAATGTAGTTTTCCATTATAGTACAATTAATTCTCCCTCAAATAATAACAATTTTTTTCTAGTTAATATTATGAAAATCAATTTTAGATCGCCATCAAATCGTTTCGTCTCGCTGTACGACGATGGAGACTTGGTATTTCAAAGCGATATTGCGATCGAAAAAAATATACATACAATAAAGTAAACTTCAGTTTTAGTAATTGTCGTCTTACCTTTACAATTATTTGTAGTACCAATGGACAGTCGACATACTTCCGATTAAAATAATTCTAAACATGATGTAAATCGAACTATTTTTATCGATTTAAGTAGAATAGTATATTGTTTAAGTACATAATTAAGATGTAAATCGGTAAAATTTCTCTCAATTACTTCATGTTTGGACTCATACTAATCGGAAGAATGTCAAGTGTCAAAACAGGAATCTGTTGATGTTACAATTACAAAGATAAGAAGACAATGACTGAAAATGAGATTTCTTTTATTCCTTTATAAAAAACTGGATCATAATAACGCGAACACCCGGTATATTTTAATTCTGAGATTGAAAACAAATTAGTCTGTAATAGTTTTGCACTTTATATGCTATTATTTATATTTATTAATGTCGTCATTTCTTTCTCCATTTACAACCGTTCATAT
This sequence comes from Halictus ligatus, assembly GCA_028454255.1. Lineage (NCBI taxonomy): Eukaryota > Metazoa > Arthropoda > Insecta > Hymenoptera > Halictidae > Halictus > Halictus ligatus. Next base: position 11,358,863 of record CM052131.1, read on the forward strand.
AACTTACATAAATATAAATAATGGAGTTAAAGTTCATACTGACATTTATATTGTGTGTTTTCTTATCAGCTTACGTGATAGACCTTCGCTTGGAATATTGAAGAGGTAGTCCAGACTTTCCTGTTTATCCGTTGCTGTTGTTGCTCTGTAGCTAAGTGGTCTTCAATTTCTTATATGTAAATGGGGCACGTTAATGATACATATATAAATGATGAAGAAATTTGATATAAACATGTATTCTATTTGATTTTTTTTACGAAGGATTGCTATCCATTCATATTTTAGGATACATGCTTATGAACTTTTTCTTATTATTTTCATGAATCCAGTGCGACTAGTGTTATACTTACATGTTTCAAAATACATTGTACATGTACTTATCTAATGTTGAAGACCACTAATGTTAGTTGATACAGCTTTTCAATAATGATCTTTTTTTATTGTTTTTGTATATATTTATTTTGTTTTTTCGCAGAGATCCGGCCGATAAATTGATAAGACATCGTGCATGTTCTCTTCGTGACAATGCGTATGCATTAATAAAAGCAGAATTGGATTCAGATTTTGAAGATAAATGTCGTGAAATTTCTAAAAATCGTAGAGTTACCGAAACTAAAATTAATAATAATGCAGAAAATAAAATCCAATCTAAATCAGAGCAACCTGAATCCACAACCGAACGAGGAGATAAGAAAGATACTGGAAGTCCTAGTCATACTCTTGTTGTGAACGGAAAGAGATATAGTAATCCTAGGAAACGTAGAATACCGGCCTGGGCCAGGGGTTACGTGAAAAAGGTCCATAAAAAGAAAAAAATCGCATTCGATGAAAGTGTTACTACTTTTGACAGCAAGGTCTGTTTAACTAATGAAACCACCAGCATTGATTTAGAAAAATTCCAAGAGTTTGAAACCGAGGCAAACAGTGTTTTGAATGGGCATGTACCATTGTTTGATAATTCTGATTCGGAGAATGATTCACAAAATGAAAATTCCAAAGATGCGCAAACAGCACAAAGCAATTGTGTCACTGAACAACGGATCAATGATCTTGAGAATATTGACATATGTTTTGTAGAAGAAGAAAAGAATGATAAAATACTGGACAATGCTGGATCTAATTCATCCTCTAGACGAGAGAGTATGGATGAATTATCATTTGCTATTGAGAGTGATTCTAGTCCAGCCAGATTTGAGGAAAATGAAAAATTGATTGTAGATAAAAATGAATTGGAAAATGCATGGCAACACACGGTTGACATTACAAAAGATTTTCCTGTCGAAGTGTTATGTGACATCTATGTACAACTGAGTCGGTGTGTAGGAAAATATGCTCAGAGTTATGATAGAAAATCACTGCCAAAGGTAAATACAGCCCATTTAATTAAATTTAATGTGTATAAAACATTTATATGTTTACTCAAATGAACTGACTTTTAGTTAAACGTCTAGTAACACTGTTTTCCCTATAATTTTTAAAATCTAAATTTTAATTTAGAACATATCTGCATTACTAGTCAATGTTACCTGTAAATGAAGTCACAAATACAATTTGAGAGAAGACTACATAGCAGAAGATTGTATAACTCTGGCTAAATCTTTTTATAGTCATGATTTCAGAAAGGGAGGCCAATACTAATTTTTAGTTAATAAAATATGCAGCCGCTTATTAAACACTGAAAGATTAATACTCACTACTTTAGAAAACAGTAAAATGTTACTATAATTTGCTAAAAATATACTAAATTCATTTTTTATGATTTTTATTTTCTTATTTGTGGTCTTTGATCTAAGTTTTTGTACTGCTTTATTTAATCTGTATTTTAAAAAATAATGGTCTAAAATACTTTATAATTTATAATCTATATATATCTATATCTATATCTAAATATACATCTATATATAGGATTTGCTCAAGGAGGTGAAACGGTTCGAAGAATTCAAGACAACATACGAGAAAGGGCATCATGTCGCTAATCAGACAGAAATGCTATAAGTCATTTTGCTACCTTTAGTATCATCATAACAAAACTTTTTTGTATATTTACACTGAACAAAGAATATCGACTATTCTTGTTGGAACTCAAGATAACTGGAAATGGTATATTTTCTTGTTTTGATTTTCGTAGTTGCTAATAACTAATAGAAAAAAGAAATTCTCATTGCTACATACATATTTATAAGTAAAATGAAACAACGTTATAGTATATTCAAACTTTGATATTTAAGGGCATGATAAAATATATCAGTGCATTAAATTTACATGGAAAGAAGTATTATATGTGAAGGTAAAAAGCTGAACCATTTGTCTAAACTTCTAAATATGTAATTATAAATTATTATAATCTTATTGGCTTTCACAATCTATAATTAATAGTTCAGTTTAGACTTTTTAGTCAATTATGTTCATATTGAATGGACATGTTTTAATGATAATTTGTATATTGTTTATTTAATTAGAATATTTGTAGAAATTCAAATTAATTGTAATGAAATAAGTTTCTTGTACTATAGAATATTAAACACTTTCATTTATATGGGAGTCAGCTTTAGTAGGGTACTTGTGAAATATTTCCAAGTTAATATGAAAAGCTACACCATAAAGAGGTATACTATTTCACAGCAACAAAATATATTGCGAACACTGGTTATACAAAGATGATAGTAGTTTAACACAACATGTACTTAATTATACTTTTTTATGAATGGTACTTTACAGTGCATTATATCAAATTACTTTGTTGTATATGCACATGGTATCATTCACTTAATCAGACTATATGAACATGAAATACATTAAAGTTCCATCACATGCACCAGTCAATACTTTGGATTTTTACAGTCTTTTAAATAAACATAAACATATATGTTGAATATAGACATATCCTGATGCATAGGTTCAAATACAGATAAACAATAAATTTACATTACTCCAGTTCATAAAGTTTTAATATTTTAGAAGATCTCAGAAATCAATAATCAATATGAGAAATATTTTCATAATCTGACAATGTAATTTTACATAATTTAAAAAATTTTTTTGTGGAATAACACTACAAATTATACTTTTATTGCTTTGTGGCGGTAATATAATTTTATGTTGGTAAACTTACACATTGATTATAAAAAAAATATGTAAATACATTCCAAATCCTATAATCAATGTTGTATGTTGCGTATTAGAAATTTTGGCATTGTACATAATTTATCTTTAAAAATAATTTATTGCAGGTTTCAATATTGAGTGTCATTTATTGATTATCTTTTCGATTTCTAGTTTTCATTTGGCAGTCATTGAATATTGAAATCATATATTTATCCAAGATGAATCGACATCCTCGTTTTTATTTAAAACATGATTGAGAATATCTTTGATTAAAAATCATTAATTATTTAGTGCACTTTGTAAAATGTACCTAGATTTTAAAATAACATATAATTTGGCGATTCTATGTGAATGTATATAAAAATCAAGTAAAAGCGATATTTAATACTATTTTTATATACATTGATAAAATGAGTCACTATAGTGTTATTTACTATTATTATCTCTTGTTTAGTTTAGGGCTTTTAATTCATCTTAATTAGAGCAAGCAATTAAATTAATCTTAAGTGATGAGTTGAGTTTACTTATGGTAATTAGGATACAATCGAAATATATTACATACCCTTCAATTCATTTTGACCAAAGTTGTAAGCCATAAATGAAATAAATACAAATAAGTTTTCATTGTACCATTATTAGAAAAGTGGACAGAATTGAAAACTTTATTATAAATGTGAAATACCTCGGTAAACGTCTTAAAGATACACAAAGGAACCTTTGTCTGTATAAATATTAGTAAATATTTTAAAGTAAAATTTACATTCTACATTCATATACTGGTTGTGATTCATACTGTAACTGTGAAAGAATAGTTACCAGATAGTGTATGCGTGATGAGAAACTTAGATTGGTTGTAGAGTGCAAGTAATGTGATTCTCCTCGTTATAATTGATTATAAACATAGTGTTCATTTATGCACAAATTGTACACGCTAATCAATCTCTCCATCTAATTTTAATTATTTAGATACATAAACTAAGGCAGATATGTAGTCAGACATGTTTTAATCAATATTATGGAATTCTTAAAAGAAGTACTACGTGATTAATAAATAAATACCTGTCTTGGGAATATGATATGCCATTGATAGTATGAAACTATTATAGAATAGAGTCAAAAAGTAATGTCGATTTGTTTTGCATTTCATTAATTTTCCACTAATTAAATATTTCAAATGTATACATCGGCTGCATCTCATTTTAACACTACTTAAAATTTATTAGATGATAGGAATGAAGAAGACTGAACTTTAGAAGTGCTCACTATGTAATATTTATTTCTTTATATATTACTTTTTCTGTTTTGAATTGAACTATCATATTAATTTCATTATTCTATCATGTAATCTTTGATAATGTAAATAACAAAATTCATGACGAAGTAATTTTATGAATACAGTACATCATTTTTTCTTAAATAGACGCACCCAATATCTTATAGTGATATAATAGAATTGTAATAATTGCACAAGAACAAATTTTTTCATTGTTTATCTAAAGAATTGTCAATGTGTAGACAATCGCTCCTATTGTAAATTTTACATTTATTAGTTCTATGCCGTTTAAAAATATTTCGTTCATTTATGTACTGAATTTTCTCTCTCTCTCTCTCTCTTCCTCTTTGAAATGAATATCTAAAAATCTCTCGTACAAGAAAAACATGTACGACTTGCTAACTTTGATGAAACTATTTGTAAACGAAATAAATTAATTTAATATCAATTAAAGCAGAAGGTGCAAAAACTTAATTTACATTTACGTTTCAAACATTAATACAATCAAATATTCCAGTTGCGTTAACGAAATTCGCAAAAAGTGTCAAGTGGATATTATGTTTTTACTTAGGAAGATTTTTTTCAATACTGTAGTTATCATTGTGCAAGTTAGTGCCACATATAAGTATTGAGTTTCGTGATAATGCCAATACCACTTCTAGCTATCTTACAATGTAAAAGGTATTAGGCAAGAAAATTTAATATTTGATAACTGGCTGTATTATTGCTTCTAGTTCGTAAAGCACTAATAAAAATTTCAGCAATACAAAAACTTGTATTGAACTTGTGTACTCATGTTATGACTAATATTTGTAATTATTTTATAAATTTCATTTAATTTGAATATTCAGTATCGGATTTTGAAATGAATATCGTTGATATTTGCTAAAGAAATGATTTAACAGGTATCGGTAATGAAAATTTAAATACTAATCTGAATAAATAGTAAATGATACAGAATATCACATAATACAATCATCATATGAATTAATTGATTTACTGTAACTTTTCTGGTTTCATCGATATTTTTTTACATTCCACTTTACAATGAAGATTCAAGTCATGTAATCACTCCAAGAATAATTTCTGGTGCTATTTTCTGAAATACTACCATCTCTGTATTACCAGGAATATTGCAATTATATAATGTAATTATATGTAAAATTGTATTATTGAAAGGTTTTCGTAACCACTGCCGTTTAAACTAACTACTATAATTACTTTGCTAAAAAATAAATATTTTAATACTGCTGTCAGCAAAGAATACATTAAACAGTTCAATCAAGCATACGTATGTGGTAGTTTGATGTTTTCTTTGGGAGATAGTAGTTTTAGTATAAGGAGCGGATGTGTAAAAGATTCAGAAAACAAAGCAAAAGAGCATACACTGCCTTATTTATTTTACCATATAGGTAATACATTTTATTGTCATTCATTGTAGCATAATAAATTGAAGTTTCATAATGTAATGGCTTTGTCTTACATTTTATCAAGCTCTTTATTACTGTTATCAATTTTTCATTCCTATTTTAGTATTATCCATTTCGATCCTTGATAAGTGTCCTGTAATGTGAGATTAAAATTTGGAAAATTACAAGAATATTAATATATAATATTTTATTATACATGTACAAGGAATTGATCTAATAATAAGAATACGAGTATTAAGTTTCAATTTGTTCGTATTTCCTATTCCAATGGACCACTTATGCGCATTAAATGGAAAAAAATGAGCGAACAAATTGTAGGATTTTTCTAAAAGTTTAGTTTGGTAGATTTTAATGTAACTGAACAATGTAAATTTGTTAAATACCTAGCTCTAATAATTTTTCATGTTGAACTCTGGACGTGCTACGATATTCAGAAAATGATAGCAAATAACGCGCAGCACACAAAAAAAAATATGTTGCCGTATTCGTTGAGTTCATGATTTAGCAAAACATGGTACACCACGAATTAACTATCGTAAAATACGCATTTTTACCTTTGCACAGAACAAATTTAAGAAATAATAGGAAATGAAGACATAGATAAGTTAGGCGGTAGTTTGGTTTTTCATTTAGAAAAAATCGACTTTTTTGCATTATTCTTAAGTGTGCGAGTTGTAGAATATGCATTCAAAACGATTTATTTGCATTCTGTGGAGGAGTCAATTCCTGTGCACATAATAATTATAATTATTTTTAAAGGATAATGAATGTTAGAAAAGAGATGTTACATTATTTTCATTAAAATCAGTTAACATATATGTTATATATTTATTTTTTAATATTCACTATGCATTAAAAATAAGGATAATTAATATAGGCACAGGAATTGGAACCTCTACAGTAATTGGGTCCCTTACCCTGGGCGTTTGGAGAAGAGTTATTGATAGTTCAGGGGGCCGGCATGGTTTGAAATCCGTATACGTATGCAAGGGTCAAAATCTAGACAAACTGCCGTTTCAATATTGCAATGAGCAGTTTAGAAGTGGTCAATTGTGTTTCCTAAAAGTCCAATCTACGTCTGTATGGAGCCCAAATTGCGAATTTCTACCTCATCCTGGAGTAATTTGTAATATTCGGCAGAAAATTCGAATTCTGAAGCAAGCATGACGTCCCAAGATGGCTGCAGCTGAGAGATTCCCTTAATTTCGGGAGATTTAATGTTCGTATCGAAGAAAAGGCTCCATACAGACGTAGCGAAGACATGTACAAACACGCTGGTATGCATTTTTAATTAATTACTTGCTTATTTAAGACGTAAAATGTCTAGAACAAAAGGCACAGTGTAAAATAGCGTGACAGTCAAGGTCAAATGCCTACCGGCCCCCTTAAGGGAACGTTTCAAGCTTGTTATTCGAACAGTTTATTATTATAGTAATGTGGTACACGAACTGTGTCCAACAACTTTGGGCGCTATACAAATTCATATTATCTGAATGGTTAGTGTAGCATCTCTTTGTAAATAAATCTTTCAGGCTCAACAATCAAAACCGTGCATCATTTTTTTCGACGAAGTCGACGGACTGGCACCCGTAAGATCTAGCCGACAAGACTTCGTACACGCCAGCATCGTTTCTACTCTCCTGGCCTTGATGGACGGCTTGGAAAACAATTCCGAGATCATAGTAATTGGAGCAACGAATAGAATCGATGCTATTGATCCAGCGTTGCGGAGACCCGGTCGGTTTGACAGAGAATTGTACTTTCCGTTGCCATGCTACAAAGCGAGAAAGGAAATACTTTCGGTACCACTAGTTATAAACAATTATAAAGGTTTCAACTTCAAACGTCCGTATAGTAGATTAATATAAAATAGTATCGAACAATTTAGGTATAAATAGATCACTTAGTTAGAACAGAGTAAACAATTTGTGATACGGATCATTTGTGTCAGATTTTCTTTTATTTTTATGTCAGCATTATAAGTCAACGTGGATATGATCGTTAAACTAAGGATTTATAACAAAAATGCGAGAATGAAATTTCAAACAGTAGAATGATTAAAAGAATCTAAGAATGTTGATACATTACGTACAAGTTATTGAAACTATGAAAGTGAGAAATAAATTCCTGTTTGATTCAGGTGTCTTGCTATTGATCCAAATAATTTTTATTTTGCTCAAAAATCCACAGTCCAAGGATCACAATATGAACAAATTTTCATTCGCGGTAGAACGTAGCTGTAGAAATATTGATTGTTCAACTATTTTTTCATAGCAACTTCTTGAGACTTGAATATTGATATTACGCATATTATTAGGTGCACGTTAAAAGTTGGAAGCATAAACCACCCCAGAAGTTTTTAGCTTATGTGGCATCGAAGACGGTCGGATTTTGTGGCAGCGATATACAAGCGTTATGCGCTGAAGCTGTTATGTGTTGTGTTCGAAGGAACTACCCAGAAATATATACAACAAAAGCGAAATATCAAATCAGCGAGCGTCATCTTAAAGTAATTATATGTAATACAAATAAGAATTATTTAGTTTTTATTTAATCGCTTTATTATTAAACAGACACACCCCATATATCCTTAAAGTTGAATTATTACATTGTATGCTATTCTTGAAACCATATAACTTGCGTTTTACCCATTTTTTATATACCAAATACTTTGCAAGTAATTTAGTAGACGCTCTTGCAATTAACTGAATCGCCCTATATGTATAGGGTGCCACAAAATAATAGGCCATGAGCATTATAACGTGATACTACAGCCTCAATTCGGTGGATATGTATTGACTTTTGAGAATGTAACACGACGCGACTCTACACGTGACTGCACGATTACTAACCAAAGAGGATGAAAATGAACGGGTTTATATACCCTAAAAACAAATAGGGTACTCTGTTCATAATTTGATGTTACGTAGGATCACATTCTAGTTTTTTGTCACTTTCCATTAAATCGGGCCTCAGTTCGATCTTTGTTTAAAAGGTTTAAGGAGAGGTTATCTAGGATATTTCCTATCAGAAACTATCTTGAAAGATTCCAGAAGGGAATGTTCTCAAGATTTCCATATTCAACCTTCCCGTGCTATTTACCTCGATGAAATCCGGGCCCAAGCGGTAGGGGTCAAGGCGCGGTAAACAGACCAGAGTGAGGCTCGAGAACAGTCACAATACGAGCCGAAATGTAAATACCTGACTCGTGATGTTTACGTTTGGCAGATTTTCACTCCACGTGATGCTAACGTTTGTGCCAAAATCTTCATCACGAGCCAGACTCGTTAAAATATGGGAAGGGGTTAAGAAATCGTACGGTATCTCTTCTATAAACAACGGGGTCTGTTAGGACATTTTTCGTTCTCAGGAAAAGAGATTAGAAAATTCTAATCGAAATAAACGCGGAGAGAGCTCCTCCATACGTAAGAATGCAATTTAAAAAAATTTCGATTCTCGACCTTGAATTTTCAAGCTCAAGGTCAACTTTGCGGCAAGTTATTTACATCAATATCCACCAAACCGAGGGTGCAGAATTACGTTATGATGGTAATGACATATAATTTTGTGAAACCCTGTGGTTTCCATTGCACGTGTTCTCGTAATAGGTCGAGAAGCAAGATTTCCTGAAAGCTCAGCAAAACATCGTGCCAGCGTCTCATCGCATTTCAGTCGCGCCTGTGAAATCTTTGTCGTACAAGATGCAGCCTCTGCTCCAAGACAATTTGTCACGCATTCTGTCACAACTCGATATCCTTTGCCCAACAGGAATGTTAATCTGCGACGTCATGTGAGTATTAGGTCACAATCCAGTTAAACTGCACTTACAATTAGATAAATCATACACACGTTAAGCTGACGTTTCCCAGTTGTCCGCCGCGAATCAATTTCTTATGTACCCTTGGAATACACGTCGAAGATTTAGTCGACGTTTTTAAAACAATAACAATCATTTTCGTGTTTCTATAAATACATTTCTTACGACATTTTGACATTGAAAAATTTTAAACATAAGTTCATCTTCATTCAAATCTATCAAAGAGCAAGCTCTTTTTATGCGTTTTTGCATACAATTTTTGATTGTTGGCTTTTCCTGATACACTCTTACATTCATTATTGTTGATAAATAGACATCTAAGGTTGTCAAATAGGAGGAATGTTGTTACTTCCTGATCGACCAGTCTAGTGGTTTACAAATGTTTGATTTCGAAATTCTGTAACACCACGTGCAGATTTAGCAGGAAATCTGTCTAATTGAAACCAAGTGAATGATTTGCTGGTATTTTCGGCTATTTGGAGTGTGATTAATAAAAGATGGGGCAAATGTTTTATTAGGTAAATATGTTTTTCAGGAGTTTCAATGACCTTGTCCTTGACATACATTGTCAAGGTGAATATTTTGAACAACTTTTTCCTATAGATGTGCCCGCCGCGGCGCTCGGTCTTAGTTTTCGAGATATTCGCAAAAACTTCAGTTAAACTGTAGTCGAAAAGGTATGATCTAGATATAAAAGTAAGTTTTTTAATAACGCATACACAGAATCATGTACAGGATCGCAAAGAGAACATGTAGTTGAAGATTGGGGCCACACTTGGCGAGGGGGTGGAGAGACTACGCTAAAGTGTTGTAACTTTTAAATAAATTCGTAAATAAAACAGCTCATTGGTCTTACAGTGGAGAGTGACTTTAAAAATAAGTAGACTGGACAACTGTTAACTTGCAGCTATTAAAATTCATTGTTGATAGCAGATGGATGGCAATGATGTCATATTTTTTAGTTACTATAAATGCATTATACAGCAACCGCTCAATAAGTGTCATTATATAACCGTCAATTGGGAACGTTACTCGCACATAGACGAGCGAAAACGGTGCCATTCTCCGTTATCATTCGCCACAGAAAAAACTTCGTAGATTCGCGATAAGGTAGTGTGACCACGTTACCGACAAAAATAGTCGAAAAATGGTTTTACGTGCCTCAACTTTTCGTCGTTTTACATGAGAATATTTTTCACTGGGGAAGGGCTCATTCGCTCAGTCTAGCGCTGGTCGTGAGCTGACGAGATTATACAGATATTTGGTAATATAAGCGTTAGAAGTAGGCCAAAAATGAACGATGTGCATGCCGTGGAATCCAAGCATTTTTATGCAATCGGATGAATTCTGGGTGGAATTCAGAGTAGCACGTGCTAGAAAATTTCTCCAGCTACAAATTGAGCTATATTTTGTCTTGATTCTCTGTAGTAGAGCCAAAAACTTGAAGCACGTTTCTGGCGTCAGATTTCATGATATCTTTTCTTATTTTTATATCGTCTTTTTCTTTTTGCTGATATAGTAATTAATGGTTATAAAAAGATGAAAACCAGTTTGGAGATTGTGTTACAGCACTGGGAAAGCTCTATCCAGATCGGCCAACTGCCCGAGGATTTTATTATGTGGCAACGATGACTCCCACACTCGTCATCTGGGACCGGCATTGCTGCATACGTTGGAACACCTTCCCTGTCATGTGTTAGACGTTACGACCTTATTCGAAGAAACGGGCAAAGCGGCAGAAGAAGCTATCATTCAAGTAACTAAATGCAGTCGAATGTTCAAGTAAAAACCAAAAGCCTCGGTGTCTGACCGTAATGCATTTCGTTGCTTGATTAACTATTTCGCAATTAATTTGATCTGTAACGTCATACTACATATTTCGCCGCCTAGGAAAGCGGGAAATAGGAAAACTCCGGGATTTTATAGGCACTGAGACCGAGCCTACAACCGGGCGTACAAACGCGTTCTCAAAGGTTCGACACGAAAAAAAGAGCTTGCTGCTCGGGCGCCAGGCACTGGAAGAGTGCCACTCGAAACGCGACAATTTCTCGTCCTCGGGGGAAACCGAGGGCGAGTGTCAGACCTTCGAGTATCGCGAAACGGAAAGTATACGCGAACGAGGACAACCCTCACGGCAAGGCGGTTCTCGCAGGTTGAAAAAAATCTCCACGATATTGGTTCTGTAGGGTTATGAATGAGACACTGTATTAGAATGATTGTTTAGAGCCACTGTGGACGCGATATCGTGGCGCCAATGTGTTTCGGTCCGGCGTGAAGGGAGTCTGTTTGGGCCAAAGTGTGAAACTCTCTCTCTCTCTCTCTCTCTCTCTCTCTCTCTCTCTCTCTCGCACGTGTCCAGCCAATCGTACCTAATTCTCTTCATTCGCGCGCACATTCGAACTGTTCACTCAATGCACATTTTAATCAATTTATACACATTTATCAATATATGTTTAATATTATTCAATGATGTAATTTCCAATATTTGTAAGAACTTGTTGCCATCTTTCAAGTAACCTGTCCATTCTTGTTTCCCAATAATTTAATAGCAACATATGTTTTTGATTTACAAGCAAAATTACCTGCTTAGGAATGGTACATGCAGGTAGAAGGTGTTGTACCATTCCGTTAGCTCAAACCCATCAATTTTATGACGGGCAAGGTAAGATGTTGGTCTAGAGGCTATGACTGATGAGGCTAGCGTAAAAATTAGTTTCTACGACGAGTTTTGATTCCTTTATGACCACCGTCCGACGAAAACACGAAGGAAAACACACGGTCAACACGTGCTGGAAGTGACTTCCCCATACTAAATCTTAATATCGCACTTCCATATTAATTCCATGATATTCGACGTACAGTAACGAGCAAAACTGACAATGAGTCTAACTATTTGAAGCAACATAACTTTTTCAAAATTAGATCAAATGACTTGAATGTTATTGAGAAGTTAGAAGGATTAGTTTATTAGACGAGGTGTACAAAATTTTTGAAAAAAGTTTGAATTGGTCGGAATTGCAAAAGAAATAGTAAAAGTTGGTTTTTTCAGCTTTTTCATCTGAGCCTGTATTGAAAATTTCAAGAATGTATTTGATTCGCTCGAATAAATTATATCCATGCTGAAAATTTCACCGATATTGGTTAATTCTTTTACGAGTTATAAACGCTTAAAGTGGAAAAATTACCATTTTTCACGATTTTCAACTTAAAATCGCACTTTTAATCGTTTAAATTCCTTAACAACGTATTACTCATCTATTACCACGAGGAAGTCTGAAAAGTTTTGATTGATAGCTTTTCAAATAAACACAGCATTCGTGTCGCTACGCCACGAGCATGACAAACTCTAGCACTGGCCTGGGAACCCCTGGGGTTCTGGTAGCAGAAAATACGCTGTGCCTTTGTTCCGAGCCTCTCGAATCCTCTCAAGTGGCTTTCCCGGAGCCTAAAATTCGTATATACTGGGAAAACCCGTCAGGCTTGCTGGCCTGTGAGGTATGCATTGACCCTAATTCGGTACTTTATATGAGCCTGGTCGAGACGAGATTTCACGGAACGCGGATGGACGACGCAATTCGAATGGGACGGTCGCGATAGTTCCCGGAACGGAACACATAGTCGACGCGTTCAACGCACCATGCGTCAGCTATCGTTTCCGCAAGGGCACGGGGTCAGCATTTCATTTCAACGAAAAAATGATTTCATTAGTTTTTGTCACAAAAATCTATTTTTTGCAAAATCCTGAGGTCGTAGACAAATTTTGAGACCAGATTTGAAATCAGCGTGAAAGAATCTATGGGAAATGATGTATAGCATGTTTAAAAAAATGTTTTCCGCGCGTGATATTGAAAAAACTACAATTTTCTTGAAATTGTGCAAGTTTAACGAATTTTCTCAAAGTTAAAAAACGTTCGTACCATAATCTCCCTATTTTTCCCATATTCTACAAAGTTTCAGCTTTAATTTGAAAAAATTTTCATTGCTCTACCTCATTTCTATCGACAGTTCTTTGATTTTGAATCCGATTTTGTCCAAATTGCCCACTGTGCGTCGTCGCAAGGATCGGTGGTGGGCGCAACATGTCCCTGAAAATTGGCCTTACTCAGCGCGCGCAATACTTGTTAGCTCTTTATCGATAATCGATAGAGTTCCTCAGGAGCACTCCCTAAGGTCCAGTTTTTCCAGGTGGCCTTGATCCGCCACAGTGTGCGTGCCGTGTGCGTGTGCCGCACACAACGCTAGATCGTACAAGGTTGCAAGGGCTCGGGGAGCGGCGATTTATGGCTCGATAATGCAAGGATGGGGCTTTTCAAGGGTGAAAAGCGTTAGATAAAAGATAAATCTAGGGCGTTCGCCACCCGGCAGGTCCTACTTTTGCGTTTTCGAGCAACATTTTGCATTGTTCGGTTGCATTAAGGCCACCTTGGAAAACTGGACCCTAAACCTGCGAGCAACCGTTCGGCCCGAAACAGAGCGGCTCGGTCCCTCGAAAAAATCGTTATGGGAAGGAAAGTGACGCATGACGTCGCAAATTTTGTAATGTCACAGATCGTAAGCGGTTAACTTTAACACATTCACCAGCGGCCAATATGTAATATGCAGTTACTCAACTTGGCATGATTATAAATGTCTTTAATAACAGTAAACAATTATAAGCAATAAAGTACGTAATTTTACGTATTATGTATGTACAATGTACATCGCACATATGTCCTTACTATTTCCGCCAGATTGTAGGCCTCTCAAAACCATTCCATTTTTTCGTTATCCGATCGAGCTCGAACTTTGCACAGATTTTTTTTATTAATTGGCACAATTCTAGGGGGGAGGGGAGTAAACAAAAATTTTTCAAAATTTGTATCAACAGTAAATAAGTGCTACACTAACCAACGACATAATTACAGTTACATAAAATTTGATTGTATCATTTAGAAAATGAAGATGGCTCGACGGAGTTTACCGTCCCTACTTTACGTGCCGGATATCTTAGCTTGGTGGGATTTAGTTGACGAAGCAGCGCGGGTCGTATTCACATCGCTGATGCATGGTTTAGATCAATCCGTGTACATGTTAATTCTGACCACAGCAAACTGTTCAGTAGAAGAACTACCGAAAGACGTAAGAGAAAATGCTATACGTTTTCTGCATACATATTTCCTGCGATACAGTTATCGAGAAGAGAAAACAATTAAAAAATTAAAGATTAATTTATTTGTCTTAAAATCAAAGAGACGAAATTGCTTCTACGTTATTATGTAGAATTGCAAGGAATAGGAACTTTATAGACATTCATTTCATCCTACTTCTAAATTCTTCTAAAGTTTTCGTTACTTTGTACCTTACTTATGTACCCATTTTTGTCATAAATGTATAGAACTCGCAGTCTGTTTCAAACTGTTGCATTAAAATTAGGCATTATTGAGGCGTCTCATTATAGTTCAATTATGTACAACATAAATTTCATATATGTGTATGTATAATACCAAGAACTTTACTTCATTTGTAGGTTGCATCTTTATTCGATAAACATCAAAGTGAAACATTTGAAATCATGCCGCCGGGAGAGCAAGAGCGAGCATCATTTTTCAAGCAGTTATTCGCACACTCAGCGTCTGGCATTGAGTCGAATCAATCGTCGCAAGGTATAATAGCGATACATCGTAAAAAATTTAATGACTTGACAATAGGGTTTTATGCATTTACACAAAATTATTTTAACGTTTAGGACACTTCATTTTAAAAAATATTAAAATTTACAAAAATTGGGGAATAATTTTACATCTAGTTTTGCTTTCTTTTGTTGTTACATATTGTAGGAACTAGGTGCATAAATCTACGGTACCAACTGAATGGCTTTTTGCAATATTAAAAATATAGTTTCAACCAAAAGTTGTTACGATACTGTTAATATAACAGGATGAAAAATTTGGATGATGAATTATATCAACTATAGTTTTTTCTTTGATGTTTCATAAAGGTTCCAAGTGAATTTAAATTGTTTAACAGCTGCAATTGTTTAGCTGTATACAATTCGCAATTTAGTTGTTATTATGTGCACTAAATCTATTTCTTAAATTTCCATAAAAATAGTGGATATTATGCAAATTGAAACGCACCAGAAAAGGACCAAAGAAGGTGGGAAGAAACGAAAATCGGCTTTACAAGCGGGTTGTTCAGAAAATTTTGCAACGCGTAAGTACATAATCAGTTCACCTTCAAAATTGTTTACAAAGTCATGATGATGATTTTACAACAATAATAGAGGAGATATCGCCAAGGAGGATTAAACTGGGAGCAAAAGTCCGCAACAAAGTTTGCACCGTACCGCAATTAGCAACTACAAAATCAAGTAATTCTAATTAAAATTTCAATTCATATGTTCCGACAATTTTTTTTTTGTTTCCAAGAATATATAACTCTATTTACGGTGATCAAGTTATATTATTCACCTTGCATAATATTGATTTAGATGTGTATGCTACGTAAATATAACTTAATCTGTTGACCGTCAGAAATTAATGTGAAAAGGAAGAGCAGCGCCTCCGGGGAAGGACCATTGCCAAAACGTGTGAAGAACGCGTCGCGTGGAAGTTTGTCGGCGTCTAGCGGGGAAAAATTGAATGATCCTCAAACAGAAGAACTGCTTCAGAAGATCATCGGCGTAACAGAAGCCTGGCCGTGCCATGATTTAGAAGCTCTCTATTCCTCTCTCGAATTCATTTTGGAGAAAACCGAGGACGACGTATATTCGGAAGTGGAAGAATGTCTTAATCAATTTTTTGAATTAAGAAAAATAAAACTATGCGTGAAGAAAGAGGACAACTGAATAACGAATTTTTCAAAAAGCAAGCCCGCTGTCGCGTGTGAATCCATTGCGACAAGCAACGCACCACCTCACTTGTTGATCTATAACTTCTAGTCGTCCGTCGCTATAAATTAGGTTCAAACCGATACGCGAGTGATTGTCCGCGTTTTGTAAATAATCCGTGTCACTCGATTTTTTTTTGTTGACATATATAATCTTGTAAACTTGCGTGAATACGACGTCGCATGATACATAATTTTGCTTGTGTAACGTATATGTCTCGTTTGTTTACTGTTCACTGTAATCAGTAATTTATTCGAATAATGCAAATGTACTTGATTAGAATGGAAAAGCATTATAAAATAATAATAATATTAGTTGTTATTATATTGTTTTGTGGGAGACTATAATTAAAAGTAGTTTTACGTGAATCCCACAATGTACAAGTTCGTGAGACATATTTTGATTTGGTTGCTAGTATTTTCTAACTATTAGTGTTTTTCATTTCAAAATGATACAGATTACATAAATTGACTGCATACAATTTTATCAGATTAACAAAACTTATTTATGTCTTATTTATATATGTAAAAGCGGGCACTTTAAAATTGACGAAATTAAAATTATTTGAAGTGAATGCTGCACGCGATACATATAACTGGCACTCATACGAAATCGGTGGTTTTACCAATTTTAATCAGAAAAGTGCCACGAATATGTTGGTAGAAGTTTCATAAAAAAAAATAACGAAAGATAAAGAAGTTTTATAATTGGATTAGTAGTGTCTTCTGGTCTCACACCAATATGGCCGACAAAGTTCCGGCTGCGACGGCTCTCGAGATTCGGCCACTCACCGCAGTGGAGCGAGGTGTTCCACTGACTTGGAAACCTGAGATTGGCACTGACGTACACCGATAATTTACTGTACATATAGCATCGGGACGGCTGGCGCGCGGTAGAATGTGGTAGAAACAGCAGTCGGATGGCCTAACATTGTCTTCCGTCCGCAGTTTCTACTGCGCGCCAACTGTCCGAGTCCGTATATACACTCCGGGACAAAAAGATAGCACATTATCTAATTCTGTTAATTCTCACAAATATAATCGAATAACAACAGTTCTCGTATTATATATCACTGTTCAGTTAGCAATAAGTTGTATCTGTTCAGGGTAAACACTCGTTTTCTGTTTATAGGTTGAACTTTAAGCCGAAAACGTAAACAGTGGTGCTGACTGCTGCGTCAAAATGATAGCACAAAGTCAAAATTGTGTATTTTCCGTCAAAATTGTGTATTTTTCCGTTAGCAAGATCTGCTATTGATCTTAGCCAATCTGTTCACATCGACGAGTAGTTAAGAGTGTTCGTGTTTCGGCGTTAAAATATTGTGAAATTTTCAACAATGGCTCGCGGTAAAAGTTCGATTGGTCCTGAAATATTAATAATACACAATTTACATAAAGAAAATCGTTCTATCAGTAAAATTGCTAAACGAAATTGCGAATATGGGAAAAAAGAGCACAGGTCGTCCAAGAGTGACAAGTGATCGTCAGTGGCGTGCAATTTTAAGAACTGTATCAAATTCTGCTGCTACTGCAAGAGAGATTGCAGCAGAAGCTGGAGTAAATATCAAAATACGTAATGTACAACGCATTATACAAGAGTGTAAATACATAAAACGCCAAAAATTAATGCGTAAACCACCGCTAACAAAGCAACATAGAGAAGCACGTTTACAATTTGCTGAGAAGTATATTCATTGGAAGAAAAAATGGCAAAAAGTTATCTTTACTGATGAGAAGAGATTTACGTTAGATGGACTGGATGGCTACCGATTTTATTGCCACGATTTGCGTAAAGTACAACAAATTTTATGTAGTCGCCAATACGGTGGTGGCGGAGTAATGGTGTGGACGGGAATTGGGTATTATGAACACACTGAAATTAAGTTTGAAAGTGGTAAAATGAATATGTGCAAAGTATATTGATTTAGTCGACGAAGAATTGAAGAGACACGCTGTAAAAATTGCGGGCACAAACTTTATTTATCAGCAAGATAATGCAAGTGTTCATACAGCCAAGATTGTAAAAGAATATTTTACACGGGAAAATATTAAAATTTTCGAATGACTAGTCAGGTCTCCAGATTTAAATATTATAGAAAATTGCTGGACCCATTTAGCCAGATTAATATATACCGGTGGGAGACAATTTCGAACTCTTAACGAATTAAAAATCTGCATTGAACGAAACTGGGAAGCGTTAAGCAGAAAATTGGTTAAAAAATTATATAAATCTATGTCAAAAAGTTTAAACTTTTTGTGAATGAATGTTGAAATGCCGAGCGGTCAAACACAGTTTTCTTATCAGAAGACATTCTCACCATAGTCTCCAGATCAAGACTTGTTCCCCCAATCTAATTCCCCCTTCTACCGCACTATTTTCCACGCTTCCGCTGTGGCCGAGTCACGTGAAACGCACCCCTATTGTGTCCGTATTAACAAAACTGACATGTAATGAGCGTGATGACGGTTACCTGCATTGGATCACCACGTCCCTTGGGAGAGTACATGTAGATACATATGTCTTTTATTGAAACTTTTTAAAAGAAGGCGGTCACTTAGGGGAGCTCCCCTAACGCCAGACGGCGTTCAATGCTGGACGATAGCTATGTATTTAACATTTAAAACTATACTGAGCTGTTGTAGAGGGAAGAAGTAGGTGCTCATTTGAGTGTTGCAACTGACGAGAGCCCGGTGCAATATACAAATTACGAACTATATGCTATGTCTATTAATTGTTATGGTCAAAAAACGTGCGAGCTGTGTTATTGTATTTTTTGATGTGTGCTTTTTTAACTGTCTGTTTATATTGCTTGTAGCGTGCACTAATTTTAATAAAAAATTTTCTTTGTGGGGTTCGCTGTCCCCCAGTACAGGACAGAATAATTTCTGCTATTACCGGACACTATGAATCCCAGTCTTGTGTTCCTTTTTCTACTACTATTTATTATTTCGGTTCCGGTAAATGGTAAGAAGAAAGGTTAAAGGAAAAATTTTCAAAACAGACTTCATAATGATAGAACACTGGAACCGAGACAGACAGACTAAGGAACAATCTACATTTGAAACATTTATTATGCCTCTACGTGCCTTCGTTGACAAGAACGTTACAAGTTATTAGGAATGCGAGACTTTATCGTTGTGGCATACAAGACTTGTAAGACGTTAGTCGGTCGCGTCTCGAGATCTTCGGCTGTCTATAGTATTCCCTTTATAACTGTGAAAACTTCAGCTCTACAGAGTCACAGTTACAGTAAGTATTCTCTCTGTAACTGGTAAAACTTCGAGTCTGCAGAGTCGCAGTTGTAGTATTCTCTCCATAACTGTGAAAATTTCGAGTCTGCAGAGTTGCAATTATAAAAGAGGTACTGCATTCTCTGTAGTGATCCGAAGGATAGCGATTGAAAAATAAAGATGGACTGAGATTCGACAGAGATCTTTCTCACACTTACGGAGAAGATATTGTACGTCGCAGAGCGGATCTTCGGATAGAAATCTGCTAATTGGTCAGCGTCAATAACAATCGCTCACCAATACGATTATTTTTCTGGGCCTATACACCCCACGATTCTTTTAACACGCTTCTTCAGAAAAACTGGATTTGACAGCAGAGATTTAAAAACGTAGCAGGATTTCCTTCGGACCCACTATGTGCATGCTGTAGCCAGCTGCGGGACGTTGGACGTTGGACCTTGGTCGGTGCGACCCTTCGGAAACTCGGGGTTTATAATACTAGTATTTAAGCCGAAAACGAAAGAATTGTACGCGCTGGAAACGGCTTTCTCAAATAGAGCTTCGTTGTCGCTTGCCTCATAAACTGACCCGACCATCTGTAGGCCAAATGTTTTATTGTACGTGCCGATTACTGCTACAATATCTTTAAAACAGCTAGTAACACTTTATCTACCTCTGTATACAGGATGGTTGACCAGACATTACCACTTCGATTTGCGTGACTGTTGTTATTCGTAGCGAAGAATGTTGCTTCAATGTTATTCTAGCACACGATGGCGATCACTTGCAATTTGAAGATTTAAAGGTTAACGAGTGGGTGTTCGGAGTTTTTCTTAACGGTTGCGTGGTTAGAAATGTTATTTATAATTGAGCGTTCGGGATTGTTCTGATCGGTTACGTGGTTGCGATAGTTCTTACTCTTCCGAAATTGTTCTGATCTTCTTCTTTCGTCGCTGAAAATCACATTTCTCGACTTCTTTTTCCAAAGAATGTGCTCCCGTGTAAACTTTAAACGAGCCTCTTTATATCTTTTATTTGATGGAGTTCGTTGCTTTAAATTTTCCGTTTATTAAATTTGCTGTTTTGCAGAATACGACGCATGTTCCTTACATTAGTTGAAACATCCGGTTCTTCAGTGATTTTTCTTGCGGTACCCTTCAAGTTGGAAGCAGTGTGCAGAACATCTGCTTCCCCTGAACATCCCCATCTGAGCGTGTTTCGTTGCAGCTCTAGGTTTTCCAGTTGTTCTTTCTTTCCATACATTTTTGGATTTTTTAAGAGATTATATATCACAGTACGACTTCTGTTTACTAATTTTGCATATTTTTGTTTAATTGTTTTCCTCCACCCATTTTTCATTTGTTCTAAAATTAGATGGACCAATACTGTAGCTAAATAACGGATTTGCACGTTCGCTTTGAACAGTATCATCCTTAGCACTGGGCAAACGAAGCACTTGTCCCGTGCCCCGCTTTTATTGTTAATTACTTCTACAATTTATAAGAGTAAATAAGTGCAATTGCAATAGCTGATGAATCCAAATTTTGTACTTTTTTTATTATACTATATACATGTAACTATATATAGTTTTTTTGTCAGGATCGGGCTTATCACAGGCCTCGCCATCTCTAGGGTCGACTGCGCGCCCTTGTGTTACGGGCCAAGGCCGAGCGGTTTATAGTTCATACGTAGAAGAATAAAGTTTTCTAATGTTTGCAACGGCTTTGTAACTTTAATATTATAGATTTAATTGATACAACTCGAGCGGTAAGATTGCACTACGTGGGGACGGTAAACTAAGAATTGCTGGATCTGAATAGTGGGTTAAACTTACTTTTCTTAATTGCATATTATGTTGAAGGAAATTGCATATTGTGGGTTACGGATGTCATACGCGCTTCACGATAGGTCGTTCGTGGCGCTCTTCGTCTCAACCGCTAGGTGACAACAAAACACGCAACGGTTGCCGATCATCTTCCGTGAGTCACACACACATCGAACATAAATCCACACATTAAACATACATGCGTACATCAAATATACACTAAATTCTGCGGACAGAATTTGTTTATCCTGTTTTTGTATCTAACGTTTATAGACTCTCAGCGACTGACCTGTCTAGCATAATTTGACCCTACAACGACCCTAACTCTGATCGTGGCAGGAATCATGCGAGCAGTTTTTTAAAAATATTATTCAGGTTGTACTGAATTCATTTATTACGGGACGCCGAAACGTGCCATTTTTTAGATTTGCCTACTTAACGTTTTAACGCACCAAATTAAGGAAATGGGGATCCAAACATTACTTTACTACTGCACTTCTGGCAAGCATTTGGTGTTCTGACTTCCAACTCAATAGCAACGACCTGACATAAACCTTCCTTCTGCAGAGTAGCGACTGACGGGACCGCTCCTAACATTCCCGAACCTGGAACTGCGCCAGGCCCATAAAATATGTCGTGCTGCCACCTAAGGCCTTGGTTGTACAGAGAGGGTCGAGCGGCATGCGGCAAACGCGGTAAAATAATTGACGACAAAGCGGCAAAAAATAAATCCAACACATTACATACACATGAAATTGGCTATACAGCAACCGAGCGGCCCATTCAGACTTCATACAACTTTTATTATAATATGAGCCTCAATGAAGAGGTTCATTATAAAATTTCCGATGAAAACATTTTTATAATTTCAGTAATTGTAAAAGAAAAAATTAGGAACCAGTCATTGTAACTGGTCCGGTAGTTCTAGCGTTAACAATGTCGATGCGATGCAGCTTCTGCTAGCCATCAGCTCGTTAACTACTCGTCAACTGTTCGCGAGCGGGTCTGCCCAGTGTGGACCGAGCATTAGAGGATGCATCCAATATTGTATAGAGCGTGTAAAATGTGCATTTTGTATATCAAATGGCCTATTATTAACGGACCACATGGTCGCACGTGATTCAAGCCGCCAGCGTTGAGAATCCGACCATGTGGTTCGGTATATTGTAAAATAATTAAGCACTGAGTTTGAAGTACTGGTGAGAAAGTCAGTTATGGTACTGTGCGTTACTGTTTCGTGCGATAGGATAAAGCAGGAGATTGACGAAACTATGTGAAATCTTCATGGCTATTGAGTGTACAGTGGCCTTCGAAAGTATTATAAGCAGACTAGCGTTTTTAAAATTTGACTAAATGACTTGATTATTTTTTTAGGTAATTAGAATTGATTTACTAATTGACGTGTAAAAAAGAGTTTGAAAAATTTACAATTGTTATGAATTGCATAGAAAAGGCACTTTTGAAGACTTTTTCATTTAAGTCCGTAATGGAAATTTAAATTATGAGTCTTGTAGATATATATTAGTTATTAGAGGTGTGAGAAAACTCGAAAATATCGGGAGCACTGCCTCGGGACTAGTCGGGAACAAATCTGGTCGGGTCAGGTATAAAATATTTCGGGTCTCGAAACTGTCGGGATTCCCGAGAGTTTTGGGAACCCGAACAACATTTCGGCACTAGGTGTTCAGGTTTGTTAAATATGACTATAGCTTCAGATTATTTTATTTTGGGAAAATTCTCAAATTACCCATTATGAAATAATGAAACTAAAGATAATGTGGCACGAAAACGCCATCAGTATTCATCTTTCATTACACTATATCGTCGTGGCCCGGTGAATTAGGTTGCTAGTTCGTTGTGTGTTCGACCATGATGCGTTAATTAAACTGTATAAGTAGGCATGAGCGCAGATCTTTCCGTTTCTGTTTGCAACTATTTCTTTCTTATTCCACTTAATCCTTTCCTATACTATACTATCCTTTCCTGTATTTAGTATTTATACAATGCCATTAACAGATGAAGGAAAATATGCGGGAACGCATAAAAAGAGCCTGTGCTGATATTGATCACCACACACTTTACTGCGTCACGCAATCAGTGAGCGAACGCTTCAGACACTGTCTTTCTGTGGTTGGTCATCATTTGGAGCATCTGTTGTAGCAGATTATTTTGGATTGAAGTACTTGTTTAAATTTTGAATTGACTCAGTTTGATTTCATTCATAAAGAAGAAAATACCCCATTTCGTGAGCATTCACAGTGAATTTATATTTTTCATCTTTTTTTACGTTTAAGACCTTAAATGACCTTGATTGACAATATTGTTGTAATTGTATCCAGAAGGGCTACAATCGTAGGTATTGAAAAATATGTGGTTCCATTTTAAAAAACTAAGTTGGCCTTCAAATCTTCAAAGCATCACAAACTGAAAAAAAGTTATGTATACCACGTAATGGACCCCTCGAGACCAAACAACTTTTGTCTGAAACATTTCTTCCTATTTCAAAAACTGTAGAAGTGATTCAGGTAGCTTGTATTAGGTTATATTTGATTACCCTGTTATATTTGATTAACAATACTCTCAACAATGAAGATATACTCTCAGTCTCACACGTGGTCGGCGTGCAACCTGAATCACATCATAACCATAACCTTACACACAGTCTCTCCCTTTCGCACTCACTCTCCCTTCTACACTATTATTCATTCTTAACTCTCACATACAACAAAAACATTGCAACATAGAAATCTAGCAATATAAACGGTGTCCCAAAAATGTTATACATGAGGTAATTTGAAATAACTTTTTCGTTTACGAAAATATTCTCGACGTCCTTGTTAAAGACAAGCCGAATTATTAACGAAAAACAAGGACCAATCAGAGCGCTGTTACAGCGGACGGATTCCAGCTCGGCCAATACCAACACCACACTCAACGGAAACTGTCGCCGAGCCAGAACTCGTCCGGTGTAACAGCGATCTGATTGGTCCTTGTTTTCCGTTAATAGCTCCTTAACAAAGCCGCGGGGAATATTTTCGTAAAGGGAAAAGTTACTTCGTATGGCCGGAGGAATCACTCCTTTCAAGGAAGTACAACATTTTTGGGACACCCTGTATAGAAATGTAGGAGTACTTCGAGCAAACTCCTTTCTCTTCGCGCATGAGGAGTTAACTCGCGATCTCGCACAATTGTCTCTTCTCCCCGTTGCGACGACGGAAGATGGAAAGCAAGAACGAATCTCCTTGAAGAGAGGTGGAGAACCACGCGGTTCTCCAGGCTTATCAGTTCGTGCCGGGCAGCCGTGCAATGCGTTGGTTTGTCTTGCAGTTCAATTGTGCCTTGAGTTTTACGCGCGACATACGCATACGTTTATATTGCTTCATACAGACTGTACGAGTCGGTCGTTAAACTTCCGCTGTTCGAGCAGGGACTATCAGACCCGAGAGAACACGAGCATCCCCCTCGAAGACAGGTGCGTTCAGTAGAATGGAAGCTTCTTCTGAAGAATCCGGTAACGGGTCAGCTGTTGCGCCTGCAAAATACAAACACTAATATTATACGTAGAATAATAGCGAAGTTAGACGATCGTAAAACCTTAACATATTTAATATTATCTATACTATAAATTAATTCGTACTCCTTCGTTTAAATAATATTTAATATATTTACTCGATCCTATGGGTATCCGCCTAATTCTTAAAAAAAAAATAACAGTTTTGCTATAACGCTTGCTCATGAGTAAGCAGAATTCGTTTCCATAGCCTAAAAATGTTTCGATTTTTAATTAACATTGTAAGGTGTAAAAAAAAATACAGTATCTGACGTTGTCAATAATATAGTTTGATAGTGTACTATTTAATTATATTATGGCTATCCATTTTTAGGGTTAGCATTGGTAATATTAAAGTTACAATTGTTTAACTATGATGGCCGTGATTAGTTTGTAGATTTAATAGAATCGAAAAGTTCGTATAATATAAGAAGAAAATGTTAATCGGTTCTTTTTAGTAAAACAATAGTAATATTGACGTCTGATTTATCTTTAGAAATTCGATCTATTTTATTGTTAATACTTGCCCTCCATCGCTATAGTTGTTAGTTTCACTAAATTGTACTTTCGGCCGTTTTGAATTGCAAATTCCATGAAATGTTGACTGTAAAATAATCATGAAATGTGATGGAAAATAAAATTTTTCGTAAGAAAGAAAAGTAAAATGGTTACATTATCCCCTAAAGCTGATAAGCAAGTGTCCTGCCGCATAACAAAACTAAATAAATAACTCTAGATAGATCTGAAATAACGTTAACAGAATCGACCAAATTTGTCGATGAGCGATCCCCGTATCAAAGTATAGACAGTGTCGCCAGAAACAGGGGGGGGGGGGGCACGCATTAACGAGAAAAACATCTCTCTCTCTCTCCATAAAATCCTATAAAATCAGTAAGTTATTTAATGAAATAAAAATGGCAAAAAATTAAATGTATAATACTGAATAATCCTCCAAGTTTCTTGCATGTTACAGATCCTAATCAAGTTTAGTACAATGAATATATCAACATAAAAATTCATTTTAAAATCTGCACAAATAATTCCGTCACCCACCTATGGATAACGTGGCATTCAACGTGTTAAACCAATGAAATTAATTGGAACTGAAGAAACGATTAATGCTTTAATTTTGTTACAGTTAATTTTTTAGTTACAGTATCTTATTCCTCAATTTTGCACCAATCCAAAATATTAACCCTGATATATATTTAATATTTTATTTAAGAACCTTTGGCTACTTAAAAACCTTCGAATATTTATTGCTAGATCTTTACAATATTCTCGCGATTTTCACCCCCAATATTCCTATACTCTGTCCCATAATTGTTTTTGTAAAGATGGTGGAGAGTGACATTTGATATTTAATTGATCCTTTAAGAAAGCCTATCTTTTTCGATGCGTTTTAAGTCTGGATTTCAATCTTGTTGGAAACTTATACCGTTTTCTTTGATTGGCATATTCTCAATTGTTTCTGTCAATTGCGTTCGTAATATGTATGTATGGCCACTGGTTAATTTGTCCTTCAACACGATACAGTGAGTCAAAGCCATTTCACTTCAAACACTCATATCATGAGTGCACCACTATTAAATTTTACAGCTTTTTTCACGTACCATTTTTATACTTTTTTCCCTCGTCGAATCCAACGTCAACTGTGTCCAAATCTATCAATTTTTGACCATTCTGATTTCCTCACTTTTCTAAAATCTGAATCGTACCATTTCTTACGTATTTACAGATCCTAAACGAATTTTGATACTTTTGTTTCTGATAAATAAGATTTCTAAGATTTCTCAGAATAAGAACTCACTCATCGTTTCTAGAAAAAGTGTATGAATACTTTCTACACTCACTGTACATAATAACGGAAGGAAGTAACATATCACACGAAAAATATGTTCTACGAAGGGAAACCCTGAAAATATCGACATTTGACGCTACTACAATCACTTGACGACTATCTAGAAACATTTCATGTATTCAAGAACTCTTCATATATCAAACTCTTTGTAGTAACTGTAGTCATACGGTAGAAAAATAATTCAAGGACAAGTGAACAATTAAGATTAACATTAACCAGGATGTATCGCGAAATATTAATCTCAAATTTCAACGAAACTTTGCAAATCGCAAAAATTGATGCAACAGCTTTTTGATATTCTGATAGTAACGAGAACAAGAGATACACAATTTATTTGGTTCTACGTAAACCATAATATGTATACAGTGAGTCTTATTAATATTCGGATACTCTTAAAAAGACGATTACTACTTTAATATTGGATCGTACGACTTGGATTTTTTTGAGAAGTTAGAACAACCAGTTTACTATAATACATGATGTGAACAATTTTTTTTTTCTAAATTGCAATTGATCAAAATTACAGACAAAATACTAAAAGTTATATTTTACAACTTTTCATGTGGGCCTATAATGAAAATTTAGAAAACACGTTTTGTAGATCTGTGTCAATTTTTGCATATATTGAAAATATAATGGAATACTCTGAAAAATTTGTCTTATTAATGTTGAAGATTTGCGTTTTCCCTCGAGATTGTTCTCTTCGAAACAAATGCTGTTCTTGAAATAGTTGAAGCATAACAACGATTCATTTCTATTCTTTCTTATGACCCAGTAAAACAACGAAAATTGAAGTGCAAAAGAAATATTTACATAAGAACAAAACCTCTCAACTTTTTAAAAATTATAGTTAGTTAACAATCGATTTTGACTCGTGTGCAACACATTTCTGAACAGTTATTCAAATAGATTAAAATTTTCTGCTATAAATGAATCATTTGAAATTTATTTATTAAAAAAATTATGGAAATGATGTAAAAATAGTACTTTAATTAAAATTAACATATTTATTCATTTAAATTCTTTGTAGATTTTATATAAGTAGCACTTCCTTGAAACTATATTAAGTTAAGAATCTGAATCAGTGTCATAACTAGACTGCGGATTTTATGCGTTTATGATAAAAAGGAGTAGGTAAAACTTTAAACATATAAAAAGATTGAAAGTATTTAAAGATATTAAGAAATTATTTGTAGCGTATTGAAATGATTAATGACAGAAATAAATGTTTATTTAGCTCCTGCTTCTTGCAATGGATATAGACAAGTTTTCTTTTGTATAAAGATCCATAGTCTAGTTATAACATTTGAATTTCTGGGATAAAACTAGGACTTTTTTCTCAGTTTCGTGGACATTTATTATAAAAATGTATAAAAGTATAAAAATTATACATGTACATTATACTTCACATATATTGGTATAATTGCTTTATATACAATATATATAAAAAATAATTTATATATAGATAAATTATATATATATAAATTTATACATAAATATAATTATATATATATATATATAAATTATTTATATACATGTATATAAAAGCACATATATCAACTTTACTTATTCGTGATAAGTAATATTTATACAGAGCACAATGTTTTTCATAGTTAAGTATTAGCCGTATTGAAAATAAATACTATAATCTGCCTAAGGAGATGAGGCAGCGAAGCACCAGCATGCGTTCTTTGCTAACCTTTAAGTAACTTGAACTTTGTCGCACTCGATTGGCTATGTTTACGTTTACTGCCTCGCCTCGATGGACAGACCATAGATAAATACCGAAATTACATATAACAACAACGAAAGATTGTTCTTGTTCTTACTCACCCAATTAAAACTAAATAAACAATACTTTTAGAATTATATAACAATAATACTTATACAAATGAGCAATATAACACAGTATCACAATACAATTGATCATAACGTGAGTAGTTAGAATGTATAAAGCTTTTTGTGAACGAGCGAAATTTAAAATATTAAATCTAAAAGATAATGACATTAATGAAATTTACTTAAAAGTTTTTAAGCTTAACATACAATAGTTTTCAATGTCCTAGAAAGGGCCTCACCCTGAAATAGATATAAAATGTAACGAACGCCAGTTATGACACAACGTAACACAAAAAATGCTCACATGAAATAATATCTATGTGTCTTATTCATAGGCATTGTTTTTGTTGTCCTAACACGTGTACATAGATGCACAGTTCCAAGATTGGAATTTTGAAATTATATACTTCCTTTATCTCAAAAAAAAATAGGATCTCCAAAAGTTTATTAACTGCCAGTGTACGAATAGAAAATTGAATTTTTCAAAATTCAAAAACAAATTCATTCCATTAGGGTCGTTCCACGCGATATCGGACACTTTTCGCAGTACTATTTCGAATTTTGTTCAAATTTGGATATGTGTAGCCTTTAGTGGCACAGTGAACGTGTCTCGAAGGATTTTCTCGAAGTCTTAAAAATAGTTGAGTTCAGAGATGTATAAAATAAAGTGTCAATCTTTTTTCGTTAAATTATAACGGCTTAACTAACAAACCGATGAAAATGAGCTTTTAGGTACGTATAGCGATAGCATAGAAGTAACAGTGCAAAATTATTTCTGTTGAAACAAAATTTTTTTTTCTCCATTCATTTTGCAAACTGTTTAAACAAATGCGATGTTTTCGTAAGAGGGGAAAATTGAAAAAATTGTAAAAAATTAGGATATATCCTCAAGAGTCTCCCTTACCTACCGGTCATTTTCAAAAGCTCATTTTCATCGGTTTGTTAATTTAGCCATTATGAAAAGTGTATTTCCTTCGATTACGTTTTTCTCTAAACTTCTCTAAATTTCGCAGATTTATTTGGAATCATTCTCTCGTTGTTTCGAACCGCTGAAATGCATCTATTGTGGACTTTAAGAAGATTACTTGTTGCTTGCAGTTTATCGATGTTCCTATGTTACGCTGGTCTTCCACCGTCCTTTTTCACTGTTCCGATCCATAGTCTCCAGATCAAGACTTTTTCCCCTACTCTAATTTCCCCTTCTACCGCGATATTTCCCCTCGCTTCCGCCACGGTCCGGTCACGTGACGCGTTCCATCTCAGTCACGCATATGTCAGAATGACAAGTGACTAACCCGGTACTAGGAGAGAGAGGGGTAACTTATCCCCTTCAATTCATGCTACCTTCTCTCATCTGGCGACTATGCTTCGATCGCAGACTATTATTCTTCGGTGTCGTTAACTAGATCTATCACGGTTGGCCTATTACCGATATTCTCGATTCCGGAGGAAAGCGGGATAAAAATGCAACTACTAACGGGTTCCTGTACAATCGTCTCTGTATTATTGTTGTTTATCTCGCACACGTCGGTGTAGTAGTTGGCACTGTACTGCTGCAGCAGCGTGTCCGATGCAATACTGATATTTCCATTACACATTAATACATTCTCTTTTGCGTTCTCCGATATGGACAGTTTGTCTTGGCTCGACTTTTCCACTTTCGCGAACGACTGCTTTGAAACGTTCCTCTCGTTCGTCATGGTTTTGACGATATTATTCTCGGAAATGACTAAATTCGCTTTCTTCTTCGGAATCTCGTCAACGACGCCATTCCTGGTGTCGAATTTCATGCTACTTCGTCTCCTTTTCTTCGCTGTCTCGACGTTCTGGCGCCCCAATAAATGCCAGCCTTGCTGTTCCATCCTGAGCATATCTTTGATGACGTCCCGAGCTAACATTTCCTGCTCAAGACGATTCGGTGACTCGTGATTAATATCATTGGCGACGTTGTCGTGTCCCCGAACGATTCGCAGAACCTCCTGCACTTCGTCGTCGGATGTTTGCTCGTCGACGAAACACGTTCTCGGGTCTTGTTCTTGCACGGACGACGAGGGATGCTGGTTCGCGACAGTTCTGGTAGAGGTATGGTGCGGCATGATTATTGGCAATATCACTGGCATTACCAATTGCACCGTGTTCACACCGCCAGACCTCTGCAACATCTTTTCGGTATAGAGGTCTCTTGATGCCTCGCTTCCGCTACTGTCTTTCGAATGCGACTGGAACGTAACAGTAACGCTATCGACAACTTGTGTAGAGGTCGACTTCAGTGACTCCTTATGTCGCGAATTCTCAGATTTCTTCCCGGATACCGATAATAGCTTTATAGATGCTGCAGTTTCTGTGTCCGTGAAGCTTTTATTTTTCAGAGGGCACGTTATTATTCGGCCGTCAATGCGCGAAACGAGATTGTTGTCGTTTGTGTTCGTTATGACTCTGTCCGAGTTAAATGGTATCGAATTCGACGGGAAGATGCTTGTTTCACACGTGGACATTAACCTATCGTCGCTGCAAGTTTCATGAAGCCTTGTAATTTCCTCGCATTTGGTTGGATTTTTTTCTATATAGTTACCAGCTATATATTGATTGGTCCCGTTTCCTACACATATAGTCGCGGTGCAACACTGGCAAGGACTATTATCGAATACAGTGTGATCAATACGAGGAACGTCACCTTCGCAGGTATTGTTTTCAATCATTAATTCTGTAGTCTTCTCCGGTTCGGTTTGAGTGGCGATGCTGGTTTTGTTATATTTCAGATGTTTACGTTTCATGGTGGTGTTGATGACTATTTCGTCGCCTATCCTAAAAATTAACCGTAATTTGCTTTGCAACTTTGTTGTAGAGCTCTTGTCGCTATCAGTTTTACACTTATAATACTCGCAAACACGTCGGCACACTTCATCACTGTCCTGTTTATGCTCCCTCGCGGCGATCACCGTTTCATTATATGCACTATGTTTCAACGCCACGTGTGCGTTCAAGTCCGTCTCACACTTGAAACACTTTCCACAAATTCTGCATGTTACTCCCAGGACGACGACGCTACAGTTTCGCAACTTTACCCCATCGGACTGACTCTGTTCCTTGATATTGTGTTGAACGCCGTGTAGCGTGGGGTACGGGCACTGAAATCTTTTCATTTGTAGCCCCAGACAGCGAAAGAAATCTTCTTTTCCGTTTACATTCGAGGCGCTCGCATGGTTCTGCTGCGATACATTTTTTCCGCCGCGTTTGAGTATCCTGAGCGAGCATGCGTTTGTTTCTTCAGCGCTGTGGTAGTCCGTCAGTATACGTGGCGCCATCTATTAATGGTCATTGACCCCTGCAAGCAAATACCAGAAGCTGATCGTAATCCTGATGTTTCCTTTTTTTTTTAAATTTGTATTATACTGTACAATAGACAAGTGACAGCACACACGCGCGTTGAAAAGAAACAGGTTCGTTTCCTTTGTGTCACTCTGTTATGTTTATGCTTTTTTCGAAAAGCAATTTTTTATCGAAGGTAAAACCTCCGTCGTTTAATCGTTGTTTACGTATTTTTCAGAGAGCAACATATAACTTACGTTCAGATTAAGAAATAATTTGTATCTATTATATCTATTATAAATCAATCGCATAGTCGTAATCATCATGAGAAACAAAAGTTGTTATTGTACAATGAAGCCGGTAAAATAATGCGATAAAATAAGGGCATATGTGATGTATAAAATATGGCAATTAAGTCAGTACCTTTTTAAAACAAATCTCGTACTCTATATTTACAGAAAGATCAAAATTCTTTCAGTGCAAAATATTCGTTGTAACTATTTATAACCTTGTCCTAGCAATTGTGAGTCCCGTGTCGAAAAAAAAAGATTTCTATCCTTCTCCGAATGTTTCAATGTTTGTATTCGCAAAATTATTTTGGAATGACAGGAGGAACATCCGATTGGTCAAGGTTTAACAAACAATAAATGATGTGTTTCTATTGTCAATTGTCTATTGCCTTTTAAAACGGTATAGGGCAAGGAACCCAATTACTGTGAGGTACCGATTACTATACCTATATTAATTATCCTTATAGAAATATTGAAATACTTATAGGCAGGCTGAACATTTCATTGTAATCAGTTGACACAGAAAAAGATCTGTGTATTTTAAGCAGAATCTAACTATAACTCGTCAAAAACTATGATTTTCAATCGCTTGGTAAACAAATTTTTCTACTTGCTAAAAAAAAAGTTAGGTCGTTTAGTCCGATTTTTAAAAAAGTTATACGGTTTTAAAGGCCGTATGAATACTGGACAATGTATGTACTATTTTATAATTGTCAAAGTTAACTCTTTAAAATTCTAAAATGGCGGAAAAATATTTAAACTTAAAATGGTTCCCTCATTGATTGAATGGAACCGAATTAATTTCGATACCAAATACGTAAAACATCAAGAAACTTGAGAAAGAAGACAATAAAATTCTAACTATTATAATTATGAAGTTAAAGAAGTGAAATTTAGGAATGGTTGATAAGAATTGTTTAATTCCGAAACGTCAATTAATTATTTAGCCAAGAAACAAATACGACAAATTCAAGCAATATAACGAATTCGTGTTATCATTACTTACATTGTTACTTACATTAATTACATTGGATTTGTCATCAATATCACGCTCATATTATAAAAAAGTATTGTTTTATTAAAAAAAAAGGTTTGTATACTGCACATTTAATAATTACCTCAAATAAGTGAAATGTTGCAAATGCTATTATTCGAACATTATTATTAGATTTTATTAGCATAATTAATACTTAAAAATAAACTAAATGTTAGGATACATAAAAAAAAATAACACGGAATAATTAAAATATTCAATGTAATCCAAGATAGATACCTACATGTTATGCTTTGAGCACCAGAAGTAACAAATAATTCTTCGCGTAGGGCAAAGATGAGAGTAAATATACGATACTCGGGGTTGAAACTAGCAGCGAAACAGTACTGATGTTGCGAGAAGCCGACGCAGGATCAAATGACGTAGTTCCAGTGTTGCCGAGCGTTTATCTCGTCTGTACACTATTAAGAGTGACATCAAATCGTTAAGTAGAGTTGACGTTCAAATGTTATCAACGTCTGCCGTGGTGCTGCGATCTCAGACTGTAAGTCACAGTGTTGAACTCAGTTTGACGAATTACTGGGAACTAAAATATTGGTAGACCCAACCACGAACCGTGGCAACACTACGTCTGCCGGTACTTCGATAAGACCCAAGAGTCGCTGTCTCTACCAATGTGCAGCAAAGCTGTTTACAGCCTAGCCAATGAGCACAGGCGATCTGCGCTCTCCCTTCTACGTGCTCCCCTGATTCATGTTGTAAAGTGATCCCCTCAGAGTTGCAGCCACCGTTATCTGCCGTGACGCAGAAGACCGTAACTCTGCAACGTGTACGGTTTTTTTCACTAGGAGAATATTATTTGACAGTAAACAAAAAACTGAAGAAACAAAATACAAACATTTTACCAAACATACTATTTACTACGTGTTGTTTATATTGGACGAAAAACAATAGAACTCTTTCAATTTTAACAAAGTGTGTTTATGTGTATACAGTCGATCACATAGTTGATAGCAAACACTTTAACACATTCACGACAGGATGTAACACCGGTGGTACAAATATAACGGCCAAAATACGGCCTGGCCGTGAACGTGTTAAAGCAGAATAATTTTTTTATAAATGGGCCAAGCGACTTTAGTTTTTCTTCCAAGCTAGAAGGATTAATTTACCAAGTGACGCATAATGAAAATTTCGGAAAAATTGCGTTTAGTCGGAATTGCGAAAAAAAATAGTAAAAGTAGGTTTTTACAAATTTTTTATTTGAGCCAGTAACGAAAATTTAAAAAATGTGTTTTACCGATCCATATAAGCTATGCTGAAAATTGAATCGAAATTGGTTAATTGGTTTACGAGTTATGGATGATTAAAAATGGTGAAAATTACAGTTTATCATGCTTTTAAGCCTATTTTCGCCTTTTTATACTATTATTCAGTGATTTTCACCCTTTTTAATCATCTAGAACTTCTAAATTAATCGACCAATTTCGATGAAATTTTCAGCATGTATATAAATTATACAACTCTACAAAATACATTTTTTCCATTTTGCTTACGGACTTAAATGAAAAAAAGGTATAAAAAGCAACTTTTACTATTTTTTTCGTAATTTTAACTAAATGCAATTGTTCTTGTACGTACATATGACGTCATATGTTAAACTGATCCTTTTAGTTTGGCAGAAACACTGAAGTCGTTGTTGAAAAATGTTATTCTGTATTAAATTGTGTGACATCAATTACGTGACTGACTATATACATATATTTATATTTGATACCATTTTGAAATCCAATACAATTACTTTTATCAACTCTTTTCTGTGCTGTTTTCAAGACAAATTAAACATAAATCGAAATATTTTAGAAATTGTTGTAATAGTAAATATAAAATGATCCAGAATCGATATTTCTAAGAATAAAACAAAGAAGAATCGAGAAAACAAATAAAGTTTCCAATGTTCTTCGCCCCAAGTTGTTATTTTGTGTATTTAGCAGAACGCTTCAATTGTGGACACGTGTTCAACACGTGCCGCCAAAGCCCATAAACATAAACCATTTACCAGGGGTCGGCACCTCAGGGTTCGCGAGCACCTCAGGTTCTCGTAAAGCATTTTCGGGGTGCCTCCCTCGGCAATGTGTTAATTACATGTACAATCGCCGGCATCGTTCGAATATTCTAAACAAAGTAAGCGAAGACAAGTTCATGCCACATTATGATAAGTTAGCTAAACATATGCAATTACAAGTATAACATTAACATTTTTATTGTAGATTTTATTTGTATTTTTTATTGCATTTTGTATCTTATAGTAGTCAAGTCATGTAAAAATGTATGTAAAGCAAATTGCATTGCATAAATGCATTTTAATGTTATAACTTATGGTGAGCACCTGATGGTCACCTGACATAGATGGTTGTATATAATAAATATCGAAAATTATTTTTGTAAATTAGTTGTTCGTATGTAGTTTATTAGAGATGAATATTGGTTATTTCCATACACATATGTATAATTATACAAACCTAAAACTTCTACGATAATTTAATTTTTCTTTAAAACACAAAAATCAAACAAAATAATTTTCCACATTTCTGTACATATCAGAGACATAAAATGAATCAATTGTCTTTTGATTAAAAAATAAGTGAAATAATAAAAGTGGAATAATAATATATTAACTAAGCTTCTGTTTGGTCTGAAACTGAAACTAAGAAGAACTTCCAACATGGTCCTGTGGCGCAACGGATAACGCGTCTGACTACGGATCAGAAGATTCCAGGTTCGAATCCTGGCAGGATCGATACTATTTTTTTACAAAAAATTATTTTTTTGGGGAAATATGGAAAAATTTTTTCAATTTTACGATATTAACATGAATATAATTAAGAGTTGCTTGGAATAATTAATACCTATATCGTGTACATAATACAAGCCGTAGAACTAAAATTATAAATTAGTTATCCAGGATATGAATGAATAGCAGTATTAATGAATGGAATGATTTATTGTCATTTTTGTGACAAACCACACAAAATAATCATTCCGTGTCATTATCATCATTAACATCATCGTCTGATATTAACAATAAGTGTTTTATATTGAGTACATATGAATTTTAACAAAAAAGTAATAAGTAAGATTATTTACTTTTTTACTAATTAACTAATTGGAAAAACAAAATTAATTTTGTGGTATTCTTCTGGAGACTCACAGACTATGCATATCTCAAAAACTGATTGTTAAATGCACTTTTAGACACACTCTTTTATCCTTATTATTCTATATTGTATTATTCAAGGTAGAATAAATAAATGTGATTTCATTTTTACTTTATGAATGCACATATGCATTTGTTCCGCATGTTGTTCTGGAAAAGATGTAAATGGATGGAAGTTACATAAACTTGTTTATGAATTAAACGAATTAAGTTGAAATTGTTTCACTTGTTTCCTTACCTTTACGACCCATTTTACCAAATGTTATAAAAATTGTCTAGTTTTGGAGAAGATTGCGACTAGACTGTTTATCAAAGACTCTGTCTGATTATTTGTCGAGTCCCGCTAAACCATAATATAAACAATCGGACGCCTTTCAAGTGCATTCTAGTACCTGTACGAATACTTTTTGCGCGGCAATTTAGAGACACTTCTCATAATTTTTAATTTTCCTAGTTGACGTTAAACTTTTTCAAGTATATTTATATGACAGCATGTAGTTAAAATATATAACAATTACAATTATGTTTTGTTTTATAAACATGTGTGCAATTACATAGAGAAATACATGGTTTTTTAAGCCTCACTGTAGCTATAAATACGTGCAAAAGAGTGGGATAGTCATTCTAAACGTTTTCATATATTCATAGTTGTAATTAAATTTTTATGAATAAAAATTTTTAACAAATTATTAACCCTGAAAAAAGTAAATAAAGTAGATTTTTTGCGCGAACAGTTTATACATAGACTGTATTGATGCCAATTTTTTGTCACCATTTGTCTAAAGTCAAGTATTTCGAGAAGATCCCTGCATAAGTGTTTTCGTTTATTTCTACATTGTAATTGGTGCATATTGTAAACATGCTTAATTTCATGACAACCACTATATGTATATCTATTATTGTATATCTATAAATTCATACTACACATACATTAATTCGATGTTGTTTCTACAGGAATACATCACACATGCGAATGTACTTCTCAATATGGATATTTGTGCTTGCGCAATTCAAAAATATTCGTAAGTTTTTCTTTATACGCTATATTTTTCTACGTAGATTACGTACTAGTTGTCATAAGTAGACGCAATGCTTCGTCTCTGTTGTTAGCTACAGCATATCAATTGTTCATTTTCACAGCAATACTTATTAAGTAATCCTGAGAGGGACTGTTTTCTGAAATAACATAACATAAATAACGGGACCTCTATGTAAAATAACAAGCACACTGCGCATTAATCAATCATTTTTAACCTCAGTAATATACAGTGTATGACGATTTACAAAATTAAATATTCGTGAACAGTAATAAAACTTTACTAATGCATTCCTTAGGTAAGTTTAGCATATTGTTTTTATTAATATGATCAAAAGTGGCATTCCAAGATACAGAGGTGCTACACTCTGCACGGAACGGTATAAAGGTTGATTTCCATTATCCGTTCAGATCCGTTCCGGCACAGATCAGTTCTGTTCGGGCAAAGATTGTTGTGCAGTCTTTACTCGATATATGTCCCAATTATCTAGCCGATAAAAGTTCTAGAACTATCCCCATTGCCGCGGAGTATACCCCGTGAGGGACCCTAAAGTTCGAATGGCCTCGGTTGCAAGGAGTTTAAACATAATACGGGTCGTTATGAGACCAGAAGACCAATACTAATCCAATAACAAAACTTCTTTATTTTTTTATAGGACTTTCACCAACATATTCGTGACATTTTTCTATTGAAAGTGATACCAAATACGATATAATTCCGATGATATTTACTTGTGTAAGGAACGATGAAAGTTACTTCCCATTACAATTATATTAACAGAAAATTAGTGTAAATATGTTCCAAATGATATCGTGTTTGGTATCATTTTAATCAGAAAAAATGCCAAGAATATGATGGTGAATGTCCCATAAAAAATAATTAAAAATATATACTCTGCGATATTGGGATTAGTTCTGGGACTTTTATCGGCTAGACACTTGGGACATATATCGTGAAAACACTGTAGTTTAATATTTTGATATGAACTATATTACTGTTAACATTTTTGTCACAGACTTTACCTGTGGGGAGGAAATGGTGTTGGATTCATCGCGAGGATCATGCGAAGGTCAAAATCGCACCGAGGACGATCTTCAGACATTCGACTTTATCAGCAAGCTAAGATTAGACCGCTTAGAAACTCATTACATCGGTTTAACACGTGTTCGAGGTAGCAATCGCATGCAAACTGCCTACAGATTGGAAAAGGATACTGACGTTACTTTGCCAACAAAGTACGATTGAATCTGTTTTTTGATTACGGTGCTTGTTTAAATGTTGCAATGAATCTATTCCAAGCCTCGAACCGTTGAATTTTTCTTTTCGTTACATTGATTTTTTCCCTCGATTTGCACCAGGGACATACTTCCTAACGATTGGCCAGAGGAATTCAGTATAGTCTGCACATTCAGAGCCAGGAAACTGCCAAAATATACTTGGCATATTATCAGGATCATCGACATGGAAAACGAGCCCCAGTTTTTAATAGCAGCGAACCCAAAAACTCTGACCTTGGACATTTCCATGAAAGACCTAGATGGAGAACTGCAGATAGTGTCATTTCCAGCAGAACGTGTAAGTGAAGTTCTACGTTTCTAGCGTTTTGCAAAACTTTTTCGGAGTACCATAACGAATTAACTATTATCAATAATTCAACTTTTAACTCGAAAGTTTTATCATCACAGTCACCCAACGATCTTTACATTCGTCCTGTTTTCCAATTACAGTAAAGTCGCTACAATATTATTCAATCCCCATCCAAGTGTCAATTTGATATATTTTTCGTTGTTTCTGAAAAACCATTACGTCTTGCACGTTGACCAATAATTCGTGAACGATGTGAATAATTTTATTTTCACGTTGACTCGTCTTTCTACAGTTTTCTATGGTCAAAGATGGAATTTAATTGAATTGTGTATATGTACGTGTATGTTCTCATCATATGGATTGTTACTATTGTATCAATTTAATAACAAGGAACAGATCAAGGTGAAAATGTAAGGGACGTATGAACTAATTATACAAGGTGAATAAGTCGACAAAGATAAACCTATCACTTCATGTCATATTTCTTTTTTTTTCTAAAGAGAGTGAAATTGTGTGTAACATCATTGTTTCCCAGTACGTTGCATACCAAATAAGCAACAGAAGCTCTGATCTGACATATAGGGTGAGTCACCTAACGTTTGCACCTGAAATATCGTAGTTGTTTTTAAAGATATGTCAAATGTGTTACGTATAAAGTTCAATGAATCAATGGGGCTCGCACGATGTCATAAAAATATTTGTTCTTATATTATTTTTTTTTTTTAGAGATTTCAAGGTCACCTCCCATTTTTTAAACGGGCCACCCCGTTTAAACATCCACGATGACAGTTCCTCTCATTAGGAATTCAGTGACTATAATTACAGATGAAACGTCTAAAATTTATAAAAATAATTTTTGTGATTATTTTTGCGTGACCCTGAGTGACCTTGAGTAATGTTGGTCACTGAATTCCTAATGAAAGGGACTATCATTGTAGGTGTCTAAAAAGGAGTGGTCCGGTTTAAAAGAATGAAGGTAATCTTGAGATTTATGGAAAAAAGCAAAAACAAATATTATCTTTAGAAACAACTCACATCATATATGTAGTCTGTTTATCAGAAAATAAAATATTGTTGATTGGCACAGCTAATAAAGAACAATTTCTCGGGAAAGGTAAATGAATAAAAGAAATAAAGCATTTCAACTTCTTCCTCATCTCAAGCCATACATATCAACAGAACATGATTAAATATCCGGAAGCGGAGCGTATCTCTCTTAATGTCGAGAGCACTGACAACGGAGACCCAGTTTGAAGTGAGCAGCACTTAAAAGTGTCATCGACGATGGCGTGATGATTGAAACGGCTCGAGCGAAATCACGGCCTCTAATGCTTCGGATCGAAGTTCTGTTCGACATGTCAAGCCGACTCTTTATCGAACATTAATCGTGAACATGTTGGTGTATAAACTGCATCGCGGTTGGAATATCGGGAAATCGTGTCACAGGCTGTTGCGTAAATGTCGTAGGAAATAGTTCAGAGGTTTTTCAGGTCATATCTGTGGGACAGAGACGGTGACGTTTACGGTGCGTATGAGATTGGGAAATCTGACGGAAATATCGGTGCGTCTGACATTTCTAATAAAATTCACAGGACGCGAACTACGCGCAATCATATTGCATGTTCAGGCTGCTCTTGCAAGGGAACTATGGTAAAGCTGTCTGTATTAACTACAAGATATGAGAGCGACATACACATTTATTTCCTTTCTTAATAATTTTAATGAACTGGAAATAATACATTTTTAAATTCCTCGAATATTTTTATTATTTCGCATTTGATCTACACAGTTTTATCTCGAATGCATAAAATCCACAGTTGATTATAGTCATGACTGTTCAGGCTAGTGCAGTCCTTCATGGTTCTGGAGTAAGTCCTGGACGGTCAATCGCAGTGCCCTAGATCTCATTAGAAGGCATTCTGTGGCCAAATCCTTCTCTCTCTCTCTCTCTCTCTCTCTCTCTCTCTCTCTCTCT